>QRDG01001804.1:265278-642872 GCA_012064385.1 Puccinellia tenuiflora | reverse complement strand
TCCGTCGAAAATTTACACGAGTGTTGCGCGCATGAATATGTTCCCGCATAATTTTTTCAGAATCTTTGGACGCGTTTTCAAATTTTCAAAAAATCAGAAAGGGCAGCCGGGCTCAGATGAGCCCGGGCTCCGAATTGCGTTTTCCGCTTTACTTCTTTCTTTCTCCTGAGCTTTATCATATCTTTCAGTTATTAAATCTTTGATAACGCAAAAGGAAAGACGATACTGTTAGTTTTAAATGCAACTTGCAAAAGATGAGTTAGGCTCATAAAGGGTGTTGAAGCTAAGGAAAAGACATGATCGGTGCGCGTGCGTTGAATCTTAGATTCGTTTGGTATCCATCATTTCAACCCGGATCAATGGAATTTATTTGGGATTCCATACCCAATATCGGTTTGGTTATCATTGAATTGTACATGTCATTTCATTTGGAATTTCAGCAAACGCTTATTGTATGTTATATCAATTTCTGTTTCTAGCCTTATCAATTTCACTTTCAAATAAAATAAAATTATGACATCATTTCATTTGGAAATGAAATGAAATGATGAGTGTCAACGGGCAATGGTAGATTTGCTCCTTAGATCTTGTTCATCGCCTCATTTATGCCAAAGTGACCCTCTCCGTCGAAATTACCACTACGACAATGGAGAATATGCGAAAGCAACGTGCTGGGATTTTGAGAAACTAGGTTTTATGGTTACAAATGTTTTCCTGATAATTCGTTTGCACCACATTTCACATGAAGATTTCCATTGGCACAAGCTTGTTCGGAACATTAAAAAAAATTGGGTTGTTGCAATAAAACAAACTCAAACTCAATCCTGTAGAAAGCAAATAAATTGATAAACTAAGCATGACCGACAATCTTGTTTTCAAAGAGATGGATTTGGAGGATGGGTTCAAAACAGTTTTTAAAAAGCGTCCCCGTGAACTAAATTGCTACATTATTTATTGTTGCATTGAAAATCTTCAATCCAAATTAAATAGAGGAAGACTTTTTTTTTTGAGAAAAGAGGCAGACATTCTGTTGAGAAAGCCTAAGGATGCTGAGAGATATTTTTATTTTAGTTTTAGAAAACAAAATAGGATTATCGTATGAGTTAACTGCGTATACAAAAATATCTTAACACACCATGATGCCAAACTCAGCATAGACCGCAAAAAAAGATATACGCATGGGCAAAGTTCAGCCAATAAATAGACCCAAAAGACAACAGAGAAAATGAGGAACCTCACACCCATCAGTCCGTCAGTTCAAAGATCTACCGGTTGCTCTATTTGCAAAGTAGATAATAATATTCCCCCTTCCAACAATTCCAGCAACAGCTCGTCCGCCTCCGTCACTCCCCACGAATGTAATGTACAAGCTACTACTAGTGGTACAAGGGATCTGATCTAGAACCAGCCACATGCCGAACCGAGAACGGTGCACTGCAACAACCATGAACTCCAGACCAAGCTGCTCCTCCTCCGAGGCTCCAGACGGCGTGGGTCATAGAGTCCCTTTGCCCCTGGCGGGCCGCGGCTGTCCGTTCTCGACTCGGCACTCGAACTTAGGCTCACGTTCCACCCTCTCACACCCACCGGAGCTTCCTTGGTGCTCCAGGCTGTGGCGGATGTCGCCATCGATGGCGACCGTCTGCTTTCTCATCGCCAGGGCAGTTGGTCTCGTGTTGTACTTCACTTGGAACCTTCCGACCGGAGCTGCGTCGCTGCTGGCCAGGCTTTCCGGGAGGACCTCGTCCAAGAACTCGTCAGCAACATCACCCTCTTCGTCGATCCTCAGCCTCCTTGTGTACCACCGAAAACCCTGGTTGTGCAAAAAGAAGACCAGCCTAAATTCATCGTATTCAGACAACAGGGATGGAAACAGCAAAATCTCAAGCAGTTTGCCAGCATTGAAGGAATTCAAGTTTATATGCTCAATTTTTTTTAATGTGTTGAGAAATATAACCAATCAATAAAAAGAACAATTGATTGGTAACAGATCTGCGAGTGCTAATCACTTGAATAAAAGAGAATGTCGTCTCGTATTACTCCATTACAGAAAAAGCCGATGTGGTTGCCATCTGCTTGTAAACAGAAGGCACGTGATGTGGCACCAAATTTTGCAGCTAAACAGATCTATAGAATCTCTAGGGTGGTATAAGTACAACACAATAATGTTCCACACCCGTTCATTTTTCATAAAGATGCCATACAAGTCTACAAGAGAGGGTCAGCCTTGTACGACATCTACACATGAAAACAACGGTGGAATTATATCGCCAACCACAGGTTTGGTCATAAGTAGTCCCTGAATGCTATCTTCAAATTGCTGACATTCAATATCAGTGATGTTCTATGCGCAACTCACAAAGTAAGGTATATTAGAAACGCTATAGTCTGACCTCAGCAGATATTAAACTAATATAAATCAAATACCACCTGTACGCCTAAATGCAATGACCCAAAATGAACATATGCTCCATGCATGTCAGAATTCATACTTGCAGACACTATCAAGCATCAATAACAGAAAATCAGCCAGATGCCCATATCTGCAAACTCTACTATGAATCAAACTTTGGAGAAGTGCCCAGGCACTGCCTGTAATGGTTTGGAATTATGTAATTACACATTTGTTGAACTGTAGTACAATATGAGTGCACTACCCAGATCTAGTGCCAGGTCTTCAAATTCATCATTTAATTGGTTAAATTAAGAGTAGCTCATATCCACCATCCAAAACCATATATCATGACATAACTTACACACAATAAAAACAAACTCTTATTAACGATAGAGTAGCCTAAGTGATAATACCAGATCTAATCAGACTAAAATGATTGCATCCCTGAGTGACTCTTGAAAGATGAAGTAAGACCAAGACATACTGAATAGAAGATTGTGATTTTGAGTAAACTAGACTACAATTAGCAGCAAGCTTTAACGTATTTCTCAGCAAACTCACACCAAATCAGTGAGCTCGTGATGACTTAATTACTCCACAAAGCAAATGTGCAGTAACAATATCATACTAGTACATATCTACAAACAGGAGAAGAATACCTAACCAAACGAGCCAACTGGCACCACCAAGTGAGCACTTTCAATAAAATAGCACATAGAGATGGTAATTTTGAATCTCCAATCCAGATCCCCGTAGGAAAGAAGCTAGATTTCTCTCTATACCAAGCCAATGAACTTCAACAGTACTCAACACACCAAGATTCAGATTCCAATGCAAAGCTTGCAATAATTGAAAATCAAACCATAGGACACGTTGTGACAATAGAACTACTAATCTGCAGCTTCACTAAGTGGGGGTGTCAAAGGCTGGAGCGGCGACCATAGAGAGCCGAGGAGGGAGGCTGGAAGGGAACCACATGATGAAGCCGAGGAGGGTGCGCCTATGAAGGGATTGGTGAGCGTCAGATGGCAAAGCGGCGCCAATGGCGACAGGCGAGGCAGTGATGGTGAGCACATCGCCACCGCCATGGGTGCATGCCTTGCCTGCTAGGGTTAAGCGTGCCTGGCTGGTGTCCGCTTGTGAATACATGAGCAAAGCCACAACAGCAGTTCGTCTGCATAAGTCGCTAGGCAGGAGAGGGCGAGAGGAATGCTACTGGACAACTGGTGGACTAGGCCATCGCTTGGGGCAATATGAGTTCGGTTTTTTGTTTCAACCAAAAATATATCAGTTCTATACCGAATTAACTAAGTCCAATGTGGTTCTGGCTTTGGATAACTCTATCATACCATTAACTAATAACCATGTTGACTGGACAGTTTGGTTCTGTTCGGTTTCAAAATGCACACCCCCATGGAACAAGCTAACCATGTAGAAGAGTGGGTACACAACTGAGAAATAATCAGGAGAATTAGACGGTGCAGATATGCTTTATCAATTATTTTTTAGTCTAAAGATATATACGGTGGCTTAATATGTTTCTGAACTATTGGTCTCTCATCTTCTTTCTATTTTGCAGTGACAATGCCATATACGACCTCATCGGTCAATGTCCTATGATTCCTACCATCTAATGACAAAATCTTGGTGTTAAAACCCATGAAACATCTACCAAACACACTACATGGACCCTAAATGAAAAGCCATAAGTTCAAACAAATATGATCCACACATTGCTTACTGTTTAGTTGAGCTCCTATCCCGCTCTCTGTAACGGTTAGGTACAGAGTTCAAGGATATATCATATATGGTACTAGCTCCCACTCTCCGCCTAGCAAATCGTACAGCATTCTTCCCGAATCCAGTTGCAGCTTCCCACTAGCAGTTACAAACAGCCTTAATGCGCTAAACCAACCACCTCAGTGTTCGATAATCATACCAAGACTAGATTCAATCATGGCTCCACCATCTAATGGTAGTGTATGTGACACTGGGATGGACAAGATCCTCCGGGGACCTAAACTCACCTACTGCTCGAACCCATACCCTAATTCAGCGACCAATTACACCAGGATCAGACATTTCAGCAAGAACAACAGTACTAGCACTACAAGTCTACAAGTTAGAACTTCCACCAAGATCTCAGTCGCTAGTGAATCAAGACCTAGAAGGAGAAGCGACACTACTGCCTCGCAGCACACACGTCGCAGCGAAGAGTGGGGGAAGCAATCCGGTTACCTGGACGCCGCCTTCTCCCGGATGGCAGGGCACAAGCACAGGCCCGGGCGCCGGCCGGTCCACGGGGACGGGTACCTGGACACTGAACCCGCGCCTCGTGGCGTGGCCGGCGGCCGCGGCCGCCGCCGCCGCAGCGGCCACCTTTTCGTGCGGGACGTCGCCTCCGCCGCTGCTGCCGCCGCCGGCGGCGGCGTCGGGGTGGTCGGCGTCGTCCCTGGAGCCGCCGAAGATGCCGGCGATCCGGCGGAAGAAACCCATCGACGGCGGCGGATGGGAGGGGGAGCGTTTGATCGGACGGCGGCCGGGCGAGAATGTCAATGGCAGGCTTTCGGTCGGTGAGACTTGAGAGAGATTGGGGATATGCTGCCTGCTTGTAAAAGCAACTCCTCCTCTTTTTGTTCGATAAGTACACAATAAACTTTTTTTTCATGTACAACGGGAAAAAAATAAACTTCTCCTTGTTCTAGGTTTTTTTTTTCTTGATAAATCTTTTTTTATATGATTTTGTTGAGAAATCTTGTTCTAGGCTTTGATGGTTTGCCTTTTTTCACATTTCTTTATACTATTATTTTCCCTCTTAATTTCGGCATCGCCTCGGCGCGAGGGTTGGCAGCCTTGAACCTAGTTTCAGATTTTAGTCGCATTGTCTTGTCGCCGTACTCTAAAGAAATTGCAGAATTCCACTTTTATCATAGTGCTTATTTGATGTGTAAAACCGAAAGCCATAATAATTTTTTGACGCACTCTTTTTTATGTGATTTTATAGATATTTTATTTTGTCTAGCCTCATAGCAATTTTCTGTTATGCTCATATATAACCACTATGACAAAGCCTAATTTATTGGGACCTTTTTTTTCCGTGGTGAACCAAAGTTCTATTGCGTATTCTTGTGTTTCGAATTGTTTTGTAAGGTTTCAACGTAACATGGTCTTAATTTCTTTCTTGCTTGTCGCGTTTCTTATAACGAATTGCTTGTAACACGTGACATTGGTTGAACTTTTCAACCATGCCAGGTGTCCAAAGGTACCGTAAATACGTAGTATAGTGCTCATTGATGAATCCATAAGCTGCAAAATTCTGTTGGAGATTGATTTAGACCGCCCACACATGAAATCTGCTTTTCAAAATCCAGACAAACCTTATAGGGGTGTCTTCAGTTCACGTAGGGTTTGAACACACTGAACCACGTCAAAACCAACCAAAACCACGTCAAGTACCTTCCATTTTTAAGTGCATGCGAGCCTGAGAACATCAGAAATAAAATTGAATTGATAGTGTGTGAATGAATGGTAGGTGAACCGATGTACGTTTTCTCATCATACGCACAGTGCGACTGTACTTATGAATAACCGCATCACACTAGTGCACCCCATGTATTTTTGCCTTTCCTTATTATCAACAAGCAAGTAAACATTTTTTTATTCGACAACTCGCCAAACGCTGCTTCACAAAGCATGGTGGATTTACGCAGAGAATGTAAAATGGGAGCATTCTGCCGTTGAGAATGAAAGGCGTCAGGACTGGGAGTGGAATCGAGCCGAGCCGATCCTGGCTCGGCTTGGTGCTAAACATTTCCTACAGAACGGGCTCGTAGCTCGGTTCGACAGGCTCGAGGCTCGGCTCGTGCGGCTTGCGAGCCGGCCGCCAGAAACAGAGAGGCACTCCCTGATTCGCGATTCCCCTCGTGTTTTCCTGTCCTTTCTCCTTTGCTAGCTCGCTAGGGTCGCGTCGGTGCCGCCACCGACGCCGGCCGCCGTCGTCGACGCTGGCTAGCGCCACCGCCCCCATCTGCTTCTCCCATGGACACCCTACTGCCTGCTCCTCCCGGTCCTCTCAGGAGCTCGCAATACCGCGCGTCTACGGCTAGCATGCTGGCCGTCCGCCGCCTCCGGCGGGTGCTTGACGATTCTTCATCAGGTATCTATCTCCTCGTTCCTAGCTACGATCAACAGAAGTCGCACCCACAAGCTACTACGATAAGCCACGGTTCCTAGCTATACTTGTTTGCACCGCCCCTAGTGGTGCCGATAGTTAATTCATACTTCATATTTTTTTGAGATGTCAGATCTATTCTCCGGTTGAGAATTTTAGATTATCATTTTAGGATTTAACTTCCACCTAAAATCAACATAACATTCCATGTACGCCCAATTTCAGGAATTAATTGCACTTCTGTAGTTTGATTTTATTCCTTGTTGTAATTAAGTCATGACATACAAGGTGCTCATGTTCCAATAGCTGAGAATGTGCAGCTTCGAAAGAACCAGAACTACAAGGCCTGGCTGTATACGATACCAAGTACCAAGTGGTAGATGGCAACATGAAAAGAAAAGAATGCTAGAAAGTAATAGACGGTGATATAAGATTGGTATAGGTCTGCACTCCACTTTGTAATCCTCACTACATAGCAATCGTTTGTGCCTTGCTCTCATGTTGTAGCAGTACGATGCTATTTTAAAACATGAGATTGCTTATGTGTTATGACTTACTGAAATGATATTGTCTTCTCTTATGACTATGTGCTAGGTATATTCATACCATTATATAATTGCCAGCTGTTGATTATAACTGTAATTGTTAGTTTTTTTTAGCAAAATCATACAAATTTATATTTTATCGAGCCTTCGAGCCGGCTTGCGAGCTTCGCCGAGCCGGCTTGTCGAGCTTTCGAGCTTGGCCGGAAGGCTTAGGCTTGGCTTGTTCGACCTTCGTGCCGAGCTGAGCCTTGTCGAGCTCGAGCCGAGCCTCGAGCCTCGAGCTTCGTGTCCACCCCTAGTCAGGACCTTTCACTATAGGAATGAGGCTAGGTGCCGACACCGGTTGAGCTGGCCGTCGGCACACAAAAGCCGTCGGCATATGGGGCTACGCCGACGAAAAAGCCGTCGGCATAGCTATATATATATATATTTTTTTATTTTTCATTGAATATGAAATAATTCGTAACTTTAAATCTGTAAAGCGAAATTTAACAAGTAAAATGTCTAAATTGATTAGAAAAATGAGAGGAATCCAAATATGACATCCATATCATCAGAGCAAGCTATCACACACTTGTAGTTTAAATTTCTATTACTTTCCGAAAAGCAACATAAAGTCATTTAAGTAGGCGAAATTAGGTAGAAAGCGAGAAAATTCCTAATAGTTGAGGATTATCCATCATATATGTACTACTATTTGTGAAAATTAAATGGGTGTCATTTTGCAACATATTTTTGGTACTTGCTTCACAAAAAATGTTATTTTTGACACTTAAAAAATGAAAAATGATATTTGGAAACTCGGTTCGGCACCAATATTTCCCATGCCAAGACACACCTATGTGCCGAATATGGGCACTTTATCACAAACTATGCCACAGGGATGGTCATATCTTGGTCATTTGGTTCGAAACTTATACATGTTTGTAGATGATAGACCTTTTTGTGAAGGATTTTTTTTAGAAACTTTGTCAAAAATCAAGTTTATCATTTTTCATAGCAACTAGTAAACATAAAAGGACTCCATGCCAAAGGATTCCATTTTTTGAGTATTTTTTCACTTCCTTTTACTTTTTTGAAAAACCGGTCAAAATGGCCCACGTGCCTATTCATCGAAAGGGGTGGAATCTTTCAAAACTATCGACGGTTCTGTGATATAATCACTAGTTTTGTACCTTAAAATGATTTTTTTTAAAAGATCAGAGCAAACTATCACACACTCGTAGTTTAAATTTCTATTACTTTTCGAAAAGCAACATAAAGTCATTTAAGTAGGCGAAATTAGGTAGAAAGCGAGAAATTCCTAATAGTTGGGGATTATCCATCATATATGTACTACTATTTGTGAAAATTAAATGGGTGTCATTTTGCAACATATTTTGGTACTTGCTTCACAAAAAATGTTATTTTTTAACACTTAAAAAATGAAAAATGATATTTGGAAAAATAGTTTGGAAACTCGGTTTGACACTAATATTTCCCATGCCAAGACACACCTATGTGATGAATATGGGCATTTTATCACAAACTATGCCACGGGGATGGTCATATCTTGGTCATTTGGTTCGAAACTTATACATGTTTGTAGATGATAGACCTTTTTGTGAAGGATTTTGTTAGAAACTTTTTAAAAAATTAAGTTTATCATTTTTCATAGCAACTAGTAAACATAAAAGGACTCCATGCCAAAGGATTCCATGTTTTGAGTATTTTTTCACTTCCTTTTACTTTTTTGAAAAAGGTCAAAATGGCCTCGTGCCTATTCATTGAAATACCAAGTTTATCGATATTTATGTGATGCACACGATGATATGGATGTCATATTTGAATTCCTCTAATTTTTCTAATCAATTTAGACATTTTATTTGTTAAATTACGATTTACAGATTTAAAGATATGCGATATTCTATATTAAATATAGAAAGGGAAAAAATAAAGTAAAATTCATTTTATTATTATTTATTCAAAGTAATATGACTTAATAATTACTATTTATTTAAATAAATTTTCAAAATTTAAATAATAAAAAATGTAACATCATGACCCATGGGTTAATATGATTGATAGGATAGTAATATTAGTAAGTTCTAATTTCTCATTTGGAAGCTAATTTCGATGGAACTCAGAAGTTAAGCGTGCTTGGGTTGGAGGATGGGTGGCCGAATAGGAAGTTTGACCGGGGTGAGTAGTTTGACTTGGGATTATTAATGGATTAGAGTTTAAGTGTGTGGCTAAGTGGGAAATTTCAGAATAAAAATAAAAATAGAATTAAAAAATATAAGTAAATATTTTAAAGTTTTTTTAAAAATGATGAAAAAAATATGCCGACGGTGCTATGCCGACGACAATTGCCGTCGGCGACGGCTTTCGATACATCGACGGCTTTTTTAGCTATGTCTACAGGCTAATACGCCGACGGCCATACGCCGACGGCAGCCGTCGGCGTAGACCTATGCCGACGGCAATTTGACCTACGCCGATGGGTTTTGGCCGGCATATTCACAGTTTCCTGTAGTGCTTGAACTAATTGTTACGCCCTTGGTCAGCAGCTAGTTGTGGCACCCCGATCCAGATGATCGAGTCACCCCATATACCAGTCCCAGAAACACTGGATATATGACAACTTGATAAGCAAAGACATAACCAAATACATACATAGGGCTCCGAGTTCGGACATACATAAAGTTACAACGCGGGGGTGAGGCTCCAGTGCTCGCGCAACATGCGCACACAACAGTATGTACATTATTTATCCAACATCGAGCCTCCAGCGGAAGTCATAGCGGAAACGTAGATAGTAGCGTGGCGGGTAGCGGCCTTATTCCACGGGGTCCTGGCTGGGATACGGGTTCCTAGTTCTCGTACAGCGGGTACTTGGCGTCGGGAGCAACGGAGTCTGGCCACATGAGAAGCCAGGTAAGTACTTGAAGTACTCGCAAGTCATTAGCCCAAAACCAAACAAGGTCTATCTATATGGCATGGCATAAGTTCGGAAAGTAGCATGGCATGAGTTGGGTTACAAGGGGGAGTCCAAGCTTAACGGTTGGACATAACTTACCTACTTACCTTTGAAGGGGTGTTTCATGATACCAAGTGAGATTTCACTTCCCACTTGACAACTCATACCACAACTAGGCTTCCAAGCCTCTAGCCAACTCTGGCTTACTCTTTCCGTTGTCACATGTTTGCTAGTCTCATCTTAATAGTTTCTCCATGTTTGACTGGACTGACTCTTAGTGTGACCCGACCCAAACATCGTCCCGTAACCTAGGGACAAGGCTAGATTCTAGATTTATACTCTCGAGAGGTTGCAACATTTACCCATACGCTGAAGTCTAGGTTTGTACCGCCGGTACCGAAGTACTAGAACCCATCATGGCGACAGCACAAACCCACACTTCCACCACCGTTTACTCCACCCGGACACTCCCTGTGTAGCCACCGACACGTCCCCGGGACCACGTCTTATGACGAAGTGAATCCGGCACGTCCCCAACGAATGAGCGACGCCTAGCTCCGGAACCTTCACAAGACTAGCACCGACCACAAAGGTAACCGACTAGACTTGCCAAAAGGGTGGCGTCAAAGGAGGCTAGATGGAATACTCGGCCATGGTTCGCCCACGTGAACGACGCATGGTGTGCTGGTGTGTTTGGTGAGTGGCACCTTGTGACTCAATCTAGTCGAGGGAGGTGGTTATCTTCTTTAGTCAAATTCTTATTTCAGTTTCCAACATGATTCAAGCAACACAAGCATAAGCACAAAACAACAATAGCACAGAATAACCTAATACTTGTAAGCATAGATAATACCCGGGTGACTGTGGCGGGCAACCCGGCCGGTGTCACTCGGGGGTTAGTGTTCACAGAATAATAGCATAATATTTCAAACGGATGACGGTGGCGGGCAACCCGGCCGGTGTCACCGTAAAAGAATGAACCGAAAAGCACTCATAAGAAGGAGAGAGCATCCATTCCACTCGAGGGTTATCTCGACGTGGTGTCAGCAATCTCGGCAAAAAGAACCAAATGGAAAGTCAGCTCCCAAGCGTCGCAGTCCGGGTGGTCTATGCCAACCATGTTTGACGGAGGGACAAGGCAAATAACTCTTTTGGCAAATGCCCCCAACTCCGAGGATCATAAGACGACATTCGTCTGTTCCTCACCTCGGTGAAGAGGAAAAAACCAAACAAAGCCTCGCAAGCGCGAGACGCACAGTTGTAATATTTTCCCCCATTCCTTCGACTGAGGCGGTTCCTCCGGCCATTGTCTAGGGGACGGGAGTGAGGCACATATAAGCAATTATAAAGTAATACAACAATTCAAAATGCAACATGGCATGTGAGGTGCAACATCAATCCACTAAAGCAACAGATTTATATTCTAGGGTTCGACCGAGTTTGAGATTGAGTTGATGCCTTGCCTTCGGGTTCGGGAGCAACTCCTATTTCGTCGGGAAGGTCGGAATCTATCCAAAGGAACACGAGATAGCGTCAAATACCCCTCTTATGTCATCGAATAAAGTCCAAAGGAGATAAATTCCCAAAATTTATTTTCTGGTCCCAATGGAAATACAATTTCAAAATAAAGCCAACAAAATTGGTTTCACATTTTTCTGAGCATTTTTTTGAGGGAGATATTGACTTCCAAAGTTCAACCAAAAATCTATCTATTTTTATCAGAAAAATAAACATAAAACGATTCGAAAAGATTAAAAACCTGAACGTGGGTCCCACTGGTCAGTGACCAGCCGAACCGTTTTCTTCCTTTTAAAACCGCGGGAAACAGAGGGGAGGGGACGGCGAGGCTCCGGCGACTCACCGGCGGCGTCTCCCTGCGGCTAGGGCATGGGGAAGGGGAAGGAGAGGACGCAGAGCTGCTCAGGGAGGGGTTGCGCAGCACGTCCATGCACTCGCGGATCACGCCGACCTCGGACGGCACCAGGGCTTCTTCCTCGGCGGAGGTGGCTTCAGGTCGGCGACGGACACGACGATTCTGGCCTCCGTTCACCCCGGCGAGCACGGCATCGTCGCCGCGGCGCCCTGGGGAGCCTCAGGGGGAGGGAATCGACCAGGGGGAGGCTGGGGTGCGCGAATCGAGCTGGGGTCAGTGCGGCTTGGGTGGGTGCGATTCCGGCGAGGTGTGGCTCCTCCGGACTCGAGGCGGTGGCAGAGGGCTCTAGAGGGAGTGGGAGTGGTGGTGCAGTGCTCCGGGGTCGAGGAGGGTGGCTTCTTATAGGCTGATAGAGGCAAAGGTGTCCGATCTTTCGATGAGATGATACTATCGATTTTGGTGGCGTCGACGTTGACGATCCGACTACAAACGTGCGAGGACGCTGCGTCTTAGCAATCGCTACACCAACTCCGAGAAGGTTTATGACAGCGCCGTAGCACAATCGACCAAACCAACTAAGGTCTAATTCCTGCAGGCAATCGAAGAACAAGCAAGAACTAAGAATTGGCAATCTGAATATTGCAAATATGAATGATTAGAGATGAAAGTAGGGTTCCGAAGAGCGGTCTTGGTCTGGCCGATCTGGCACAAACGAAGTACGGCGAAGTTGCAGCGACAGCTAGCTAACTTTTGACTAAACAAAACCCAAGTCTAAACCCTAACAGATGCTATCTATTTATTGGAGGCGTCAAAGTACTGCGCCGCCTCTCTTCCGTGAGGATCAAGCCGCTCGTATTGCCTGCATCGACGTTTGGTATTCCTGAGCCCACGTGAGTTCAATGCAGTCCAAAAGGCCTTGGGCCACGTGCCCATGTATTTGAGCAAAACGAGTTGCATGCATGTTTCCTGCTCGTGTGTGTGCCTGCGTTGCATAGCCATGCATATGGGCCCCACCATGGCCCGCCACTTTGACTTGAGAGCTTAGGAAAATCCACGTACATGCATAGTGTTTGATACACGTACATGTCCATCTCGCTATTTCGTCTGATGTCGTATTGATCTCGCATTTTAACGTGTGGTTTGCACAAGTCTTCACGATATCTGCATATGATAAATAAAAATGTAGTAATTTTGTTCTCAATAAAACAATAATATATTTTATAATTACTACTAGAATTCACCTGAAAAATATGTCTATTTAAATCAGATTCGATCGTATATGGGCTAATCATGTCCTCATCATCCTCCCTTTCTTGAAAATTAAGCCGTCCTCGGCGCTGTTTCTTCTGAAACAGGGATAACAAAATAGAAAAGGTGTACACATGATAGATGTATAGGTCATCCATTTTTAGTTCCCTCAATTGCACATATGACATATTTATCTGGTGGTGATTGCCATGCATTGTAAAATATGAAGCCAAAGAATGATCACAAGAAATAATCCACATAAAACAGTTGCAACTCGGTTTGCAGATATAAGCGAAGCTCTTATTCATATAATTAAACATGCAAAGGTCATCATTAAACCATCCCAACGGTGGTGAGTAAAAGTTCAAAATATCAGAACTTGAAGCCATAACTTGCTTAAATAAGTAATCGTGTTGCAAGCTATTTGACATAAAATCAACACCAACATTGGAGGTCATATCAAAATGAACAAGCCTTTGCACCAAAGTATCTTCTTTAAAACAGCAAGGTCATCACATGTTATGCAAATTTTATGCACCAGAAAGTTCTTGTCTAAGCCATAATCTACTATTAAAATAAATTTAAATTCAGGAGCGAGAACACTATGTAAACATGGGATTTCAGCAATCTTATTTGTAGCATGTGTCAAAGACATAGGTGGATCGAACTTAATGGACCACAATGAATTTTCATGAGCAATTTCAGCCAACACGTCATCATGTCTAACCAACTTAATATGATCCAAATCAGGTGGCACTAACAAGTCCAAAGGTTCATTTGTATCAATTTTTAATTCATTGTGCACATTCAAATTAACGAAAGAATTAATTTCAGCAAGAGGTGCACTCAAAACATTAGCTATTTCAATTATTTGGGCACAAGGTGAATTCATATCGACAACGGAATCCTCTAAAACAGGCGATTCGACCAAATCAACAGACGACTCAACATATGACATATGTGGAAAAGGGTGGCATATACCAATCTCATGTGGATGAACATAATCATTACCTTTGAGATTACCTCTTATGTCCGACTCATATGATGTGGCCATCACTGGAGGTAACGACTCAACTTGTGGAATATGCACCTCACGCTTGTTTCTCTTAGCGGCAACGCATCGCTTTATTTTCTGTTCAGCTTTACAAGCAAGACGAAACAAACGATCCATAGGATAACAATTTTCATGCATTAGTAGTTCCTGAATATCTTGGTTTAGCCCATCCCAAAATCTGTCCATAATTACATCTTCACTTTCTTCTAAACCACAATAAAACAAGGTAATGTGCAAATCATTATAGTAATCTTCTACGGTGTTACTACCTTGTTCTAAACACTGCAATTTTCGAAGCAAGTCATTAAGATAATACGTAGGAACAAATCTACCACGCATAATTATTTTCAAGTCGCTCCAAGTTGTTGGCATAGTTTCAGCATTTTATGACAATGGTCACTCCACCAAATAGAAGCAAAATCAACAAATTTTCTAGTGGCAGCTTTTAATCTCTTATGCTCAGGAAAATCATGGCTTTCAAAAATTTGTTCAACATCAAACTCCCACTCAAGATAAGCACTAGGATTATATCGACCCGCAAATACCAGCAAAGAAAGAGTAACCTGATCATGCACATTCTTTACCGCTCGTGGTGGTCATCGTACTTGTTGTGGTGGTGGTGGAGAACTCCGCTCAACATATGGCACATCTCCGACTATAGAAATAGCCCAAGAATTTCAAACTCCGGAAGTTGTCATCAAAGACACAAATCACAAGTATATGTTCCTATTAACTACTAGGATGTGGTGGCAAGTCGCTCACAGAATTGCAAATATCAAAGTCTTACGAGTTCTTACTATGCAGCAGGTGGTGACCGGCAACGGACGATGTCAAATACCTCTGAAGATTGAATAAAGCGATTGCCAGACACGAACGAATCTTACACGGTGTAGAAAATATGTGGAGCTGTAGGTAGGCTTAAAATATATGTGGAACCAAAACCACGTTAATCAATGTAAAGCTGAAAATTCGCTCAAAGTTGTCAAGTGCTGGTTCTAGGCTAAACCGTACTAGAGACGCGAGTCTAAGACACATACGAGTCACGCGCTGGACGAGTAAAAAGACGAGAATTTCGTGTTTTCAGTTTCTGAGCTACACAACGCGTGGTGAACACAGCTTATCCTGACCGGTCGGAGAAAGAAACTCAGATAGAAAATATACACGCTGCGCGATCGGTGACGAGATATGGTTTACGGAGCAGCTAAGTTAAAGACGGTCGGGAAACTCCACGTCCAAAATCCAAGGACAAAGGACAAAAGCTGAACGATCAAATACCAAGAATACCAATCTGCACTTTTTTTTTCTCTCTCTTTTTTAAACGAGCCAAAGAAACAAAACAGGAAGCAGACTTCCGTGGCTTCCGTACGTGGTGGCTGGGAGCAGTAGACAATATGCTGTTATTTCTTTATACTCAAAGAGATAAGACAAAGAAAGCTAGGTGGAATTTGACCGGTCTCTCTCTTTGCCTGGACGTGATCCCAAAGAATAGCACACTTTCTGGACGGCCGACGGTCGACGGAACCAACTAGTACACGGCTTGCGGCTTGCCCAAGGATCAGATCAGGATCCTAGGAATTAGGCAACCAAAACAGAATTTGCTGCTCCGATATGAATCTGTTTGATACGAGAAGCGAACAGATCTTTTGTTCTTTGGATTCTAAGATTGCTGGAGGCTAACAGAAGATGTGTGCGGCGAGGCGGAAGTGGCGTGGAGGCAGGGGCGGCGCCAGGGATATGCCCCTGTATGCCCAGGCATACCATTCGATTTCAGCCCAAAAAAAATTTGTATTAGGTCCAAGCCCATCTCGTTTGCTCGCTCCAACTCACCTCCCTCGCTGTGGTCGCTGCCTCCTGCCCTCCTCCCTCGTATCGTCTCGCGACGCACAGACACTCAGACAGGAACGGAGGAAGAGGAACCCTAGGGCCTAGGCGGCTGGCGGGCTGGCCGGCTGGGCGATTGGCGGCTGGGCACCGCCGCACCGGCCACCGGCGACCGCCTCCGCCTCGCACCTCGCAGGTATTCCCCAATCCCCATTGAGGCATTGACCCATTCCGATTTAGCAGGGGATTTAGATGTTCTGCTCTGCGCCTCTGCCCTGGATAAGCATTGGCGACTGCATTTCCATCTGGATACAAACTAGGCTCAGATCGATCGGCACTGTTGTCTATTGCCGCGTACGTCATGATGCGATCCCCATTCCGATTTAGATGTTCATAGTTGTTATGTATTTTAGGTATTTAGGAGACTAAGGAGAGCAGTATAGATTACTAAACTAGCACTAAATTAGTAGATAGAAAATCAGACTAGGCCATTTGTTCATATCTGAATTTTTCCATTGTTTTGGTTGTTATGTAGATGAAGAAAAAAAATGGTGCTGGGCCTGGTGGAAGCAGCATATATGCAATGTGGAATAAAGCTTCAAAAGCAAAGAAGATAGATGAAACATCCACACCAAATCAGAGTGTTGTTGAATCAAATGAGGTTGAGAACAATCTTCAGTTGGCGCTAGTGCAAACACCGGATGAAGAACGTGAACCGGACAACGGCGCCGGAAACGCAGCCCCAATTGTGGAAGATGATTTGTCAACTGATGAAGATGATGAAGCAACACATGCAGATTTGCAGGCCCTCAAACATGACCCCGGCAAGCGGATTCCCATATCGAGATATGCTGTCAATGACCAAGATAGAGTAAGAAGGAGATACATCGAGATGGGGCCATGCCAACCAAAGAATCACAAGTTTCATGTCACAGTAAAGAGTGGAAAAGATCGCCGCTTTTGTCATGGTTGGTTTGCAGAATTTCCATGGATTGAGTATAGTGTGGAAAAGGATGCTGCCTTCTGCTTTGTTTGCTATTTGTTCAAGGATAAAACAAAATGCCCCGGTGGAGATACATTTGTGAAGGATGGTTTTAGCAACTGGAACATGAAGAAGAGATTGGTGAGACATGAAGGTGGTGTTGGTAGTGCGCATGCTGAAGCTCAGGAGAAATTTGATATGTTCTGTACACCAAGAGCATCAATCCGAGCATCTCTTGCTTCAAGCAACTCACAATACAAGGCTTTGTATTTGCAGCGTTTGACATGGACACTCAAGTGTTTGAGGTTTCTATTGCATCAAGGCTTGGCATTTAGAGGACACGATGAAAGTGAAGATTCACTAAATAAAGGAAATTTCCTTGAGCTCTTAAATTGGCTTGCAGGAAATTTTGAAGAGGTTAACAAGGTGGTTCTCAACAATGCTCCACGTGTCAAAAAAAAAAAAAAAAACAATGCTCCACAGAATTGCAGGATGATTCACCATGACATACAACAGGAGCTAATCAAATGTTGTGCGCGGGAGACTACTAAACTACTCATTGAAGAACTTGATGGTGGTCAGTTTGCAATACTTGCAGATGAGTCTAGTGATGTGTATCAGAATGAGCAGTTGGCTGTTTGCTTGCGCTATGTTGACAAGAAAGGAAGGGCAGTTGTAAGATTACTTGGTCTTGCTCATGTTGAGGACACTACCTCTTTGACACTTAAAGCTGCAATTCAGGAAATGCTTATGGAGTACAACTTGACATTTGCCATGGCCCGTGGGCAAGGATATGACGGAGCTAGCAACATGAAAGGTAATGCCAATGGTTTGAAAAAACTAATTATGGACGAGTCTCCTTCAGCCTATTATGTGCATTGCTTTTCCCATCAACTACAGCTAACTCTTGTAGCAGTTGCTAAGGAGAGTGGAGATTGTACTTGGTTCTTTCAGCAGCTTGCGCACTTGTTAACTGCTCTTGGCATGTCTTGCAAAAAGATGAGGATGCTTCGGATTGCTCAAGCCGAGGAACTGATTGATGCATTGGATTTGGAAGAAGTACAAACAGGGACTGGGCAAAATCAGGAAATGGGTTTGGGAAGGCCATGTGATACACGTTGGGGCTCTCACTTCAGGACAGTGAACCGTGTCCTCGCTCTATATGCTGCAATAAAGAGAGTCCTAAAGAAGATTGGAAAAGAGTACCATGGTGCGGAGGCTCAAGCTGCTCTATCAGTGGAGACATCAATTTTGTCATTTGAGTTTGTTTTCATGGCACACTTGTTGCAAGAAATATTTGGATACACAGATGACTTGAGCAGAGCTTTGCAAACAAAAGACCAAGATATTGTTCATGCTATTCAGCTACTTGATGATACAAAGTATCACTTGGGGGCCTTGAGGTCTGATCCTGGATGGGAGGATTTCCTTATTAAGGTAACATCTTTCTGTACAAAGCACAGGATCAAAGTTGTTGATATGAAGGCGCGTTACTATCCTGTTGGGCGACCTAGAAGAGGTGATCTCTTTAATGGTGCAGATAATTACCATCGCTTCCATGTTGATATGTTTGTGAGTGTCATTGATAGGCAAATTTCAGAACTAAATGGAAGATTTGATGAGGTAAACACAGAATTACTTATTTGCATGGCAGCATTCTCTCCTATTCGCTCATTTGCTGCTTATGATCAAAATAAGTTGGTCAAGCTTGCTTCACAGTTTTATGCTACTGATTTCGCAAGTGATGAATTGGCAAGACTTCCATGGCAACTAGACATGTATATTACTCATGTGCGCAGAGATGAAAGGTTTAAAAACTTGAAGAATTTAGTTGAGCTTTCAGTTATGCTTGTGGAGACAAATATGCATGCACAATATTTCATTGTTTACAAGCTTCTTAAGTTGGTACTGATTTTGCCAGTAGCTACTGCCAGTGTTGAAAGGGTTTTCTCTTCAATGAATTATGTGAAGAATAAGCTAAGAAACAAGATGAGTGATGACTACTTGAACAATTGCATGGTTACATTTGTTGAGAGAGAATTATTCAATCAAGTGAAGGATGAGGATGTTATCAATCTCTTCCAAAAGGGCGCCCGCAAAGTTATATTGTAAGAGGTACTGCCTCTTTCCATTGGAATTTGTTGTTGTACTTCAATTTGTATGGATTTATGCACTTTAGTATTATGCATTGTACTGAAATAATTGTTATATTCCTACTGAATTTATTGTCCTACTGAAAATATAGCCTATATAGGCTTTTGTTTGTGTTTTTCTACGCTTTGTGAAAATTATAGGCGTTTGCTAGTGTTTTTCTTTGCTTTGAGATTTTTTTTTGGCCGGTGGGAATACCCACCAGCAAATTCCTGGCGCCGCCGTTGCGTGGAGGATGAACGGCGGTGCACACGCGCAAGCGACGATGGCGGCAATGGAGGCGGAAGAAATATGTGGCAGCGGGAAAAGACAATAAAATGGATGTGGCGTGAACAAAACGTGACTAGAACTCGAAACTCTAAAGATCTAGATACTAGAAACCAGCAACTCAACACACGATGAAACGAAAATTCAACAAAACAAATCTTAAGTGATGAGACGAAAAAGGCTAAAAGTGTTTGGGATAAGGATGAACTAATCAATATATTTTTGTATGGCTTTTTCGGTGTACTGTAGGTATGAAAAACAGATCTAATCTAGGGGATAAATTGTTCTCACCGAGCAATCTGAAATCTGATACCACTTGATAGAGGCAAAGGTGTCCGATCTTTCGATGAGATGATACTATCGATTTTGGTGGCGTCGACGTTGACGATCCGACTACAAACGTGCGAGGACGCTGCGCCTTAGCAATCGCTACACCAACTCCGGGAAGGTTTATGACAGCGCCGTAGCACAATCGACCAAACCAACTAAGGTCTAATTCCTGCAGGCAATCGAAGAACAAGCAAGAACTAAGAATTGGCAATCTGAATATTGCAAATATGAATGATTAGAGATGAAAGTGTGGTTCCGAAGAGCGGTCTTGGTCTGGCCGATCTGGCACAAACGAAGTACGGCGAAGTTGCAGCGACGGCTAGCTAACTTTTGACTAAACAAAACCCGAGTCTAAACCCTAACAGATGCTATCTATTTATTGGAGGCGTCAAAGTACTGCGCCGCCTCTCTCCCGTGAGGATCAAGCCGCTCGTATTACCTGCATCGACGTCTGGTATTCCTGAGCCCACGTGAGTTCAATGCAGTCCAAAAGGCCTTGGGCCACGTGCCCATGTATTTGAGCAAAACGAGTTGCATGCATGTCTCCTGCTCGTGTGTGTGTGCCTGCGTTGCATAGCCATGCATATGGGCCCCACCATGGCCCGCCACTTTGACTTGAGAGCTTAGGAAAATCCACGTACATGCATAGTGTTTGATACACGTACATGTCCATCTCGCTATTTCGTCTGATGTCGTATTGATCTCGCATTTTAACGTGTGGTTTGCACAAGTCTTCACGATATCTGCATATGATAAATAAAAATGTAGTAATTTTGTTCTCAATAAAACAATAATATATTTTATAATTACTACTAGAATTCACCTGAAAAATATGTCTATTTAAATCAGATTCGATCGTATATGGGCTAATCATGTCCTCATCATAGGCCGTCCGCGCGGTGGCCGTGGTTAATGCCGCGGCGAGGTGTCAGCCTCGTGTGGTGGCGACGGTGGCGGGGCGTTGAGGGAGCGGTGGCACAGGAGGTGCATGACGGTTAATCCCCGGCGACGGACCGGTCCGTGCGGCGGAGGAGGCGCTGACGGGAGGGCCCCGGCGGCACAGGGCGTGGTCGGTGCGTCGGCTAGCGCCTGGCGCGTCTGCGCGGCCGCCGTCCGGTGCTTCCCCCGGCGACGCGTGGGTGCTGGAAGGTGGGGAGGGAAAGGAGGGGTGCTGGGGGCGTGCTGGTGCGTGCGGGGAATCCCTCCTCTGGTGACCAGAAATGGGCGGCGCTCCGTGGCCACGTCCATGTCATTCCTGGCATGGTCCAGACCATGCCAATGTCGGCATCGACACCGATCTCTCAGCTCCGGGATCCAAATGGGAAGTGGTTCGCGTCACTCTGCACCAAATTTCAAGATCTACAACTTTGCCGATCAAACTTTTTGCAAATTCGAAAGTCGGTCCGACCAAAAGTTTTGAAAAACCGTACTGGTCAAAAAAGGAATGTGCAGTTTGGGCAAGCAAAACATTTTTGTTTTGGCTAAGATTTTTCCCAGAGGTGTAGGTATGCATTGTGCTGGTGTCTAGGTATTCCCCTCCCTTTGAAAAATTCATTTGGCTGGTTTTTTGAAAATCTTTAAGTTTTAGGCAGAAACTTGCATAGAGAAAAGGTCAAACATTTTCTTAACAAGGTGTCAAATATTTTTCCATAATTGGGTTGCATATAGCCTAGGGATCATTCCCTAATTTTTGCAGAATTTTTAGAGACACAGAAGTAGGGGTTCCTTTGGAAGGCCAAATAAAAGTGAATTTCCAAAAGAGAAAAGTATTCTCCCAAATCAAATATTGACCAAGGTCAAAATCATAAACACCAGCACCAAGTGGGAGGGAATTTAGAAGGCACAAGATCCCACTCGATTTAGCAGACTGGAAAAGTTTTAAGGCTTAAATGATTTTCTTGCGGTTTAAAACCAAATGCATTTTAAACAAATAAAATAAGGCTTTTTGGAAAAATTTCAAAAGGGCCAAAATCCAGGGTGTTACAGACCTTCCCCCCTTAAGATGAATCTCGTCCTCGAGATTCCTGTTGCTTGCTGAAAAGATACGGATACTCGGTCCTCAGCAAATCTTCACGTTCCCAGGTTGCTTCTTCCTCTGTGTGTCTGTCCCACTGTACCTTGTAGAACCTGGTGACCTTGCTGCGGGTGCGGCGTTCTGACTCATCCAAGATTCTGACGGGGTGTTCCTCGTAGGTTAGTTCGCTGCTCAATTCCAATTCCTTAAAATCTGTCTGCTTGGTTGGGGGTGAGACGCACTTCCTTAGCTGGGATACGTGCAGGGGCGGCGCCAGGGGTATGCCCCTGTATGCCCAGGCATACCATTCGATTTCGGCCCAAAAAAATTTTGTATTAGGCCCAAGCCCATCTCGCTTGCTCGCTCCAACTCACCTCGCTCGCTGTGGTCGCTGCACGCTGCCTCCTCCCTCGTATCGTCTCGCGACGCACGCACAGGCACTCAGACAGGTGACAGGAACGGAGGAAAAGGAACCCTAGGGCCTGGCGGCTGGGCGATTGGCGGCTGGGCACCGCCGCACCGGCCACCGGCGACCGCCTCCGCCTCGCACCTCGCAGGTATTCCCCAATCCCCATTGAGGCATTGACCCATTCCGATTTAGCAGGGGATTTAGATTTTAGATGTTCTGCTCTGTCGTCTGTGCCCTGGATAAGCATTGGCGACTGCATTTCCATCTGGATACAAACTAGGCTCAGATCGATCGGCACTGTTGTCTATTGCCGCGTACGTCATGATGCAATCCCCATTCCGATTTAGATGTTCATAGTTGTTATGTATTTTAGGTATTTAGGAGACTAAGGAGAGCAGTATAGATTACTAAACTAGCAGTAAAATTAGTAGATAGAAAATCAGACTAGGCCATTTGTTCATATCTGAATTTTTCCATTGTTTTGGTTGTTATGTAGATGAAGAAAAAAAATGGTGCTGGGCCTGCTGGAAGCAGCATATATGCAATGTGGAATAAAGCTTCAAAAGCAAAGAAGATAGATGAAACATCCACACCAAATCAGAGTGTTGTTGAATCAAATGAGGTTGAGAACAATCTTCAGTTGGCGCTAGTGCAAACACCGGATGAAGAACGTGAACCGGACAACGGCGCCGGAAACGCAGCCCCAATTGTGGAAGATGATTTGTCAACTGATGAAGATGATGAAGCAACACATGCAGATTTGCAGGCCCTCAAACATGACCCTGGCAAGCGGATTCCCATATCGAGATATGCTGTCAATGACCAAGATAGAGTAAGAAGGAGATACATCGAGATGGGGCCATGCCAACCAAAGAATCACAAGTTTCATGTCACAGTAAAGAGTGGAAAAGATCGCCGCTTTTGCCATGGTTGGTTTGCAGAATTTCCATGGATTGAGTATAGTGTGGAAAAGGATGCTGCCTTCTGCTTTGTTTGCTATTTGTTCAAGGATAAAACAAAATGCCCCGGTGGAGATACATTTGTGAAGGATGGTTTTAGCAACTGGAACATGAAGAAGAGATTGGTGAGACATGAAGGTGGTGTTGGTAGTGCGCATGCTGAAGCTCAGGAGATATTTAATATGTTCTATACACCAAGAGCATCAATCTGAGCATCGCTTGCTTCAAGCAACTCACAATACAAGGCTTTGTATTTGCAGCGTTTGACATGGACACTCAAGTGTTTGAGGTTTCTATTGCATCAAGGCTTGGCATTTAGAGGACACGATGAAAGTGAAGATTCACTAAATAAAGGAAATTTCCTTGAGCTCTTAAATTGGCTTGCAGGAAATTTTGAAGAGGTTAACAAGGTGGTTCTCAACAATGCTCCACAGAATTGCAGGATGATTCACCATGACATACAACAGGAGCTAATCAAATGTTGTGCGCGGGAGACTACTAAACTACTCATTGAAGAACTTGATGGTGGTCAGTTTGCAATACTTGCAGATGAGTCTAGTGATGTGTATCAGAATGAGCAGTTGGCTGTTTGCTTGCGCTATGTTGACAAGAAAGGAAGGGCAGTTGTAAGATTACTTGGTCTTGCTCATGTTGAGGACACTACCTCTTTGACACTTAAAGCTGCAATTCAGGAAATGCTTATGGAGTACAACTTGACATTTGCCATGGCCCGTGGGCAAGGATATGACGGAGCTAGCAACATGAAAGGTAATGCCAATGGTTTGAAAAAACTAATTATGGACGAGTCTCCTTCAGCCTATTATGTGCATTGCTTCTCCCATCAACTACAGCTAACTCTTGTAGCAGTTGCTAAGGAGAGTGGAGATTGTACTTGGTTCTTTCAGCAGCTTGCGCACTTGTTAACTGCTCTTGGCATGTCTTGCAAAAAGATGAGGATGCTTCGGATTGCTCAAGCCGAGGAACTGATTGATGCATTGGATTTGGAAGAAGTACAAACAGGGACTGGGCAAAATCAGGAAATGGGTTTGGGAAGGCCATGTGATACACGTTGGGGCTCTCACTTCAGGACAGTGAACCGTGTCCTCGCTCTATATGCTGCAATAAAGAGAGTCCTAAAGAAGATTGGAAAAGAGTACCATGGTGCGGAGGCTCAAGCTGCTCTATCAGTGGAGACATCAATTTTGTCATTTGAGTTTGTTTTCATGGCACACTTGTTGCAAGAAATATTTGGATACACAGATGACTTGAGCAGAGCTTTGCAAACAAAAGACCAAGATATTGTTCATGCTATTCAGCTACTTGATGATACAAAGTTTCACTTGGAGGTCTTGAGGTCTGATCCTGGATGGGAGGGTTTCCTTATTAAGGTAACATCTTTCTGTACAAAGCACAGGATCAAAGTTGTTGATATGAAGGCGCGTTACTATCCTGTTGGGCGACCTAGAAGAGGTGATCTCTTTAATGGTGCAGATAATTACCATCGCTTCCATGTTGATATGTTTGTGAGTGTCATTGATAGGCAAATTTCAGAACTAAATGGAAGATTTGATGAGGTAAACACAGAATTACTTATTTGCATGGCAGCATTCTCTCCTATTCGCTCATTTGCTGCTTATGATCAAAATAAGTTGGTCAAGCTTGCTTCACAATTTTATGCTACTGATTTCGCAAGTGATGAATTGGCAAGACTTCCATGGCAACTAGACATGTATATTACTCATGTGCGCAGAGATGAAAGGTTTAAAAACTTGAAGAATTTAGTTGAGCTTTCAGTTATGCTTGTGGAGACAAATATGCATGCACAATATTTCATTGTTTACAAGCTTCTTAAGTTGGTACTGATTTTGCCAGTAGCTACTGCCAGTGTTGAAAGGGTTTTCTCTTCAATGAATTATGTGAAGAATAAGCTAAGAAACAAGATGAGTGATGACTACTTGAACAATTGCATGGTTACATTTGTTGAGAGAGAATTATTCAATCAAGTGAAGGATGAGGATGTTATCAATCTCTTCCAAAAGGGCGCCCGCAAAGTTATATTGTAAGAGGTACTGCCTCTTTCCATTGGAATTTGTTGTTGTACTTCAATTTGTATGGATTTATGCACTTTAGTATTATGCATTGTACTGGAATAATTGTTATATTCCTACTGAATTTATTGTCCTACTGAAAATATAGCCTATATAGGCTTTTGTTTGTGTTTTTCTACGCTTTGTGAAAATTATAGGCGTTTGCTAGTGTTTTTCTTTGCTTTGAGAATTTTTTTTTGGCTGGTGGGAATACCCACCAGCAAATTCCTGGCGCCGCCGTTGGATACGTGGAAAACGTCGTGCACTCCAATCAATTCCTCGGGTAGTTCCAGTTGGTAGGCTACGGATCCCATCCTTGCCAAAACCTTGAAAGGTCCAATAAATCTTGGGGCCAGCTTTCCTTTCATGTGGAACCTTTTCAGGCCCTTGAGGGGCGTTACCCGAAGATAAACGTAGTCGTTTATGTCGAAGTGAATCTGACGGTGTCGTCGGTCGTAATAACTCTTCTGGCGGGACTGAGCAGCCTTGAGTCGTTCTCGTATCAGATGGACTGCTTCTCGGCTTCCAGCAGAACATCGGGCCCAAAGATCTTGCCGTCTCCAACTTCGGACCAGTTCAGCGGGGTTCGACACTTCCTTCCATACAGCGCCTCAAAGGGTGACATCTTCAGGCTGCCTTGGTAGCTGTTGTTGTATGAGAACTCCGCATAGGGCAAACTGTCTTCCCATCCTGCTCCGTAGGCGAGCACACAAGAACGGAGCATGTCTTCCAGAATTTGATTGACTCGCTCGGTTTGACCATCCGTCTGCGGGTGATATGCCGTGCTGAATGATAGTTTTGTCCCCATAGCCTGATGTAGGCTTGTCCAGAATTTTGAGGTAAATTGGGTACCCCTATCTGACACAATGGTCTTCGGGACCCCATGGAGTCTGACAATCCTGTTCACATAGAGTTGTGCCAGCTGATCTGAACGATACGTCGTCTTGACCGGAATGAAGTGGGATACCTTCGTTAAACGGTCGACAATGACCCAGATAGAGTCATTTCCCTGGCTGGACTTGGGAAGTCCGACGATGAAATCCATGCTTATGTCATCCCACTTCCATTCGGGCACCTTAAGGGGTTGTAGGAATCCTGCGGGTTTTTGATGCTCGGCCTTCACTAGATTGCATACGTTGCAGCACGCGACATAGTAGGCGATCTCCTTCTTCATGCCGGTCCACCAGAATATTTGTTTCAAGTCTTGGTACATCCTGGTGCTTCATCTTTATGATACTTGTGGGAATGTAGGCCCTGCGGTATGCTTCCTGAAATTCTGCCCAAGAGACAGGGGGTCCATCACCCCTTGCGTCCTTTTGATTGTCCCACCAGACACCGGCGGGGCCTTCAAGGTAGTGGGTGGCAAAGGGCACCTTGTCTTGCTCGTCCACTCGAGCGAGCTCCAGCTTCTTTCCCATGGTACGGAGCCAGTCGTCAGCCTCCAGCGGGTCATTGGCAAAAGAGAAACTTGGTGGATGGGTACGCTGGAAGTCTTGTAGCTTTGAGCGGCCTGCATGTGGGGTATTCTGAGCTTGCATGTATGTGCCAAATTCTCTCATGATCTGAGTCAGATGCTGGTTGTGACGTTCCTCCATCATCATCATAAACTGACTTGGGGTTGGTTCCGGATTTGGAGGATGAGGAGGTGACTGCGGGGGCGTGGGATCCTCGCCCGCTTGTCGTGCGGAACGATGAACCGGGGTTCCTTGACTGCCACTTTCACCGCTATTGGGCCTCATCCTGGATTGTTGAATGTGATGGCGCGTATCATGAGCATCCATATGGGGAAGGTGTAACATCCATAGAAAAACCAAATGGAAACATGGTTTGTAAAACAACAAGCATGAAATATACAAATGAGGGTGGGGTTACAGGATCCTAGCACTTGATATTTTACAAAAGATGCTAGATAAGATACAAGCTACTCGCATATGGTACATGGTACAAGTTACAAAGCAGCTAGTACATGATGCAGGATGCGACTCTACCACTACATTATTCAAGCACGCGATACATCGGGAGGTATAATACACTAGGCGATGTCGTCTCCGAGCGTCTAGAACTCCATCTCGAGGGGAGTCGCTGGCGTGGCGGTGTCGATGGCCTCCTCCGTGCGGCTGTAGCCGGGTGAAGCGCGGTCGTCTCGGGAGTCTCCGGAGTAGGAGGGCGGATCGGCACGGATGCGACGACGCTGAGACCGAACAGGGGTGAAGCGCGAGTAGTAGTGAGCGGCGCTGCTACGAGTGCGGGAGGGGCTCGTCGGTGTGGGGGACGGCGAAAAGCGGGCGATTCCCCTCCTAATCTGCTCGAGGGAGCTGTGGGTAAAGGTGGGGAGACGAGGTGAGCGGCGGGAGGTACCAGCCCCAGAGGCTCGCGTCATCTCGGCCAAGGCTATGTTGGCGCGAAGTGAGGCAAACTGGAGGAGAGTGACGTGGAGGTACTGGTGGAGAAGGGTGGTGTACAGAAGTACGGCTGAGAGAGGTGAGCTGGGGTCACCGGGGTTGGGAAAGAGGATGTCCCCAGTGTCTAAGTCTAACCTCGGAAAGTAGGCGTAACGGGTGCACTGTCTCATGACGGGGTCAAAGGTGCGGAGGAACAGGATGGCGTCTCCGGCCGCCTCCTGTACGGCTCGCGTAGCCTGAGTAGTGACACCAGAAGTGAGGGCGTGAGAGCTCCCTGCGGTCACGGGCTCCGGACGTAGGTGGACGGTGGCGGTGAACTCCGAGGTGGACCTGTCGAGACGGTTGTGGTGCACACGGTAGGTCGGGGGAGGTGCGCCTGGGTAGAGGTGGTCCCAGATCTCCCTCAGGAACTGCGGAAAGCCGGGGATGTGTACGGCGGTAGTCTCCGCGAACAGCTCTGCCATCTGTGACAGAGACAGAAATCAAGTAGAGTGAGCGTTACGTTTTAAAGCACAAACAGATAGAGAAACAGTGAAAAGTTGTTAGCACTTCGAACTCTATCCTACGTCGTCCAAGAAACTAGGGTATCCTACAGGCAGTTAGGCTCTGATACCAAGCTCTGTGGCACCCCGATCCAGATGATCGAGTCACCCCATATACCAGTCCCAGAAACACTGGATATATGACAACTTGATAAGCAAAGACATAACCAAATACATACATAGGGCTCCGAGTTCGGACATACATAAGGTTACAACACGGGGTGAGGCTCCAGTGCTCGCGCAACATGCGCACACAACAGTATGTACATTATTTATCCAACATCGAGCCTCTAGCGGAAGTCATAGCGGAAACGTAGATAGTAGCGTGGCGGTAGCGGCCTTATTCCACGGGGTCCTGCCTGGGATACGGGTTCCTAGTTCTCGTACAGCGGGTACTCGGCGTCGGGAGCAACGGAGTCTGGCCACATGAGAAGCCAGGTAAGTACTTGAAGTACTCGCAAGTCATTAGCCCAAAACCAAACAAGGTCTATCTATATGGCATGGCATAAGTTCGGAAAGTAGCATGGCATGAGTTGGGTTACAAGGGGGAGTCCAAGCTTAACGGTTGGACATAACTTACCTCTTTGAAGGGGTGTTTCATGATACCAAGTGAGATTTCACTTCCCACTTGACAACTCATACCACAACTAGGCTTCCAAGCCTCTAGCCAACTCTGGCTTACTCTTTCCGTTGTCACTTGTTTGCTAGTCTCATCTTAATAGTTTCTCCATGTTCGACTGGACTGACTCTTAGTGTGACCCGACCCAAACATCGTCCTGTAACCTAGGGACAAGGCTAGATTCTAGATTTATACTCTCGAGAGGTTGCAACATTTACCCATACGCTGAAGTCTAGGTTTGTACCGCCGGTACCGAAGTACTAGAACCCATCATGGCGACAGCACAAACCCACACTTCCACCACCGTTTACTCCACCCGGACACTCCCTGTGTAGCCACCGACACGTCCCCTGGGACCACGTCTTATGACGAAGTGAATCCGGCACGTCCCCAACGAATGAGCGACGCCTAGCTCCGGAACCTTCACAAGACTAGCCCCGACCACAAAGGTAACCGACTAGACTTGCCAAAAGGGTGGCGTCAAAGGAGGCTAGATGGAATACTCGGCCATGGTTCGCCCACGTGAACGACGCATGGTGTGCTGGTGTGTTTGGTGAGTGGCACCTTGTGACTCAATCTAGTCGAGGGAGGTGGTTATCTTCTTTAGTCAAATTCTTATTTCAGTTTCCAACATGATTCAAGCAACACAAGCATAAGCACAAAACAACAATAGCACAGAATAACCTAATACTTGTAAGCATAGATAACAACGTCACAAAAATAATAATAATAATACCCGGGTGACTGTGGCGGGCAACCCGGCCGGTGTCACTCGGGGGTTAGTGTTCACAGAATAATAGCATAATATTTCAAACGGATGACGGTGGCGGGCAACCCGGCCGGTGTCACCGTAAAAGAATGAACCGAAAAGCACTCATAAGAAGGAGAGAGCATCCATTCCACTCGAGGGTTATCTCGACGTGGTGTCAGCAATCTCGGCAAAAAGAACCAAATGGAAAGTCAGCTCCCAAGCGTCGCAGTCCGGGTGGTCTATGCCAACCATGTTTGACGGAGGGACAAGGCAAATAACTCTTTTGGCAAATGCCCCCAACTCCGAGGATCATAAGACGACATTCGTCTGTTCCTCACCTCGGTGAAGAGGAAAAAAACCAAACAAAGCCTCGCAAGCGCGAGACGCACAGTTGTAATATTTTCCCCCATTCCTTCGACTGAGGCGGTTCCTCCGGCCATTGTCTAGGGGACGGGAGTGAGGCACATATAAGCAATTATAAAGTAATACAACAATTCAAAATGCAACATGGCATGTGAGGTGCAACATCAATCCACTAAAGCAACAGATTTATATTCTAGGGTTCGACCGAGTTTGAGATTGAGTTGATGGCTTGCCTTCGGGTTCGGGAGCAACTCCTATTTCGTCGGGAAGGTCGGAATCTATCCAAAGGAACACGAGATAGCGTCAAATACCCCTCTTATGTCATCGAATAAAGTCCAAAGGAGATAAATTCCCCAAATTTATTTTCTGGTCCCAATGGAAATACAATTTCAAAATAAAGCCAACAAAATTGGTTTCACATTTTTCTGAGCATTTTTTGAGGGAGATATTGACTTCCAAAGTTCAACAAAAAATCTATCTATTTTTATCAGAAAAATAAACAGAAAACGATTCGAAAAGATTAAAAACCTGACCGTGGGTCCCACTGGTTAGTGACCAACCGAACCGTTTTCTTCCTTTTAAAACCGCGGGAAACAGAGGGGAGGGGACGGCGAGGCTTCGACGACTCACCGGCGGCGTCTCCCTGCGGCTAGGGCACGGGGAAGGGGAAGGAGAGGAAGCAGAGCTGCTCAGGGAGGGGTTGCGCAGCACGTCCACGCACTCGCGGATCACGGCGACCTCGGACGGCACCAGGGCTTCTTCCTCGGCGGAGGTGGCTTCGGGTCGGCGACGGACACGGCGATTCTGGCCTCCGTTCACCCCGGCGAGCACGGCATCGTCGCCGCGGCGCCCTGGGGAGCCTCAGGGGGGAGGGAATCGACCAGGGGGAGGCTGGGGTGCGCGAATCGAGCTGGGGTCAGTGCGGCTTGGGTGGGTGCGATTCCGGCGAGGTGTGGCTCCTCCGGACTCGAGGCGGTGGCAGAGGGCTCTAGAGGGAGTGGGAGTGGTGGTGCAGTGCTCCGGGGTCGAGGAGGGTGGCTTCTTATAGGCCGTCCACGCGGTGGCCGTGGTTAATGCCGCGGCGAGGTGTCAGCCTCGTGTGGTGGCGACGGTGGCGGGGCGTTGAGGGAGCGGTGGCACAGGAGGTGCATGACGGTTAATCCCCGGCGACGGACCGGTCCGTGCGGCGGAGGAGGCGCTGACGGGAGGGCCCCGGCGGCACAGGGCGTGGTCGGTGCGTCGGCTAGTGCCTGGCGCGTCTGCGCGGCCGCCGTCCGGTGCTTCCCCCGGCGACGCGTGGGTGCTGGAAGGTGGGGAGGGAAAGGAGGGGTGCTGGGGGCGTGCTGGTGCGTGCGGGGAATCCCTCCTCTGGTGACCAGAAACGGGCGGCGCTCCGTGGCCACGTCCATGCCGTTCCTGGCATGGTCCAGACCATGCCAATGTCGGCATCGACACCGATCTCTCAGCTCCGGGATCCAAATGGGAAGTGGTTCGCGTCACTCTGCGCCAAATTTCAAGATCTACAACTTTGCCGATCAAACTTTTTGCAAATTCGAAAGTCGGTCCGACCAAAAGTTTTGAAAAAACGTACTGGTCAAAAAGGAATGTGCAGTTTGGGCAAGCAAAACATTTTTGTTTTGGCTAAGATTTTTCCCAGAGGTGTATGTATGCATTGTGCTGGTGTCTAGGTATTCCCCTCCCTTTGCAAAATTCATTTGGCTGGTTTTTTGAAAATCTTTAAGTTTTAGGCAGAAACTTGCATAGAGAAAAGGTCAAACATTTTCTTAACAAGGTGTCAAATATTTTTCCATAATTGGGTTGCATATAGCCTAGGGATCATTCCCTAATTTTTGCAGAATTTTTAGAGACACAGAAATAGGGGTTCCTTTGGAAGGCCAAATAAAAGTGAATTTCCAAAAGAGAAAAGTATTCTCCCAAATCAAATATTGACCAAGGTCAAAATCATAAACACCAGCACCAAGTGGGAGGGAATTTAGAAGGCACAAGATCCCACTCGATTTAGCAGACTGGAAAAGTTTTAAGGCTTAAATGATTTTCTTGCGGTTTAAAACCAAACGCCTTTCAAATAAACAGAATAAGGCATTTTGGAAAAATTTTAAAAGGCCAAAATCCAGGGTGTTACACTAGTTGCCAACTTTCTTCAGCGTGCTTCACGCCAGCAGTACAGTCAGTACCATAGGCCCGGTATACCGTACACATCTACTCCGTATATGGTTAACCTGTTCCACCGAACAAATCTAAAATTAGGGCCCCAGGTACCGCTTCAGCACTAAGTCGTCCGTAAGTAATATAGTGGCCATAGATGAATATACTCCGTATAAGATGCAAACTTCTGTTGTCGTCCACACATGATCTGCTTTTTATTCACCAAAATGTGCCGCCACATTTATCAAAATAACTATTGTAAGTTGGTGATACTTTGCATTGTGGTATATAGCATCCAAACACACTCAACCATGACACTAGTGCTAACCATACATGCCGTTGAGTTGGGGCAATCGTGAGTAGTAAATGTAATAAGGCGGCGACCGGATATGCACATATGTATGTGAGAGAACACAAGCCGACCCAGATAATGTGCTGTAGCATGTTTTGTGGAGTTGTACTGGGCTACTGGCCTCTTGATCTTTCTTCTATAAAAATGATACCCTTTGAATGACGCATGTTCAGAAATAAGCATGCACTTTTATCGGAAATGCAATTCGGTGCCCGGGCTCATATGAGCCCGGCTGCCTTTCCGATTTTTTTAAAATTTGAAAACGCTTCGAAAAATTCTGAAAAAATTTATGCGGAAACATATTCATGTATGCAACACTCGTGTAAATTTTCGACAGAAAATATAAAATTTTACGCCCTGTGCAAAAAAGACAAAACTCTGACAGACAAAATAGGTAACAGTCCACTATTTCAAAAAGACAGATTTGATATTTTCTGTCGAATTTTTACACGAGTGTTTAATACTTCAATATGTTCATGTACAATTTTTTTCAGAATTTTTCGAATCATTTTAGTATTTTAAAAAATCGAAAACAAAACCGGGCTCATATGAGCGCGGGCACCAAAACGCCACCACTTTTATTATATTCTCCCGTAAGAGCATGTATAGGTTTTCTTTCCAAATCCCAGAAGCAGTGGAGAAATATGTAACGACGCACACCGCGTATAGCATGGAGTAAAGTAATTTATCCATTACAAAGAAGATGAACACACTTGACACGTCACATGCACAAACTAACACAAGAGAGGGCGTCTCTGAATCACAAAATGTGTGAGCAACAAAATCTATTACGGGGTTCTTTGGTTGAAAGGAAAACTAGAGTAATACCATACGAAAATAAATTTGTGAGTGGTGTTTGAAAATAAAAATGCCTGAGCTTTACAATCCACTTTGACATTTTTTTTAATTCCAACGCGTGAAGGACGAGATCGAACTCTTTAGTAGCATAATAACATCCTAGTTATACATTTTCATATGGTTTGATTTTGATTTGACTATGTTTATTAGGATTCGTGTGTTTTTCTATTTCTATGAATCAAACACTGAAGTTTATAAAATTCATGTGTTTTTCAGTCCTTAGTTTTGCACGTGAGTTCCCATCATATTTATGTGTTTTTTATTATTATGTTTTAAAATCCAGACAAAACTTATAGGGGTGTCTTCAGTTCACGTAAGATTTAAACACACTCAACCATGCCACAACAACCAAAACAAAGAGGCCCTTAGCCGGCCGATACCTCGAGTACCTTCTTTTTTTGACGGTAACTAGCAGGAGCTTTGCTTATTCATTGATAGGGGAGAAAGAGTGTTACATTTTACAAACAACCACAAGGGTTCAACCTAGTATTTTGTACTATACATCTATGGTATGCCTCCAGATGGAAACGCCATCTGCATCATGGCCAAGTCCGTGGCGACTAACTCAGCCACCCTCGGGGCTGACATCGTTTTCTGTTGAAAAATCCGTCTACCCCTCTCCTTCCAAATATGCCAAATCACATACACAGAAGCTGTGATCCCCTTCTTCCTTTCAGCGTTCAACTGTCCTTCCTGCAACTTCTCCCACCATGCCGAGATGCTCATCGAGTTGGCCGCAATTTGCACCTCCCGTGGATATTGAATGTTAAATTTTGCCCAGACTTCCTTTGCAAAGGGACATTGGAAAGCTAGGTGCAATGCAGTTTCCAATTGCTGGTCGCAGAGACAGCAGCGATCATCATACGGCCAGCCCCTGCTCTGCAGCCGATCAGCTGTCCAATTTCTGTTCTGCAATAGCAGCCATAAGAAGAATTTTGTTTTTCCCTTGGCACGGATGCTCCAAACCTTCTCAAGGCCGGGTTCCCAGATACGCGCAAGGAATCGAGCAACGTATGCAGATTTGGCAGAGTACTTCCTGTCAGCGGTTAATTTCCAGGCGATGGTATCGGTGTGGTCTCCTAACTGAACAAGCTAAATCTTGTCCCAAAGCAGCAAGAACTGATGAAGTTGTGCAGTTGTGTCCAGGCGACGCAAACCACGTAACCACCTGCGATCCGAGAGGACTTCCTTCACCGTAAGATTCTTTCGGCGCGCCAGAGGGTACAGGTCTGGGGCGAGACGACATGGAGGCTGTCCATCGAGCCAAGCATCAGTCCAGAAGAGTGCAGTTTCTCCGTTGCCAATGGTAATGGAGGAACAGGCTGCAAACAAAGCTTTGTCCACCGCATCACAAGGCGTAGGCATTCCCTTCCATGGCCTGTCATCATTACTCCATCTAAGCCATTCCCATCGCAGGCGCAGCGCGCGGCTGAAAGCTTGCAGATCCTTGATGCCAAGACCACCATATTGTTTAGGTGCAGAGATTCTCTTCCAATTTACTAGACATTTTCCGCTTTTTGCCTCTTCATCTGCAGCCCACAAGAAATTTCTCCTGACTTTGTCCATCCTCTTAAGAAACCATTTGTCAGTTTGGAAAACAGTGAGGAAGAAAGTTGCCGTGGATGTGATGACTGAATTCACAAGCTCAAGTCTGCCTCTTCTATTTAGCAGCTTTCCTTTCCATCCTTTCAACCGGCCATTTGCTCTGTCCAATACATGCTGCACCTCAATCCGTTTTGGCTTCCTGAAATTCAGAGGCAATCCAAGGCATCTACAAGGGAAGGCACCTGTAGTGCCGCCGAAATCCTGTAAAATTTCTTCCAGGTTCATGCTTTCGTAGGATATGGGGTATGCCACGCACTTCTGAAAACTGATGTGGAGACCAGAAACTTCACCAAAAAGATTCAGAATTTGCTGAATAGCTGTGATGTCCTCTTTTACTGGATTAACAAGCAGTGCAGCACCATCTCCATAGAAACTGGCACGCATTCGTGCAGCCCTCAGCCCTAGGGGAGTAAGAATCTGCTGCTCAGTAGCTAGTTCCAACAGCCGCTGCAAAGGCTCAAGAGTGAGAATAAAAAGCATTGGGGACAAGGATCCCCTTGCCGCAGTCCTCTCCTATGAGTGAAAGCCTTTCCCGGGCAGCCATTCAGCATAATTCTCGAGGAGGAAGAGGCAAGTATGAGTGCAAGCAGATTGCGCCACCGAGGCCCAAAACCAAGCTTCTTCAACACCCGGAACAAAAATCCCCAGTGCACTGAATCGAAAGCTTTGGCGATATCCAACTTCAAAAAGATCAATGGTGACTTCTTTGTTTTAGCCTGTTTAATAACATTCTTCACATACAAGAAATTTTCATGGATGGACCTCCCTTTCACAAACGCACTCTGTCCTCGAGTGAAAATGTTGTTCAGCTTCGGTGCAAGCACATACAAGAAATTTTCATGGATGGACCTCCCTTTCACAAACGCACTCTGTCCTCGAGTGAAAATGTTGTTCAGCTCCGGTGCAAGCCTGGATGCCAGAAGTTTGCAAAGAATCTTCGCTGCGCTGTGCATCAAACTGATTGGACGATAATCCTTTCCGTCAACCGCATCATCCTTTTTGGGAAGCAGTACCACATTTGCGGAGTTCAACAGGTGCCAGTGCTTCCCCTTCAAGCAGTGCATATTGTTCATTGAAAATTTTACCCAATTCCCAGCAATTTTTATAGAAGCACCCAATGAAATCGTCGGGGCCTGGTGCTTTTTCGCCATGCATCTCATCAACCACCTGCTTAAGCTCTGTCAAAGTAAATCTCGTGTCCAGGTGAGAAAGATCATGTTCAGGCAGACCAAGGCTAGCCCAGTTTAAATCAGCGGTAGCAGGGATAACAGTGCCCATGAGCAGCTTGTAATGGTCAAAAAGAATCTGGGCTTTCTTGTCATGTGTGGTTTCAGGTCCATCCGGCCCAATCAAGCTTGGAATGTGATTTTTTTTCTCCTTCTGCCTGTTGCTCTGATGTGGAACAGTTTGGTATTTGCATCTCCGGCTCTGATCCATGTTAAGCGAGATCGTTGCCTCCATTGTACTCTATCAATCGCAGCAATCCCCAGCAGTTTGTTTTTGAGGAAGCCTCTTAACTGCCTCTCCTCGACAGATACTGCCGCCTCTCTTGAGCAACATCAAGTTTAAAAATAACCTCATTCGCAATGGAACTGACCCACCGAGAATGCCTGATCAACGACTTGTTCCAGTGCTTTAGAGCTCGTGCCTGTTAGAAATAATGGGCTAATTTAGTGGCCCATGTGATATTTCAGATTTTTCCTAAATCTCAAAGCCCATGTGTTTTGTGAAGCCCATATGAGATGCAGCCCACAATGGTGGCAGCTCACAAGTGGAGTGGCAAGTGGAGTGGGAGCTAAAGTTTAGTCCCACCCCGCTAGTTTGAGAGGAGTTGCACCAACTTATATAGTGGAGTGTTCTACTACTTGGTAAGTGAGTGAAAATAGGAGAGTCTACGCGCACTCCTCCGCCGCCGCTCGTCTCGCCTTGGCGCGACGCGACGCGGTCGTGTTTCGTGTTTCGTGAATGAGCCTCGAGACGAGTCTTATTTTTGCAGTACAGGAAAACTGAGTCTTTGATGGACGCGTGGGCTCGGTCTCCACGTCGTATCCATTAGGGTTTTCCCGTGCCGCATTATATAACACATCGAACCGATCTAGGTTTTGCCACTTCTCGTTCCTTGCGCCGCCACCATAATCTACTCCACTCCGAGCGCCGGCGTGCACCGGCGAACAGGAGAGCAGGTCTCTGGAACCATTAGCTCTTGCGATCCTGTACGGGAGAGGGCTAATTAGGTTTTTGGGAAGCGCTCCGCGCGACTGCTTGCTTCTTTATCACGGCTCATCTACCGTCCAAGTCGGGCAGTGTTGCTGCTCGTCGTCTTCAACGCCGTCTGCTGCGACCGGTCTTTGCCAACGTTGGCGTCAACAACATCGACGCTGCATCGGCTACGGCTACTTCGTCCACCACGGATCGGTACGTGCTACGTGATCCGGTCTTCTGGTTAAACATGTTTAGTGATTACATGTTTTCTGTTTGCATGTTGCTGTTCATGTTAGTTAATACATCTAGTATGTTCGAGATTAACATGTTAGTAGCGATTGTCGTCGTTTAATATTCTAGAATTAATCATGGAATTATTGCCTAATTACTCAACAATCCAAAAACCTAATTATAGGCAATTTCCTGAGTTAACCATGGCTGGTTTCGCTATGCTATGAGATCGGATAAGTTTACCGGTGTGAGCTTCAAGAGGTGGCAAGTGAAGTGCCTGAGGGAACTATTTCTGAGCAAGATCAGGAAAAGTTCCGGTATAACAATACTGCCTTCAGGGGATGTATTCCTAGCGTTCTTGATGGCCGTCTGTGTGATGTGTACATGCACATAGAGGACGGCAAGGAGCTCTGGGAAGCACTGAATGCGAAATTCGGTGCTTCCGATGCTGGCAGTGAGCTCTATGTCATGGAGAGTTTTCATGATTACAGGATGGTGAATAACCGTTCTATAGTGGAACAAGCTCATGAAATAGAGTGCATTGCAAAAGAGCTCGAACTTCTCAAGTGTGCCATACCCGACAAGTTTGTGGCTGGTTGCATTATTGCAAAGTTGCCACCGTCATGGAGGAACTTCGCCACAACTCTCAAACATAAGAGACAGGGGATATCAGTTGAAAATCTGATTGCGTCTCTTGATGTTGAGGAGAAATCTCGGGCTAAGGACACTAATGAGAGAGGCGGTGAGGGTCAGTCTAGCGCCAACATGGTGCAGAAGAACTCCATGTCAAGAACAAAGGGAACTTCAAGCCCTCGTTCTATAAGCCTGCAAAGACTACTGACTTCGAGAAGAAGAAGAAGGTGAACAAAGCTGGACAGGGAGGATATTATACCTGCGGAGAGCTTGGCCACTATTCCAAAAACTGCCCAGAACGTGCAGATTGCAAAGGAAAAGATGGCACCAAGACTGTCAATGTCGTGACCGCTAGCAATACTGATGGGTATGGTAATTTACCTGTTGTGCTTTCAGTATTTCAATCTCCATGTTGGTGGATTGATACGGGTGCTAATGTTCATGTATGTTCTGACATCTCTATGTTCACTTCTTACCAGGTCGCACAGTATTCTTCCGTCCTAATGGGAAATGGATCACATGCTTCTATTCGTGATGTTGGCACGGTAGATCTGAAGTTTACTTCGGGGAAGATCGTGCAACTGAGGAACGTGCAACATGTCCCTACTATGAACAAGAATCTCGTTAGCGGCTCCCTTCTATGCAGGGATGGGTTTAAAGTAGTCTTAGAGTCCAATAAAATGGTTGTGTCAAAGTTTGGACAATTTATTGGTAAAGGTTATGAGTGCGGAGGCTTGTTCCGCTTTTCCCTTTCAGATTTTTGTAATAAGTCAGTGAACCATATTTGTGGCAATGTTGATTCGGATGCTAGTATTTGGCACTCTTGTTTATGTCACATTAATTTTGGTTTAATGTCTCGGCTATCCACCATGTGTTTAATTCCAAAATTCACTATTGCCAAAGGTTCTAAGTGCCATAGTTATGTGCAATCTAAGCAACCTCAGAAGCCTCACTATTGACGGCCGAGGAGAGAAACTTGGCACCTGTAGAACTCATACATTCTGATCTATGTGAGATGAATGGTGTGTTGACAAAAGGTAGAAAGAGATATTTCATGACGTTAATTGATGATGCTACTAGGTTCTGCTATGTTTATTTGTTGCAAACTAAAGATGAATCTTTAGACTACTTTAAAATCTATAAGGCTGAAGTTGAAAATCAATTAGAGAGAAAGATCAAATGTCTTAGGTCAGATCGTGGTGGAGAATATTTTGCGAAAATATTTGATGAATTCTCTGAGGAACACGACATTATTCATGAGAGGACGCCTACCTACTCGCCCCAATCAAACGGGGTTGCCGAGAGGAAAAACCGCAGGCTGACCGACTTGGTGAATTCCATGTTGGACACTGCGGGTTTATCTAAGGCATGGTGGGGGGAGGCCCTGTTGACTTCATGTCATGTCCTGAATAGAGTTCCTAACAAGAATAAAGAGAAAACCCCTTATGAGGAGTGGGTTGGAAAAAAGCCATCACTTTCTTATTTGCGTACTTGGGGATGCTTGGCGAAAGTCAACATTTCTATTCCGAAGAAACGCAAACTCGGACCAAAGACAGTGGATTGTATTTTTCTGGGCTATGCGCAGCGTAGCGTTGGTTATAGATTTTTAGTGGTTAAATCTGAGGTTCCTGATATGCATGTTGATACTATAATGGAATCTCGTGAAGCAACATTTTTTGAGAATATGTTTCCTATGAAAGATATGCATAGCACTGCTAGAATTTCTTCTGAGATAATTCTCGAATCTAGTACGTCTAGTGATCATTATGAACAATCACTTCAGACTGTCCTGGAGAAGGATGACAATGAAGCTCCTAAAAGGAGCAAGAGACAAAGGATTGAAAAATTCTTTGGTGATGATTTCATTGTGTACCTTGTGGACAATACTCCTACATCCATTGTAGAGGCATACGCATCTCCTGATGCGGATGACTGGAAAGAAGCTGTCCATAATGATATGGACTCGATTCTTTCTAATGGGACGTGGGAATTATCCGAACGACCGTATGGGTGTAAACCTGTAGGTTGTAAGTGGGTGTTCAAGAAGAAGCTGCGGCCTGACGATACTGTTGATAAGTACAAGGCGCGGCTTGTGGCCAAGGGCTACACACAGAGAGAAGGTGAAGATTATTTCGATACCTATTCACCTGTCGCTAGACTAACCACCATTCGTGTACTACTTTCCCTGGCTGTCTCTTATGGTCTTATCGTTCATCAAATGGACGTAAAGACAGCTTTCCTCAATGGAGAGTTGGAAGAGGAGATCTATATGGATCAGCCTGATGGGTTCGTGGTAAAGGGTGAAGAGAGAAAGATATGCAAGTTGTTGAAGTTCTTGTATGGACTGAAACAAGCACCTAAGCAATGGCATGAGAAGTTTGACAGAACTTTGACTTCTGCAAGCTTTGCCATTAATGAGGCTGATAGGTGTGTTTATTATCGCCATGGTGGGGGCGATAGTGTCATATTATGCTTGTATGTCGACGACATATTGATATTTGGTATAACCATGAATGTGATAAATGAGGTCAAGTCTTTCCTGTCAAAATGTTTTGATATGAAAGATCTGGGAGAAGCTGATGTAATTATGAACATCAAGCTGATTAAGGATGAGAGTGGGATTGTTTTAGCACAATCACACTATGTTGAGAAGGTCTTGAGCCAGTTCGGCTTTATAGACAACAAGCCTTCTCCAACGCCTTATGATCCTAGCGTGGCACTTCGAAAGAACAAGAATGAATCGACAGATCAATTGAGATACTCTCAGATAATCGGTTCACTCATGTACCTCGCGAGCATGACGAGACCTGATATCTCATATGTTGTAAGCAAATTGAGTAGATTCATGTCAAACCCGGGTAATGATCATTAGCATGCACTTGAAAGGGTCATGCGCTATCTGAATGGTACGATGAGTTATGGGATTCACTATACTGGGCACCCTGCCGTGCTAGAGGGATATAGTGACTCGAACTGGATTTCAGATGCGGATGAGCTCTACGCCACAAGTGGGTATGCATTTATCTTTGGAGGTGGCGCAGTGTCATGGAGGTCTTGCAAACAGACCATATTGACGAGGGCAACCATGGAAGTAGAACTTACTGCTTTGGATACAGCCACTGTAGAGGCAGAATGGCTGCGTGAACTCTTGATGGACTTGCCGGTGGTTGACAAACCATTGCCGGCCATCCTTATGAACTGTGACAACCAAACGGTGATTGTCACAGTGAGCAGTGCTAAGGATAATGTGAAGTCATCAAGACACGTTAAAAGACGTTGAAATTTGTCAGGAAATTGAAAAACTCCGGAGTAATTACTGTTACGTATATTCAAACAGACAAAAACCTGGCAGATCCCTTTATAAAGGGACTATCACGAAATGTGATAGATAGTGCATCGAGGGAGATGGGTATGAGACCCATGAGTGTTACACCATAGTGGTAACCCAACCTATGTGATCGGAGATCCCGTGAAGTAGGATCTGGGAAAAACAATCGAGTGGTTTAACAGAGCAGAGTTTTTTGTTACCCTCTCTAAGCGAAGATGCACAAGCTCTCAGAAAGCTGTCAGGCAGGTTGGCGATATGCCTTAATGTGGTTCTATTGGCTATTTATAGCAAAGATGCTGTCCTACAGAGCATTCTTGAAAGAACAGACCTATATGAGTCCCGACTGTTAAACGTCGCAGTCTGTGAGATTTGGGTAATCTCTAGTAAACTCATGAAGAGACCAGGGAGTACGACGCATATGCTCCACCCGTGGGGTAGGCTACTAGTAGCCAGGTACTGGTTATGACTTTGAGTGAAATCTGTTGGCACCAAACTTGCAATTCAAGTCTTAGTCCATTGTTCAAGTTGTTGATAGATGTAGCTTAAAGCTCTAGGCGGAAGTTCAACTTAACAGTATGTGCTGAAACACTGGTATATAAACAAGTAGCGAGGATTGGCAAATCTTCAAATGGGCATTTGAGATCTGGTGGGGGATTGTTAGAAATAATGGGCTAATTTAGTGGCCCATGTGATATTTCAGATTTTTCCTAAATCTCAAAGCCCATGTGTTTTGTGAAGCCCATGTGAGATGTAGCCCACAATGGTGGCAGCTAACAAGTGGAGTGGCCAGTGGAGTGGGAGCTAAAGTTTAGTCCCACCCCGCTAGTTTGAGAGGAGTTGCACCAACTTATATAGTGGAGTGTTCTACTACTCGGTAAGTGAGTGAAAATAGGAGAGCCTACGCGCACTCCTCCTCCTCCTCCGCCGCTCGCTCGTCTCGACGCAGTCGTGTTTCGTGAATGAGCCTCGAGCCGAGTCTTATTTTTACAGTAGAGGAAAACTGAGTATTTGACGGGAGAGGGCTAATTAGGTTTTTCGGAAGCGCTCCGCGCGACTGCTTGCTTCTTCATCACGGCTCGTCTACCGTCCAAGTCGGGAGTGTTGCTGCTCGTCGTCTTCAACGCCGTCTGTTGCGACCAGTCTTCGTCGACAACATCGGCGCTGTATCGGCTACGGCTACTTCGTCCACCACGGATCGGTAAGTGCAACGTGATCCGGTCTTCTGGTTAAACATGTTTAGTGATTACATGTTTTCTGTTTGCATGTTGTTGTTCATGTTAGTTAATACATCTATTATGTTCGAGATTAACATGTTAGTAGCGATTGTCGTCATGTTTAATAATCTGGAATTAATCATAAAATTATTGCCTAATTACTCAACAGTGCCACCCTGGACAGCTTGATGTGTGGCACCATCACTGGGTTTTTAGACTTTACTCGCTTCTCCCAAGCTGCCTTAACGATCTGGGGGAAATCAGCATGCTGCAGCCACCATTTTTCGAACCGGAATCCCCTGAAATGTTTTCTCTGCATTTTGGACAGTAGCAAAGGGCAGTGATCAGAGACATTGGAGGAGGCAGGGGTGAGCTGAAATTGAGTGAAAGCGCCCTCCCAGTCCTTTGTGACCAAAACCCTGTCGATCCTTGTCATCGTGGCCTGTCGCCGCTCATTCGACCAGGTGAAGCGCCGACCAATGAGAGGGTAATCAATGAGCTCGAGATCCTGAATAAAAGTCCTGAATTGACCCATCATACGGAGGTTTACATTAGAGTTGCTCTTCTCCTCCGCTTTGCTGATCAGATTAAAGTCCCCAATCAACATCCACTTGTCTTGGGCACCATTCTTCAGGCTACGCAATTCCTGCAAGAACTGAACTTTCAGAGTGTCTTCTTGAGGCCCATAAACTGCAGTGATTGTCCAGCTTGTCAGATCAGAGCGGTGAGTAATCGTGCCAGAGACAGAAAACTGCCCCGGCATAGTGGCATCAAGAACAATATCAAAATCATCTGTGCAAGCCACCAAAATTCCGCCTCCATCTTAAGTGCATGCGAGCCTAGGAACTTCAGAAGTAAAAATTAAGTTGATAGTGTGTGAATGGATGGTAGGTGAACAGATGTACGTTTCCCCATCCTACGCACACGAGACTGTACTTATGAATAACCATATCACTGGCTATAAAAGAACATGTACACCGCATGTATTTTTCTTTTTCTATCTATTAACAAGCAAGCAAGCATTTCCTGATTCGACAGCTCGCCAACCGTTGCGTCACAAAGCATGGAGGATCTAGTATGTGGTTGGCATTTAGGCAGAGAATGTAAAATGGGAGCATTCTTCTGTAGTGCTTGCCGTTGAGAATGAGAGGCATCAGGACCTTTGAACTAATTGTTACGCCCTTGGTTAGCAGCTAGTTGCCAACTTTCTTCAGTGTGCTTCAGACCAGCAGTACAGTCAGTACCATACATCTATATGGTTAACCTGTTCCACCGAACAACTCTAAAAATTAGGGCCCCGGGTACCGCTTAAGCACTAAGTCAGTAAGTATATAGTTGGAGAAGAGGCCAAAGGCCCTGCTTTATAGAAAGCAAACGAAACAACCTGGGGTTACCAGTTTTACAGGGAGAGCAAACAAAAGAAAAACAGCTAACTGGCTACCAGAACTACTCCCGGTCGCCAGCCCCCACACCACACCAACCCCAAACCGGGTCGACGAGACAAACCACAGGGGAACGGACCTCACACACGACAAAGGGCGAGCGACCAAGGCAACGCCTCCAAGGAGGAAGTGACGAGGGAACGCCGCCGTTGCCCGCTTCGAAAGACAAAGCTTGGGCTTTCACCCGGCGCGCTCAAGACCTCCAGGCGGGAGAGAAACGGAGTTTCACGACAGTGCCTCCAGAGAGGAAGACGACACCCGCGGGTGCCGCCGCTATCGGTTCCGACCGAGGTCAGATCAGAGTTCACACTCGAAGCACCCGAATCCGCCGGAGGTTGGCCGGAACCACGGTCCGGCCGGCCCGGCAGCCCATACTACCAAGCCCCCCTCGCGCATCGAGACACCGTCACCAAGCAGCACCGCCACCATCGACCACCACCAAACGCAGCCTCCGCCACCACCACCAGCCCGCCCGGAGCGGCGAGACGGCACCATCGCCACCCGCGCAGCGACCGCGCCGACCAGCCCACCCCCAAGCGCCTCCAGCAGCCGAGGGAACGCAGCGCCTCCGCACCGCCATCCACCACCGCGCCCAGAGCCGCCACAAACCACCTCCCGAGAGCAGCCCCCAGCGCCAAGCTTAGCGGACAGCCGACACTGTCCGGCCGAGCGCGCCGCGGAGTAAGTATATAGTGGCCATAGATGAATACATAAGATGCAAATTTGTGTTGATGATTGATTTAGATCGTCCACACATGATCTGCTTTGTATTCACCAAAATGTACCGCCACATTTATCAAAATAACTATTGTAAGTTGGTGGTACTTTGCATTGTGGTATATAGCATCCAAACACACTCAACCATGACACTAGTGCTAACCATACATGCCGTTGAGTTGGGGCAATCGTGAGTAGTAAATGTAATAAGGCGGCGACCGGGTATGCACATGTATGTGAGAGCACAAGCCGACCCACATGATGTGGTGTAGCATGTTTTATGGTGTTGTACTTCTATGAAAATGATTTTCTTTGAGTGGCGTATGCTCGGAAATAAGCATGCACTTTTATTATATGTTCCCATTAGAGCTTGTATAAATTTTCTTTCCAAATCCCAGTATCAGTGGAGAAAAATGTAACAATGTGTGCGTCGTATAGCATTACAAGGAAGATGAACACACGTGACATGTCACATGCAAACTAACACCAGAGAGGGCGTCTCTGAATCACAAAACGGGTGAGCAAACAAAATTGGGTTCTTTGGTTGAAAGGAAAAGTAGAGTAATACCTTAGGAAAATATATTTTAGTGGTGCCATTATCCATCCGTTCGGCTTAAATAAGCATAGCACAGAAAAAACATAGCAAACTTTTCCTTTATTCTCCGTCCAAAAAAAAAAGTTTATGAGTTTTAACAACCACTTTGACTTTTTTTTCTTCAAATTCCTAAAATGACAAGATCGAGCTATTCATAATAAACCCTAATACGTTTTCATGTGGTTTGATTTTATTTGACTATCTTTAGTAGGACTCATGTGTTTTTTCTATTTTTGTGAATCAAATTACGCTCAATTTGTAAATTAACAATTGTAGGTTGATGGCACTTCACAATATGGCATATAGCATCTAAACACACTCAACCATAGCAGGCCAGTCTCTCAAGTACCTTTCATTTTTATGTGCATAACTTCAGAAAGAAAATTGAGTTGATAGTGTGTGAATGGATGGCAGGTGAGACGATGTATGTTTCCCCATTCTACCCACATTGCAACTGTAGTTATGAATAACCAAATCACCGGCTATAAATAATATGTGAACCACATTATTTTGTTTTTCTTATTATAAACAAGCAAGTAAACTTTTCTTGAATGGGTAGCTCGCCAACTCATTGCTTCACAAAGCATGGTGGCTCTATGCAGAAAATGTAAAATGGGAGTATTCTATTGTAGTGATTGCCGTTGAGAATGAGAGGCATTAGGACCCTTGAATTAATTGTTACGCTCTTCGTCAACAGATAGTTTTCAACTTTCTTCACTATCTCCTTCAGCTCATCAGTACGGTCATAAGTGGCAGAGCTTGACCATAATATTAGGAGGGGCAAAAAATATTAGATGACAGTTGAGGGGGCCGATTTTAAGTAATTTGTGTTTTATATGGTCAAAAGGTTATAAATACATAGTATTATTGTATTAGTTGTGGGGAGGGGGCATGGCCCATGTTGGCCTCCACTAAGCTCTATTAGTGACGGTCAGTACTGTTCATCAACATGTTTAACCTGTTGAAGATTGATTTAGATGAATACATAAGTAAGTAAGTATATGGTGGCTATAGATGAATACATAAGATGCAAATTTCTGTTGAGATTGATTTTGATCGCCCACACATGAAAAATGCATGAGTTTTACAATCCACTTTGATTTTTTTCAAATTCCTATGCATGGAGGAGATCGAGATCTTTAGTAGCATAATAACATCCTAATTATATATTTTCATGTGGTTTGATTTATTTGACTTGTTTAATAGGATTCATGTGTTTTTTCTATTTTTTTATGAATCAAACACTCAAGTTGTAAAATTCATGTGTTTCTCAATCCTTAGTTTTTGCACGTGCATTTCTATCATATTTATGTGTTTTTATTCGTATGTTTTAAAGTCCATACAAACCTGACAGGGGTGTCTTCAATTCATGTAGGATTCACAATGCCATGGCATATAATTCCACTTTGTGGTTGAGTTGCTAGCCCCTCTCAACCCTTAACCAACAGAGTAACCACGTCGTTGTTGATTCTCAACCTCTGTGGCTCTATGCCTGTATCTATGACATGATGTCTTGATGACATCATCTCATGTCGGTGGTGTAGAACTTGCAAAGCCCATACAAGAGAATGTTGTTTCGTGGATTTTTTTTCACGTTACTTAGTGCGCGTATAAAAAAAGGTGATCCGGGAGTGAGTATTGAATAGGATGAAGAAATTATTATAGTTACATCGTGAGCAAAATAATTAGTTACCATGTTAACGTACAGTTAACGTTCAAGTAGGTATGCATATAAGACTGTGGCAACCAAGATAGGATGGTTAGGGTGGAGTACTCCACGCCATATTCATGTGTTTTGAATACTTATTAGAGCATCTCCAATGGAGGCCTTGACAACCCTGACCCCTCCCGCCTCATCCATTCATTGGGGACCGGATAAAAAATCAGCCTCTAACAAAGACCACATTGGTTGAAAAGTGGGCCCAACACGTATTGACACCACGGTCGTGCCTCCCTCTCTCCCCAACCCCATCGCCTATCCTCTCCCGGCCCAGCTCTACCGCCACCACCCGCACCCGCCAGAATCTGGCGCCACCACCGGAGTCCAACGCCGCCGGTGGGGATTAGTCCGCAAATTGAGGTCGGCCTCGCCGAAGCCCGCGCATACCGGAAGCACGACGCGCATGACAGTGTGTCCTGGGGAAGATGATTGAGGTTGGCCTCGCCTTCACTTGCAAAGCATCGTCGCCACGAAGCCGATGGACATGGAGGGTAAGGCGCAAACCGATGTGTCCTCACACCTGTCATCGCCGAGCAGAGTTGGAGATTCATTGAGATCCTCTGCCCCAATATCCAACCGTCCTGGAGCTCGGCCATGGCAAGGTCCTCTACCGACCATCCTCCGGTCGCCCTGGCGCTCGCCCGATTGCGACTACGACGCATGCGCTGCTACAGGAGCTCACCGGTTGTGATGTAGACATTGCTAGAGGTGTCTGACGAGGTCGTTGAGCGTGGGGTTGTTGCTGAGGTCCTAGGCGTCACTGTGGAGTTCTTTACCCTTGTCGGCGGCCCGGCTACAGGCACAACGCGTCATGCGCTCGAGGCGGGGTTCAACAAGCGAGCAGAAACAAATTGTCTAGACACTGGGGGGGGGGGGGGGGGCGCTATTGTGTTCACCCCTCCCCATTTGTCTGGACATGTGTCCGATACCCCAAAACGGATAATATTTGTGGGTGTATCGATAAAATTTCAAGCATGCTGTCCGAGATGATCTTATCGACAATATTTGTGGGTGTATTGACAAAATTCACAACCTAACATGACATCCAAATTTATTTCTTCTTACCACGACTTTGACGTCTTGCGAATCAAATAGCCTTACGTGTTGTTCTTATTTGCATGGTTTCGACAAAATATTGTACTACGTGTCGGTGGTGGCTTTATTAATTTAAAGTCAAGCTCGCTGAGCCTTTTATCTAAAAAAAACATACATTCGTAATAAACCCGGTAGCCTTGGATGAATTCGTGCAAACTTGTGTTTGAGAGTTGGATCGCGTCCGCATATAAATTCTGTTTTTTATTCGCAAAGTTATGCCACAACTTCTGCCAAATTAACCACTGCAAGCCAAGTCGGTGACACTTCCGCAGTACGGCATAGCACAGAACACAAGCTAGCAACCATCAGTCACACAGGTGCATGGTTGATTAGTTGGTGATGGGGATGATCCTGCCGTGGGCCTTCCTGTCGACGTCCTTGGGGATGGTGATGGTGAGCACGCCGTTGTCAAGCGCGGCGTGCACCCCGGCGCCGTCGGTGTCGGCGTCGGCCGGCAGGCGCACGGTGCGCACGAACCGCTCGGCGCTTCGCTCCATGCGGCGCCACCGGTCGCCCTTCTCCTCGGCGGTGCGCGCGCGCTGGCCGCTTATGCGGAGAACCCTCTCCTGCTCTACCTCCACCTTCACCTCCTCCTTACGCAGCCCCGGCACGTCCGCCATGAACACGTGCGCCGTCGGCGTCTCCTTCCAGTCCATGCTCGCCGTCGAGAACGGCATGCCCAGCGCTGTGCAGCCGCCGCCACCGGCCAACGCCATCAGCGAGATGGCGTCAATGGACGGCTCCAGGATGTCGATGCTCACCGGCTCCATGGCCTCGCCGCCGGTGCGGCCGTTGGTCTTATGGCCCGCCGCTAGCTGCTGCTGCTGCTGCTGCGGCGGCGGCGGCAGCGCCGGCTGCTGCTTCCGGCCCAGCATGCTTGAGATCATCGACATGCTAACTTGCAGGAGCTAGCTAGCTTAACTGATGAGCAGCTTCTTCTTCTTCGTAGCTCTTGACAGTTGTTGATTACTTTGAGCTACTTGCCTTGTCTATATATAGATGCATGACAGCATGGGTACACGTATGAACGATGAATATTAGTTACTATGTATAGATGCCATCCATCTTCTAGGAGCCTGTAGAAAGTGGAAACTAGTGGATTCGTTATTCGATAGCTACATGCACCCATGAAGGAATTTCTCCCAAAGTTCATACGAATCACTTGCTTTGGAGAGAATAGAATAAAGCACTTCTATTATCCCCTGCCCTGCATTGCTTTTGTAAGTTATTTCTGTTGAGAATTTTTTATAAAAACAGATTAGTTCGGTCGACAAGGAAAAACACTTTCATCTTGATCACATAGCCTTCGTTTCGGGTGCTTAAAGACTCTAGTGGTGTAGCATGGAACACACAATCACAAGATAGTAATATGTGCACAAGCATAGCAAAATAAGAAATAATAAAAATATGCACAATAAATGAATTGAAAAGATTGCATAAAAATCAATATATAATTTTTGTGATGTATAATTTACATTTTGTTGAACATATTGATGGTCAAAGTGTTTTATTAAACTACGTGTGTGCCCTATAAACTGTACGGGAGGGAGTATATCAATCAAGAATGACATAGCCATGAAAAGGAGCGATGGCTTGCCTTGGACAACACAAGTTTGCTTTTCCACTTCAACAAGGCAGCCCTCTATTTCTAAACAAGTGGAAAAACAAGAATAAATACATATACAAGTATGTACTTAAAAGCAGTGGCACAAATGAATTCCAAATTCTGCAAAAGTTGATCCACTGGAAAAAGAGGTTTATAAAAATTAGCAAACATAATCGCTTCATTCTGCAATAAAATCATTAATTTTTTATCATTTATAATGGTTTCATAAACTTACCGAGTCGAACGTGGTTTTCTAAAAATGTGTTTTCAACATTTCATTCGGACAAAGAGTACCTTAGTTAAAATAAAATGGGATTCCCAACAAGTTTCAAAGCGTGATAGACGAGTCCCAAAATGTTCCCACCTTTATGTTGGATACCACCAAATCAGCAGGACAGTTATCTCCATGGTTTCTGAAACCCCAAATCATATGGGGTTGAACAAAAAAAGAAGAACATATGAACACTCTCAGAACATTTGCACTCAAAAATAAAAAAAGAAATCAGCCAGATCCAACCTTCACACACATGCTCGTATGTGAATGGGGATGAGAGACAACAAGACGAGCAGCTGCACAACACCTTCGTTGCATAGGTTGGCGCCACCGACGTGGTCTTACAACACCAACTTCAACCTCCTGTATCTCACCATCTTGACACACTGTCATGTCCTGGTATGACTAGCCATGTTGTGGGCCGTATGTGGCTATATTCGTGTAACAGTTGTGGGCTGCGACCCAATCCCGGCCTCTGAGCCTTGTAAGCTCGTAACTATATATTCTGCCGTAACAGAGGTGACTGTGAGAAGATTGACCACACTTGGGTCTTTTCCATTACGTGAATATATAGACAAATATTACAATCCTAATCATAAATGAGAGATTACAATAATAAAGACTCTCCACAATTTAGGGGATCGGGGGATATGTCACGGTACGTGACATATCTGTCTAACACTCCCCCACACACTAGTGGAAAACACCCCCTTTAGTCCCGGTTGGTTTGGGCCATTAGTCCCGGTTCCCCAACCGGGACTAGCCAATCGGGACTAATGCAAGTCCCGGTTGGGACACCAACCGGGACTAATGGGGCTGCACGTGGCCCGACAGGAGGTAGCAGGGGCGGAGGGGCTTTAGTCCCGGTTGGTAGTCCCGGTTGGTAACACCAACCGGGACTAAAGGGTCCTATTTTTTTGATTTTTTTTTGAATTTTTTCGAATTTCTTTTTTTGATTTTTTTTTATATTTCGAATTTTTGAATTATTTGTCAGTTTAATCTCGAATCACCCTTAATCTCACCGCACCGTGCACTGCTCCATCATCCTTACACTGATCCAACCATCCTCACACTTGTAGGGAAATTCCCGACCGGTCACCCATCCTCACACTGCTCCACCCCCAGCACGCTTAACTTTTGAGTTCCTTCCAAACTAGCTTCCAATATTGCATTGAGTACATCTTGACAATATTATACTATCAATCATATTATCCCATACAATTTGATGGCACATGATATTATTTTTTGAATTCCAAACCTATATTAACATAAACAACAATGATTAATTAATAGTAATCTTTATGCAGAAATCAATTATTAATTCCAAAGAAAATAAAAAATGAAAATAATTAATTTCAAAAAAATAAAATAATTTGAATTTACAACAAAAACTTAAATATTCCTGCATGATGGCACATGATATTTTTTGAATTCCAAACCTATATTAACGTAAACAACAATGATTAATTAATACTAATATTTATGAAGAAATCAATTATTAATTCCAAAAAATTAAAAATTAAAATAATTTGAATTTTCGGTAAAAACTTAAAAGATGGCACATGATATTATTTTTTGAATTCCAAACCTATATTAACACTAACAACAATGATTAATTAATACTAATCTTTATGCAGAAATCAATTATTAATTCCAAAAAAATTAAAAATTAAAATAATTTGGAATTTTTCTGCTTAAATCTTCCTGCTTTCATAGTTCCCTTTGGAACTTTGAAAATCTAAAAAAAATCCCAAACGGGTAAACCCGGTTGCGAGCGGATGCGGATTTTCGCCCTGAACGTTTTGATATATTAAACAATTTTTTCCGAGTTCGTACGCAAAAGTTATTGCCATTTTACTGAGAATTTGCAAAAAAAATCAAAATTCAAAGTTTTCAATTTTACCTAAAAGTAGGTTGTGTGAGGTACAAGCATGTCAAAGGATTTTAAAATTTGAAGTTTTTATCAATTTCGTTTACTTGTTTTGGACGTTTTTGATGCGCGGGGGGTAGGCATGAGAGGTTTTTTTTTGAAAAATCTTTAGTCCGGGTTGGTGCTCGCCCCTTTAGTCCCGGTTCCAGCCACGAACCGGGACTAATACCCCCATTCAAACCGGGACCATTGGCATTCCGGGCCCTAGCAGCACGAACCGGGACCAATGCCTGCCATTGGTCCCGGTTTGTGTCTGAACCGGGACTAATGGCTTTGGAGCTCCTTCCGAAAGACCATTTTTCTACTAGTGGCAGTCACAACGGGAGGAGAGCGGACGTTGAGACTGGACCGAAAATCCAGAAACAACGGTGACGGAAGTCCCTTCATCAAGATGTCGGCGAACTGGCGAGACGAGGGAACATGCAGCACGCGTCTTGGCCCATGGCAACACGATCGCGAATGAAGTGGAGGTCGATCTAGATGTGTTTAGTGCGCTGATGCTGGACGGGGTTTGTGGACATGTAGACGGCGCTGACATTGTCGCAGAACACAACCGTAGTCGGAGGAGATGGTCGATGAAGCTCGTGGAGTAGTTGACGTATCCAACTAGCCTCGGCGACATCGTTAGCCACCGCACGGTACTCGGCCTCGGCGCTGGAGCGAGACACCGTGTGTTGCCGTTTCGAGAACCATGAGACGAGGTTGTCACTGTGGTAGACGCAGAAGCCGGAGGTAGAACGGCGAGTGTCGGGGCAGCCGGCCCAGTCGGCATCGGTGTAGGTGACCATGGAGTCCGGCGAAGTCGAGTGAAGCTGTAGTCCATGAGAGAGCGTGCCCTTGACATAGCGCAAGATGCGCTTGATGGCCGCGAGATGCTGCTCACGAGGGTCATGCATATGAAGGCACACATGCTGAACGGCGTAGGCGATGTCGGGGCGCGTGAAGGTGAGGTACTGGAGACCCCCGGCGAGGCTCCGGTACTCGGTGGGGTCAGCGACGGGAGCGCTAGCCGTTGCAGCGAGTTTTGGTGAGGTGTCAACCGGCGTTGTCGCGGACTTGCAGCCCGTCATGCCGGCCTTGTCCAAGATCTCCGCGGCGTACTTGGCTTGCGAGAGATGCATGCCCGAGGAGTCGCGGGTGACCGCGATGCCGAGGAAGTAGTGAAGGCTGCCCATGTCCGTCATGGCAAACTCGGAGCGTAGAGAGGCGGTGATCCTGTCGAGTAGCTGCGGTGAAGAGGCGGTGAGGACGATATCGTCGACGTACAACAGGAGGTATGCGGTGCCCTCCGCACACTGGAGCACAAACAGTGACGTGTCGGAGCGAGAGCACGTGAAGCCGATCGAGGTGATGAAGGTGGCGAAGCGCTGGTACCACGCGCGAGGAGCCTGCTTGAGACCGTAGAGAGATCTGTTGAGCCGGCAGACGTGGTCGGGGTGTGTAGGGTCGGTGAAGCCTGTCGGTTGACGACAGTAGACGACCTCGGCGAGCGTGCCGTGGAGGAAGGCGTTCTTGACGTCGAGCTGGCGAGTCTCCCACTTGAGAGAGAGCGCGAGGGAGAGGATGATGCGGACCGTGGCCGGTTTAACAACCGGGCTGAACGTCTCATCGAAGTCGACGCCTTGCTCCTGGGAGAAACCGCGAAGCACCCAACGGGCTTTGTAGCGGTCGAGAGAGCCGTCGGGCTTGAGCTTGTGGCGAAAGACCCACTTGCCGGTGACGATGTTGGCATTCCGAGGAGGGGGCACAAGGTCCCAAGTGTCGTTGCCGAGGAGCGCGCGGTACTCGGCTGTCATAGCATCGAGCCAGTTGGGGTCCTTGAGAGCTGCACGGGCGGAGGAGGGGACCGGTGAGTACCTGTGGACAAGAGCAAGCAAAGTCAGCCGCTCACGGGGTGGGACGCGGATGCCGGAGACACTGCGCGTGTGATGCACAGGTTGGGGCACCGGCGAGGGGGCGCGTGGAGGTGAAGGCGCCGGTGGGGGCGAGGGTGGAGGAGGTGGTGAGGGTGCTGGCAGTGGGGAGGGTGGGGGTGTGGGGGTGACGGTAGTGGGTGCAACCGGTGGGAGAACAACAGGAAGGACGTCGGCATCGAGAAACTCGTAGGTGGCAGCGGAGGGTGGCTGCGGCGAGGTAAAAGGAAAAGTGGACTCGTCGAAGACAACGTGGCGAGATATGATGATGCGATGAGTGGCGAGATCCATGCAGCGGTAACCCTTGTGATGAGGGGAGTAGCCTAGAAAGATGCAAGCACTAGACCGTGGGGCGAGTTTGTGAGGCATGGTTGAGGCGGTATTGGGGTAGCAAAGGCAACCAAAAACCCGTAGGGACGAGTAATCGGGATGGGTGTTGTGGAGGGCGAAATAAGGGGAAGGGGCGCTAATGGTTTTGGTGGGGAGGCGATTGAGGACGTGAGTGGTGTGATGGAGAGCTTCTACCCAAAAGCAAGGCGGTAAGCTAGCCTGAAACAAGAGGGATCGCACTATGTCATTGATGGTACGGATAATACGCTCGGCTTTACCATTTTGTTGGGAGGTGTATGGGCAGGAGAAGCGGATGTGGATGCCGTGCGTGGCGGCGAGGAAGTGGAGTTTGGTGTTGTCGAACTCACGACCATTATCCATCTGTATGGAGGCAAGAGGTAAATTAAATTGCGTGTGAGCGAAGGCGCGAAATGAGGCAAGTGCTGCAAAGGCATCAGATTTTTGGCGTAGAGGAACAGTCCATAGATAATGTGTAAAATCATCAAGAATGACTAAGAAATATTTATTGCCGGAATTACTCAATATAGGAGACGTCCAAAGATCACAATGAACTAAAGCAAAAGGGCGAGTAGTGCTGCTGGTGGAGGAGGAAAAAGGCAAGCGTACATGGCGTCCAAGTTGACATGCATGACAAAGACTACTATGGTTTGGTTTATTACACGGTAAAGAAATATGCTGTGAAAGGCGACGATAAGCGTCATGTCCAGGGTGACCAAGACGGCGATTCCAAGTGTCATGAGTGATGGTGGTCGAGGTGAGGGCACGGGGCGCCGAAGGCTGAAAGGAATAAAGCTCCCCCGTACTGTTGCACCGAAAAAGCTCACGCCGGGTGATGAGATCCTTCACAGAAAAACCAAAAGGGTCAAATTTGACGGAACAATTGTTATCGGTAGTAAATTGGCGAACAGAAATCAGATTTTTAATGATGCGAGGTGTAACAAGGACGTTTTTCAAGTGAAGAGGACGATTCGAATATAAAGAGGGAAGAGAAGTATGCCCGGATGCGGAGACGGGAACGGAGGATCCGTCTCCAACGGTAACATGTTGATGAGCCGGGTGCGGTGAGAGAGAGGAAAGGATACCGGCGTCGTTGGAGAGGTGAGCGGTGGCGCCGCTGTCCATGACCCACTCCGGGGTGGGTTGCTGCAGCGTCATGTTGGTGAAGTGCTGCGAGAGGGCGGAGGTGTCCCATGTTGGCGCCGAGGCAGGAGGCGCGGCGTGGACGGTAGGGCCATTCGGGGCGCCGTAGGCGGCGTGGTGGACCTGGCCGTGAGGGACGCCATAGACGCCGCCGGGGGCGGTGTAGAACGCTGGCGGCAAGGGAGGAGGCGCCGCCATGTAGGAATGAGGACGAGCGGCGGGGCGAGGGCTGGGGCCGAGGAGACCGTGCCTGGCACTGGGCTGCTGCATAGGCCACATCTGGATGGCCCCGGTCCAGGGATTGAACGGAGTGGGCATCGGAGGAGTGTCACGAGGACCGCCGTAGGGTTTGGGATTTTTACCCTTGTACCTCGGGTTGACGGGAGGCCTCCAGGGTTGAGCAGCGGCAGCAGGGGGGCCGCCAGCAATGCCAGCGGGCGTGGTGGGGATGGCGGGTCCGGGCTTGGTGGTGACGAAGGCCGCGGCGGAGGACTTGGGAGAGCGACGAGCGTTCTTCATCTCCTAGAGGAGGAGCATGTCGTGGAACTCGAGGAAGGTGGGGTAGGGCTTGAGCATGGGGGCGAGGTCGGCGATGCCATCGTAGTCCTCGTGGAGACCCTTGATGACGTTGGTGACGAGGTCGGTGTCGGAGACGGGGGCGCCCACCTCCGCTAGGGCATCGGCGGCCGCCTTCTGGCGGTGAAGATACTCGGTGATGGACCGGTCCTCCTGCTTGATGATGCTGAACTCCTCGGAGAGATAGATCTCGCGCGTCTTCTTGTTGGCGTTGAAGAGCGCGATGACGGCGTGCCAGACCTTGTAGGCGGTGGTGTCGTAGGCCATGACAAGATCGACGATGTCCATGGCCATGGAGCCGTAGAGCCAGCGAAGGACCATGGCGTCGAGACGGAGCCAGGTGGGGTCCTTCGGCGCGATCTCATTGGTGAGGTGGTCCTCGAGCGCGTAGGTGGTGACGGCAATGCTGAAGAAGGTGTGCCACTTGGGAAAGGAGGGAACCTTGAAGTCGAGGACGACCGGGACGAGAGAGCGGATGTTTTGGACGGCGGAGGCCTGTGCCCATAGGTGAGCATCGGGGTGGGGCTGGGGTGGTTCGGAGGGCGCCATGGGAGGGAGAGAGGCGGCGGCAGAGGGAGATGCGGCCGGCGGCGGCTAGGGTAGGGAGGGCGGAAGAGTAGGGTGTTTTGGGATTTGTTAGGCTGATACCATGTGAGAAGATTGACCACACTTGGGTCTTTTCCATTACGTGAATATATAGACAAATATTACAATCCTAATCATAAATGGGAGATCACAATAATAAAGACTCTCCACAATTTAGGGGATCAGGGGATATGTCACGGTACGTGACATATCTGTCTAATAGTGACTGGCATCGATGAATAGAACAATCTGAATTCTCCTCCTCACTGGATCTCGTGTCCTTGCTTCCGTCTCTCCCGAACCCAACTTCCTTCCCAAATCCCCTTCCCAATCCTATCCACGAGAGGTTCATGAAAAATTGGTATCAGAGCCGTGTTGAATCGGAGTGAAATTCACGAGAAATTTGATTTCTCCTGATCGTTCGGGTGCGATTCCTCCGTGAATTCGCACAAAGCTCCTTCGGGACACCCTCGATCGGTTGAGTTCATTCCGATTCACGCTGGCGCCTCGAAAGGGCGCGGATCACGCCCAGGAGCAGTTTCGGGAGACTATCGTCAGATCCATGGAGGCAGCGTCCGAGCAGAGCCAAGCGCTCACGGACATGATGAAGCAGATCCTGGACGGCTTCAACGAACTCAAGGTCAAGCAGATCGAGACACAGGAGGCGGTGCGTGAGATTCGTATTCGCACGGAAGCAATGGAGGCACACGCGACCGGAAAGGGCGCGAGCACGTCACCAACGGATCTCGGCCCTGCAGCACGACCGCCGCACGTCCATGGAGCTGGGTCAAGCGACCACCGCGTTCCAAATCTCCACCGGGGTGATGCTCCCGGTATCCTTGGGATCCCGTTGCCAGCCCCGGGAACAGGTGCAATTCACCTCAGACCCTCTAGTTCTGAATCTTCACGTCATATGCATGAGGATTATCGCGAGGAGAGCGTTCGTGCGCCTGCGCCTAAGATCGAGTTCCCTAAGTTCGATGGGGAAAACCCGAAACTATGGCAACAGCAGTGCGAGACGTATTTTGAGGTTTTTCGGGTGCAGCCATGTCTGCGCACACGCTATGCGGTGTTGGGATTCAAGGAAACGCTGCCTTATGGTTTCAGGGAGTAGAAGCACAGGGTAGAGTAGAGCATTGGGATGAGATGTGCTGCTTAGTTCATGAATACTTTGGCAAAAACAAGCAAGCTAGCTATATGCATCAGTTACGTGCTCTGCGTCAGTCGGGTAGCGTCTGTGAATATTGGGAGAAGTTTTCCCGGCTTCGACACCAGCTGCTGCTTTGCAATCCATATTTAGATGAGGGGCATTTCGTCGATGAGTTTATAGCTGGTTTGAGAGACGACATCCGTTCTGCAATTTGGTTACATCGTCCCCAGGATTTGGAAACTGCGCATTTGCTTGCCTTGATGCAGGAGGAAGACTCGGTGCCGAGCAAGAAGAGATTGTATGTCAAACAAGATTACAAGCATGAGTACAAGGACAGTGGCAAGTCTAAGTGGCTGAACAAACATGGAGATGACCAGAAACAGGATAGCAAGAAGTCAGAGTTGCAGAAAAGTGATGACAGACTCGATGCACTCAAGAGTTTTCGCAGAAGCAAAGGATTATGTTTCACTTGTGGGGAGAAGTGGAATCACAATCACAAATGTCCTGCACAAGTACCCTTGCACGTTATTGAAGAATTGTTAGAGGTGTTGCAAATCCAGCAGCACTCTGAAAAAGGAGAATCTGAATCATCTGATTCTGAAGATGGGGCAGTCATGCTACTTGGGGCTCCTAAGGCTATGGTGGGTAGGAGTAAAAAATCTTTCAGGCTACAAGGAAATGTGGGAAAACACACATTGCTAATATTGGTGGACTCTGGCAGTGTGTCTTCTTTTCTGAATCAGGATCTTGTTGACAAATTACAGTGCATGCACAAACAGATGCCAGCATCCACTTTTGTGGTTGCCAATGGAGAAAAGATGATGTGTGATCAGTTGGTTCCTCAATTTGAATGGACAGTGCAAGGGCACACATTTGTCCAAGACATGAAGATATTGAATCTGGGCTGCTATGATATGATATTGGGTCATGATTGGCTGGATGACAAAAGCCCCATGTGGGTTCATTGGCGCCGGAAGATCATGCGTTTTACTCATGGGGGTAAACGTATATCTCTGCATGGTCTGACAGATAACACTGCTACCTGCAAACCTGTTCATTTGTCCAAACTACAAGGGTTATAGCGCAGGGGTGCAATTTCTCACTTTGTGCAGTTAAAACCTGATGGCCATACATTCCAGGTGGACGTGGTTGATCACAATCACAGTAGTCCTGAGGCACCCATAGAACCAGCTATACAGCAATTGCTTGATGAATTTGCTCCTATTTTTGCTAAACCAACAACTTTGCCACCATATCGAGATGCTGATCACCAGATTCCACTAATGACAGGTGCCCAACCTGTTAAAGCAAGGCCATACCGTTACACACCCCAGCAGAAGAATGAAATTGAAGCTCAGGTGAAAGAAATGTTGGCAAATGGAATTATTCAACGCAGTGTTAGCTCCTCTGCCTCTCCGGTTCTGTTGGTAAAGAAAAAGGATGGAACCTGGCGTTTTTGTGTGGACTATAGGCAACTTAATTCACTGACTGTCAAGCACAAGCATCCAGTACCAGTGGTGGATGAGTTATTGGATGAATTGTCAAGAGCACAATGGTTTACTAAATTGGACTTGAGATCTGGCTATCATCAGATTTGCATTGCTGATGGTGAACAGCACAAGACAACATTCCAAACACACCGTGGGCTGTTTGAATTTTTGGTCATGCCATTTGGACTTACTAATGCACCAGCAACTTTTCAAAGTCTCATGAATCAGGTCTTTGCTTCTTTATTGCGTAAATGTGTGTTGGTCTTTGTGGATGATATCTTGGTTTACAGTGCAACCTTGGAAGACCATGTTTCTCACCTGAGGGCAGTGTTTGAATTACTACAGAAACATCAGTTGTTGGTCAAATACTCGAAGTGTTCCTTTGCACAACAGCAGCTTGAATATCTTGGGCATATCATTGGACGTCATGGAGTTTCTACTGATCCAGCAAAGATCCTTGCTGTGGTGAATTGGCCAGCACCCCTCACACTTAAAGAACTGCGTGCATTCTTAGGTCTGACTGGTTATTACCGTAAGTTCATCCAGTTTTATGGGATTCTAGCTGCTCCCTTGACCCATATGTTGAAGAAAGGTGTGCTGTTTGTGTGGGGGCCTGCTCAGCAACAGGCTTTTCAAGCATTGAAGGATGATATGTCGCAAGCCCCAGTGTTGGTATTACCTGACTTCACCCAGCACTTTGTCCTTGAGACAGATGCCAGCAACACAGGAATTGGAGCTGTCCTAATGCAAAATGGCCACCCAGTTGCCTTCTTGAGTCAAGCATTGTGTCCTCGCAATCAAGCCTTGTCAACATATGAAAAAGAGTGTTTGGCAATCATTATGGCAGTTGGAAAATGGCGTGCCTATTTGCAACATAGGGAATTCACTATTCTTACTGACCACCAGAGTCTGTTGCACCTAACAGATCAGCGGTTGTTGACAGGCATACAACACAAGGCATTTGTCAAGTTACTGGGTCTGCAGTTTGTGATCAAGTACAAGAAGGGCATCTCAAATGCTGCAGCTGATGCCCTATCACGCAAGCATGAGCACGACCATGTGGCGGCAATTTCTAAAGCCACACCAGCCTGGATGGAACAACTGCAGAATGGATATGCTGATGATGCACATGCCCAACAGCTGTTAACTGAACTTAGTGCTACTGCTTCTCGCAGCAATGAGACTGGTTTCACTCTTACAGATGGCTTGCTTCGCTATAGGGGGCGCATCTGGGTTGGTACTAATTCCATTGCGAAGAACCACATTCTGCAGGCATTGCACAGTAGTGGAGTTGGTGGACATTCAGGCATTCGTAGCACCTATGAGCGAGTGAAACAATTCTTTGCTTGGCCGGGTTTGAAGAGGACAGTGCAAGAGTTTGTCTCAGGTTGTGCCACTTGTCAGCAAGCCAAGGTTGAGCATGTCAGATCACCAGGTACTCTGCAACCTCTTCCTGTTCCTACACGTCCGTGGCAAATGATCAGTTTGGATTTTGTCGAAGGACTACCCCGATCTCATAGCTGTGATGTCATATTGGTGGTTATCGACCGTTTCTCAAAGTATGCACACTTCCTGCCGCTGTCTCACCCCTTTATTGTACTTCAAGTCGCACATTCGTTCATCAATGGGATTTATCGACTCCATGGATTGCCGGAGGTGATTGTGTTAGATCGTGATCGCATTTTCACCAGTGCGCTATGGAAGGAACTGTTTCGCTTATCTGACACATCTCTGCACATGAGCTCATCATATCATCCTCAAACTGACGGGCAAACGGAGCGGTTGAATCAATGCTTGGAGTCATACCTCCGATGCGCAGTGCATGCTTGCCCAAAAAAGTGGTTGTATTGGCTACCATTGGCGGAGTATTGGTATAATACCACATATCATTCTTCTCTGGAACGCACACCATTTGAAGTTCTGTACGGGCAGTTGCCTCGACATTTGGGGATTGCTGCTTCTTCATCACCATTGCCACCAGATTTAGACAGTTGGTTGGCTGCTCGTGCGTAGATGGTTGAGGTGCTCCGTCAGCAGCTGCTCAAGGCACAGCGTCGCATGAAGGTGCAGGCTGATAAACATCGTTCGGAACGCCAATTCGAGGTAGGTGATCAGGTGTACCTCAAGCTCCAGCCGTTCGTGCAGCAATCAGTGGCCTCTGACGAAATAGGCCGTAGCCCCGCTATATAAATATAGCAACAACACGATACAACCAACAGTCTCGCAATGCTGGGGCGGCAGCAAACATACACCCAAAGCAAGGGGAAGAGAAGAAAAGAAGAAAAACACAATGGAGACATAGGCGGATCGACTAAGCGATGGTGACCGGCGACCGTTGCGCCCTCCGAAGAAGTACTACCACACTCCTAGCGTCGAATCGTCGAGTACCAAGCAACACCTTCAAGAAGGGGAGCACTGCTGCCCAGACCATAGGTCCTAGGGTTTCCCCTGGCACACGGATGGAAGACGACTACGGGTAGCCACGACGCCCTTCAGGAAGGGGAGATGCCACCCACAGGTGGCATCATGTCGGTGTCAGGCGAGCTAACAAGGATTTCTCCCGAAAAACCCCAATCCACACCCCCGGACGATCTGCTGCACAGGAGCCCCACGAAGACGAAGCCTCGAAGCCACCAGGCTCTCCACCCACCAACTTTCGCCACCACGATCCCGAAGCCACCAACGCCGTCTCACCGAAGAAGCTGTCCGGAGGTCTGCAAGACGAAGATGCGGAAGAAGAATGAACTGGGGTCAGCAGTACCGCGGCCGGCGGGAGGGACCAACCTCCACCGCCGACAACGGTAATCGACCGGACGAGGCAGCAGAACACACCAGTCCCCGTCGGGTCCAGCCGGGCCCAGCGGGGCCGTAAAGCCCCCTCGGGGCACACCAGTCCTAATAGGGTCCAGCCGGGCCCGCAATAGGCCCGTGAAGCTCGCCGTCACGCTGCAATAGGCCGGCCGCCGTCCCCGCTGTCCCCTGCATCTGTCGCCGCACCTTCAGCTGCAGAACAAGCCACAGGTCAGGCCGGCCCGCGATAGGGCCCGTCGGGCCCAGATCTGGGCCGCAGGACCCGGCCGGCCATCTCCGCTGCCTGCCGTCACTACCGCACTGCGCCGCCCGCAGGCCGTGCGCGTCGTCGCCGTCCTGCCACCACCCGGCCGGGGCCGGGCTGCCGCCGCCCTAGGAACACCGCCACCGACGAGGGGGATCCCGCCTCCACCAAGCTCGGCGCGGGGAGAGACGGTCCTCCGCCGCCGGCGCGACCGGGCCATGCCCGGCAGCCTCTGCCGACGGCGGCGATGGGGGAGAGAAGAGGGAGGGGGGCTAGGCGGGGGGAGGGGCAGGGGGCGCGCCGCCGCCGGCGGGGGCGTGGCCTCTCGCAGCAATCACAAGCTGTCGCTCCGGTATTTTGGACCTTACAAGGTGATAGCTCGGGTGGGGGCCGTGGCATATCACCTGAAGTTGCCTGAATCCAGCAAGATACACCCAGTGGTTCATGTGTCTTTGCTCAAGAAGTTTGTGCCAGCTTCTGTGGTTATCAATGATGATCGAGTGTTGGACTCTACTGTTGCGACCATGGCGCCTGATGCGGATGTGCCACCGACTCCACCGGCATGAGGTCATGCCGGTTCTTCAGGGGGAGGCATTGTCATGTCCTGGTATGACTAGCCATGTTGTGGGCCGGTATGTGGCTATATTCGTGTAACAATTGTGGGCTGCGACCCAATCCCGGCCTCAGAGCCTTGTAAGCTCGTAACTATATATTCTGCCATGACAGAGGTGACTGTCATCGATGAATAGAACAATCTGAATTCTCCTCCTCACTGGATCTCGTGTCCTTGCTTCCGTCTCTCCCGAACCCAACTTCCTTCCCAAATCCCCTTCCCAATCCTATCCACGAGAGGTTCATGACACACACATATAGACAGAACCCGGTCACACCAAACTGGCGTCTTCCTATCACACCTTTGGTCATCGCCAATGTACTTTCCTAATCTAATCTTCTTCGTTCGAAAAGTACTCACAATACCCATCTGCTTGCAAACACCACATTGTTCAGGAATCAAGCACACCAACCTAGCAAACACCACATTGAAATATCACAACATAGTTAGATCGATAGTCAACAGCAACAGCCTTCTGAGTATTAAATGAAAATATTTGTGATTAAAAAACAAAGGGACAACAAATTGTAATTTTTCTTCAAGCAAGTCCACAAAGACCACTGTGTCAAGTGCCTACCTTGTAAGCCTATCTCTGAGGCTACTCACCAAAATATTGCCTATCCAGCATCGCTGCATCTTGGTCAATGTACTAAACTTCTATTCGACAGATATCAACAAAAACCGTGGCGTGCAAATCATTCTACAATGGTCACGAACTCCCCCCCCCTCCCGCGTCGCCCTCCTCTGGGCGACTCGGGGGAAACCCTAGCCGCCGCCACTAGGGCACCCTCCTCCCTTCCCTGCTCTGCCGCCGCCGGAGGGGCTGCGCCGGCCGGCGAAGCTCGTGCGCGCCTCGATGAAGGTGGCAGTGGGGCGGCTCCTCGCGGATCCCTGGGTCTCCGGGCAGCGGGGCTCGGCGGGGCCGGCGGTCGTCGGCGTGCCCGCGTCCCCTACGGGCCCCTGCGAGCTGTGCAGGCGGCCTGGCGTCTGCGTGTGGTGGCTGGACGGCGAGGTCCCATGGCGCCGACGACAGGGAGGCGGAGGTGCGGGCCGGATCTGGGCCCGATCTGGGCCCAGAGGGCCGCGGTCATCTCGCTGCGGGGTCCTGGCCCGGGCTAGCTCGTGGTGCTCCTCGCCGTCGCACCACTCTGCTGCGTCTCTAGCTGAGTTGGTGCGGGACGGGGGCAGGCTTCTTCGGCCTGGATGATGGCATCGCCAGTGCGCTCCGTCCGGCCGCTCTCCCCCAAATATCCAAATCTCCCACACCAAATCCAAATCCACATCCATCCGGCGCGTCGTTCCTGGCCGCGCTGCCGCCGAAGGACTCGGTGGCGCGTCTTGATGCCAGCTCCCGGGGAAACCCGTGCTCATGCTCTGTGCGTGAGCAGATCACGGCGGCGCCTCCGGGCGTTGCTTACCTTGTTGGAGGCGTGGTATTGGAGCTGTTGCATTGCTCGCAAGTGCCGTCGGCAGGCGGTGCCGTGCGGCCAGTGGTGGCCGAATCCCCTCCGGATCAGGTCACTACTGTGCATGGGCTGGCGGCGCGTGGTGGTTGGTGGCGGCGGTCGGCGTGGCTGCGAAGGGCGGCGCGACGGCTGGAGTCTGGAGGTGGTTCTGCTGCTCTTCGAGTGGTGCTTCTGCAGGCGAGGTGCTTGGAGAGTCCGTTCGTCCCCGTCTGGTTGACCCCGCTTGGTGCGGTGCTCCCGGTGGAGATCGATGAGGTTCTCCGCCTCCAGCTCTGGTATATGATCAACCCTCCTTTCTGTAGGTAAATGTCCAAAAATCCGGGTGAAAACCCTGCATCGACTTGTCGATGCCAGTGGCAGCGGTGTTCATGGACACCGTTTCCTCGTTGGAGGTGCCGCTGTGGAGCTCCGGCACCTACAGTACTCCAGTGGTCTCCGGGTGAAAACCTTAGAGCCGGCTTGCCGGCTCGGATGATGGTGTTGTCTCTGCAGCACTCCCTCCTTGGAGGCGTTATCTTGGAGTCCCTGAGTATGGTTTCGGTTGCGGCGGTGTTGTGGTGGTGTTGTTGCGGCCAGCTTGGGGCCGATGGTGGCTTGTTGTCTCTCTTTGGCAGGTCTTCGCGTGATCTCGGTCATTTGGTTGCTTGCCCAAGACCCTCCCATGGTGGCCGTGCAGTGTGGCGAGCTTCGGGCTCTCGGTGGCGTCTCGGTTCATCTTTGCTCAATGACGGTGCAATTGATGCCTCCCCCCCTGCTTGTCGTCTCGTTCTCGTGGCGGAGCTCCCGGTCAGGGTTCGTGCTAGGTGCTAGGCTTTGGCACTCGTTGGTTGTGGATGCTCCTGAGTTGTGCCGTGGGATTCGATATGCTAGCCGGTGTGGCGCGCTCGGCTATTTGTTGAATCTTGGTATTGTGATCCCCGACAACACCCCTCATCTTCTGGAGCCTCGTGGTGGTTCTTGCCGCTCCCTCTAATCGTGTGTGTTTTTTTTTCCTTTGTCTCTCCCTTGTAATCCCCGTGTACTCTGGTTCATTTGAACCCATCTTGTAGAGGCTGCAAAGCCTCAAGGCAACTTTGAAATATATTCAGGTGGGGATTTTATCCCCCCCGATGACCTTTCAAAAAATTCTACAATGGTCACCTGAAGCAAAGCGCCACGTCTAGTGCGGTGCAAACAGTCTTCAGAGACTACCGTTCTAGAGGATTTGGGATCGACGGTTCTACTCCCTCCGTTCCACAATATAAGATGTTTTAGATGTTCCACATGTTGTCTAGATTCGGACTAAAAGAATGGAAAGTGGATGAACACATACACTAAAACATGTCTAGATACATGTAGTACAAATACGAATGTGAAAGACCTAAAACATCTTATATTATGGAACGGAGGGAGTAGCTACTTGCATGTACTATAGGGTCGTTGTTGGTCTTACCAGGTTTCCTCTTCCTCAGGGCCTTGACCACAAACATATATAGTGTTCTTGGTGAGGATGATTTGCGTGTAGCGGTGGATGCGAGGAATTACAGACATCCACCATGACATTCTCATAAAACACATCATAACAATTTACAGCTAATTCTGAATGAATCCCCCCCCCCCCCCCCCCACCTGATCTTCAAGGTTTAGGTGATGATTTTTCGCCTATACTATTCAGGTTCATGAAAATGTTTGCTAGTTATTTCATCTTCATTTTTCTCCGAAGTTTTACTCTATATTATGTAGGTTTTCAATCACAAGTACTACATATGTGTACGGTTTAATTTAAACCTTTCGACATGTAAGCACACACGCGTGTTGTTGTATTGTGCCGATTGCTAAATAAGTACTATACTAACTAGATCATGATGGCGCGCGTTGCCGCGCCCGTCCATTTTGGCAATGTTTTGATAGTTTCATTTTGTATCATGTAGTGTCCCAATTATTGAAAAGCAAGACAGTTAAGAATTTAACTGTAAGTTGCATTCAACTCATAGTCTTGAAAAGAGAGGGATATGTAGGAAACGATGCTCATAGTCTAGAAAAGAGAGGGGTATGTAGGAAACAAGAAGCAAAACGGGAGCAAAGGAAGACCTTCTGCTACCTTGCAACATCATGTCAATATTATACATCTTCCTCAGAGTAATAATGCATAAGCCAGCCAAATTATGTAGGTATTATGAAAACCACGAGTGAAACTCATTGTATCACACAAAAACAAACATATGTTCAACTATGTGCACCTTATCAAGCAAACATTTTGAAATAGAGCGCTCCTGTTTGTGCCAGTTATAATATCCCTAATAGCTTACCTACCACCATGAGCTACTACAAAACCACCGAAAATAAGTTAAGCCATAACCGTGTAAAATTCACATACACATGCCTCAGATGTAAAGCAAATGGGACTTCTAAAACAAATTGATAATGGAGAGCTAGTTCAAATTTAACTAACTGAAAATATAAAGAATATTTGTCAAGAAAGTACAAGCCATAAGGCTTACTATACCTCAACAAAGTGCAAGCCATTAGCTTCAATACAACTTCATGAGCATTGCAATTATTATTCTGTGCATCAACTTGAGTATTACTTGTGCACACAAATTTCACTTTTGTTGTATTTGAGAAATATGATAAATATACAAAAGTAGCCAAAGTACACACTTGTTAACAAATGGGAGCTCAGATCCTTTATTGCTAAGTATCGTAGTATAAAAGAAGAAGAAAACGATGCAAGAAACACAAAATAAACAATATCTTCTATCTTCTGCTCTCCCAACTCTTCAAGTGTAAATATGTAATTAGCAAATAATTTTCTCAGCATTCTTAGATTTTCTACCTACCCAGAGATCATAGTTCAGATAACAAATCAAGGAGAACTTGAACAATTCAGATCTTCACCGGAAAGTTGTCTAATGAAACTTGCACATCGTAGAACCAGATCAATGGCACAAGGATCTGAAGTTAGATTTAACAAAAATATATTCTTACTCATCTTTAAAAATAGTGTCTTTGTTATATACTGATATGATAAAAACGGATAACATATTCTTTTTACAATATTTAGCATATCTACCAATGTAGAACGAAAATATTTAGGTGCTTGGAAGCTTTAAAAAAAGTTAAACTAAAAGTTACCTTCAAGTTTCTGAGAATAACTGTGGCAGCATTGTTCACCATCAGATTCCTTGATTATTGTAATATATTCATTAGTGAATAAATGATGTTCCTTTGCCATTTTCTGTCACCGAAACATCAACACAGTTCCTAGTCAGACAAATGAAACCTTCCATCTTTAGGCAAATATATCATGAGTGAACAACATGCAGTGAGATCTTATTTCATTAAAACCCTATAAATCGGCAGTTAAATGTCATCAAACGAAAGATTTTAGAATTCATTTAATGCAATGCGCATTTTCATATTGCAGGACTAAAATAACTTCAAAAAACTTTGTAAGGAGAAAAGGAAAATCGGGCAGCCGAGAAACATTGAGTAATATGCTGGTCGATGCTTACAAAACAAAGCAGGGGTTGTTTCTTATTGCAACAACTAAGCATTTTATGGAGCAGGAGTTGGTCAGGAAGGTCCTCATCTCGTCGTTCTCCGAGCATAGCATGTAGACATTACCTGAGCTGAGATTTATCCGTAGAACTTCTTATAGGAAAATTGAAAAGTATGTAGACCTGCAACAAAATTCATCTCAACGAAAATGAAAATCGATTGTACTCCAGTATAGGTCGAGGTGGAAGGGATTGGCGTGTAGAACATGTATTTGTGTACGGTCTCAAGCAAGTAGACATGTGGTTGATCTGAAGACCTCACCACCATAGCATTCTTATAGAAACTGTGCAACCTGACATATGGTTGACCTATTTGTCAGCCTTTAAATGTGTAACGAAGTAAATCAATTTGCAAGTATAGACACAGATTCATGAAAGAAATACTCATCAGACTTACTTTTGTCCATGAAATTCACAACATGTTGCGCTGAACCCAACCATTTTTTAAATAAATAAATAAAAATTTATTCGTGGAATCTATACAAAAGATTTGATTGGATTTAGCCATCGGTACCTCTAAGTAAACTGATCAAAATTTAGTCAGCGCTAAGCCGCTAACTCTATAACCATCTTCTCATCCCTCCACGTACATATCCATCTGCTGGCTTTTAGTACCAAAGTATGCAAGATCAGAATTAGCGAAACCATTCCGTAGTCACTATAGCACAAAAAAATCATACACGGAATGACCTAGATGATTGTATTATCACTCAAAATCAAGCATATGTTGAAGTAAATATGAGCAGTACCTAAAAAAGGGCAGAACAACCAAAAATTTCTCACCTCCAAAGAGCCACGGAGAGCACCAGCAAGAGTAACTCACACGCTTCCTTCTCCTCAGTCCAGGGGTGTATCAGAAACCAGGAGCAAGTTCATATCCTTCAAACCTGTTACTTTATAACTCATTAACATAAAAGCGTAACTAATTGCGTGGAGTAGTAGTGGGATTATAAATAAACAACCGTGTTCCCTAATCATAATGAATTGCATACAGTGTCAGATTTAAAAAAAAAAAAGTTTTCGGCTCCTTAGCATAACGAACCGTACAGAGTAGTAGACGGTTTGGTGAAAAACTATGAGACTGGACGATGCTTCTGAACTGCAATAATGTTCATAAATTAATCAGTAACAGAACCAAATTCATGTGCTGTTCAGAAATAAGAAAATCTCCGTAGAGGTTCCATACCTAGATCTGTAGAAAATGGACTCAGGACCTCAATCAGACATTAGCGGTCGGCGGACACAGAGGAATGAGAGGGATCCTGCATGGGACGGGGTGGACCAGTAGGAATGGAAGCATGGCGGAGACTGCTCCGTCGCAGAGCGCCGTCCTGTCCCCCCCCCCCCCCCCCCCCCCCCCCCCCGCGCGCGATTCCCGCTCTGTACGGTGGTGACGGCGGCGGTAGCCACGGCGGCGGCGGCGCTTACCTAGGTCTCCTAGGTCGAGACCGGGAGGGGTCTATCGAGGTGATGTGCTACGCGGAAATTAAAGAATGAGGAGCGGCGAGGTTGGTTTTGTTGGCGTATACGTGGTCCTATCTGGACCATCCATTCGCGATCGAACGAGTGACCTGCGATTTGACCTGCAGAGTAGCGGGCCTGGGATTCGGCAAGTGTATCGAACAGTCAGGAGGCTCTTTGACGTGTGATCGGACGGACGAAAACATTCAGGTCGTCAGAGCGCTCCTGGTGCCAGTTATAATATCCCTAATTTCTATATCAAAACCGCAAATTCAGTACACAAACTCGAATCCCACCGAGAGAGATAGAGATCATGCATGCATGGTAACGGACTAACGGTAAAATGGTATATATCCTTAATTTCTTAGCTGGAATGAATAAGTCAGTAATTGCAAAATCAATTTAATAAACGGACGCAGAAACTAATTAACTATTTAAGGCATATGAATTACTCGCATGCTGCTATTTTGGCGCAGTGATTTTCTTGGGCCGGTCACGGACGGTCTTCCCTCCTTCCCTCGCTCCACCATTAGCGACGACGTCCGGCCACCGCTATCTACCTAGCTTAGCTTCCGTGGAGAGGAGAGAGACGCGGCGGCGGGCGGTGGTGTCGCGCCGGCGGCATGCTTCGTCTGGCGTCGATCGCGCTGGCGGTGGTCTTGGTCTTGCCGGTGGCGGCGGCGGCGGCGGCGGTGGACGTGACGGAGACGGTGGCCTTCCAGGAGGTGTACACGCCGCTGTTCGGGTTCGACAACATCCTCCGCTCCGCCGACGACCGCACCGTCAGCCTCCTCCTCGACCGCACCACCGGTACGTACGATAATTTCTTGGCCGTTCATGGCATGCGCGCGCATGGCGGCTTAATTTCCTCTGTTAATTTGTTCATCAATCGATCCATTAATCGAGTATACGCGTGAATGGATTAATTAATCGGCAGGGTCCGGGTTCATCTCGTCGTCGAGGTACCACCACGGCTTCTTCAGCGCCTCCATCAAGCTCCCGTCCGACTACACCGCCGGCGTGGTGGTGGCCTTCTACACCTCCAACGGCGACGTGTTCGAGAAGACGCACGACGAGCTGGACTTCGAGTTCCTGGGCAACATCCGGGGCAAGCCGTGGCGGGTGCAGACGAACGTGTACGGCAACGGCAGCGTGAGCCGGGGCCGGGAGGAGCGCTACGTGCTGCCCTTCGACCCCACCACGGAGTTCCACCGCTACTCCATCCTCTGGACCCGCGACGGCCGTCGCCTTCTACGTCGACGACGTCCCCGTCCGCCACGTCGCCCGCTCCCGCGCCGGCGGCGACTTCCCGTCCAAGCCCATGTCCCTCTACGCCACCGTCTGGGACGGCTCCAACTGGGCCACCTCGGGGGGCCGGTACCGCGTCAACTACCAGCACGGGCCCTTCGTCGCCTCATTCACCGACCTCGCCCTCGCCGGCTGCCGCGTCGACCAGATGCTGCCCGCGCAAGGCGGGTGCGCCGAGGCCGTGGCGGCGGCGGACCCCGCCGTGATGACGCTCGCCAAGCTGCAGGCGATGCGGCGGTTCAGGGAGCGGAACATGGTCTACTCCTACTGCTACGACACCAGGCGGTACCCCGTGCCGTTCGCGGAGTGCGACGTCGTCGAGTCGGAGAAGAAGAGGTTCAAGGATAGCGGGCACCTCCGGCTTGCGCTCAGGCGCCGCCGCGCGGGACGCCGGCCTGGAACCAGGGCCGCGGGTGCCAAGGCCGACATGTAGCATAGAGATCGATCAATCCTGATAGTATTTGGGTTAGAGACAGTATACTTGATTATCGGTTTGATAAATCAAAGTGGATCATCGGAGATCTCCTTACCTCTAAATTGGGTCATTTGAGCCGTTGGATGTCTCGAGCATTGAGGCCGATCGGGATTGGCGATTGGTCGGTTGCACGGCGGAAAGGGAGAGCATCTCCAACCGGACCCCTATTCTACATTTTCTACTACAAATTGAAATACGTGGTGATGGTATGGTACGTTTTTCAAATTTCTAATTTTACCCTTACATCGGTAGGCTGAGTTTGAAAATATTACACAGTATGCCACCGCCAAGTGATATGATCGGTTCGCCGGCAAAGTCGACCAATCATTGCCCCTGTCTCCACCGAGGAAGAGAACAGGGCAAGCTTTTTTTTTTTTTTGACTATAACAGGGCAAGCTTCCACCACGACCTCCGGCGTCCGGCGCTGGTTCGTCGCCCTGGTCGCTCCCCGCCGCCGACGGCTCATCCCGGCCTGCTCTGACCCCAACCGCTCTCCGCGGAGATGGAGCTCGGTTGGGGCGCCGCATCACTGCACACCCGACGTGGATCCCTGGTCGCTCCCCGCCGTCGATGCCCCATCCCGGCGTGCTTTGACCCGGACCGCTCTTCGAGGACATGGAGCTCGGGTGGGGCGCCGCCGCCGCATCATCTCCCACCCGGAGTGGCGCAGTTCCGGCGGCCACGACCGCGTCCCCGCTTCCCCCCGTCTTGACCTCCACACTCCAGCCGCGGGTTCGCCTCACGCCGGCAACTGCCGCCTCGAGGTCGTCCTGCTCGAGAGCGCGTTGAGGAGTTGCCGTTGCCTCCACAGCTTGACCTTGACCCTCGGCCCCGGCTGCTGGTCCAGGAGATGCCCGACGAGGAGGGACACAGCACCCTGCGACCATGGCTATCTCAAGCCTACGTTTAGTAGTGAATCAGTTCCCTTCTTCGCCCAAGGTAATTAGTACGAGTCTTTTCCCCCAAATCATATTGGATCATAGATCTTTCCCTCAAATTATCTACTGCGTCAGGTTGTGTATTATCTTGGAGTAGTACGAATCACGTTGTGTCTTAATGATTTGCATGTACTAACTGCTGGTAGCTTAGAAATTTGTCGCCCAAAATTGGGCCTACTGGAATAATTTGCCTTGAGAATTTAAGAGGGGCAATTTTTATTGCTATTTGAATTGATCTCATGAATTGATTTGGCTCCAACTGCACTGGAGTATGATTATATTTGAAGCCATCTAATGTATTGAACCTGAATCGTGTTGTCAAATTGCAGAATGAGCAAAAAGATTAGACTCAAGGCTGCAGTAGAGGCAACAGTCCAGTTCCTGAATTGGCTGCTCCAATGTGCCCTTCGTCGACCTTGTAGATATCAGTGGCTCTGTGATTATGCCTACGTAATAATTCCATTGGCCAATGGGCCAGGCAGGGTTGAATCGGATCAGTTACACTTCATATTTGATTTAGATTAGTTTGTCAGTTGAGATAGTCAGATCTATGTAACAATTGACACTTGCTGGTTAATTAAATCACGACAATCATGCACATCTTTCTGAACTTATGTAAGCATATTTTTCTTGATGGTTGCTAAATTGCTTTCTTCTTTATAAGGATTGCAAAGTAAAGATAAAAGGGTAAAAAAAATCACGGAGACGACTAAATAACAATAGTCCAGGTCATGGAAAAAAATAACCCGCTATATCCCGTATAATAGCACGCTATAGCTTATTTTAAGAGGCTACGCTATATTTAGTCAAAAATGGCCGCTACGACGCTAATCACGTTTTATACACGCTAAACCACGCTAAACACGTTAGCGTTATAGCACGCTATTTTTTTTAGAAATAAACGAGATTCCATCGGCCCCCAAAAAAAGTCCAACACGCACTCCTCCTCACTAGGTCACTCCCCAGTATCTAACCCAATCCTTCTCGACTGTTCACGGGAGCGACGGCGGCGTCTCGTCGAGTTGCAGGCTTGCAGCGACGACGGGAGCGCTTCCTCCACCGACGGATCGATCTCTTCCTCCACTTCGAGTTGCATCGGCGGCAGGAGTGCTTCCTCAACATCACAAGGAAAGAGAGTTTCTCGTCCTAGGAAGAGGATTTTCCTGTTTTACGTGGTGATGTTGGGGTGCAAGCTGGTGGATCTTCTAGTGAATCTGAAGATGACGCCGGTGTTCTAATTAAAAGTTTAAAACGGGTTGTCTTTTACAGTTTGATACTTTGTTTATAAATTTATGCCTCATATTTGTGTCTATGCCATGGATTTGGCTTTGACTTTTGTATCTGGTTAACTAGTTATGCATGTATTTGTTTTGGAAAAATATTTAGAGTTGAAATCCTTAATATTTTAGGCTATGTATTGCATTGTTTTGCAAAACGTTATTTCAAATATAGCACGATATATCACGTTATAACTTTTATAACCTTTTAAGAAGGGTCACGCTAAAATGATAGCGCGCTATTTTTTTCCTTGGTCCAGGTTAAGACCATCAGTTTGACAAGCAAAGTAGCAACCTTGGATACTTGGATCTGAAATGCTAACAATCAATACTTCATTCACTATTGTCTCTCCATGTTCCTTTTGTTATATGTGACGTCGGAAATTATTGTTGCATTTGTGCAAGTATATTTCCACACATTTGCACCTTTCTTTACTTGCTGAACGTTTTTGCAGTCATGTATCGGTTGGTGCTGATTTGGTTTATTAGGATACTTGCCAGATACAATATTACAATGTTACTAGAATGTGTATTATTTGAAAGCCTGGGAATTGCATTGCTGGAGTTCTGTTTTTCACATCCAATGCAATATTTTTTCACTCTTCTACACAACGTATTTGGTAAAATAATACTACTGTCTAATCTAAAATGATCTCGTTGTAGTATAGTTGAACTGGATACATGTAATCTTTTAGTTAACTGTTGAAATAAGTACATCTAAACTAATGCATTGTATCGAGAGTGGAGTATGGTTAAAGTTCTAAGTGGATAAGTTCATTTGACATTTACCAATAATTGTTACCATCGGCGTCTGGCTTCTCGATGTTGAATGAAGTCTTATCGTGTCCCTTGTATATGTATTTATATAGGTACTTGACGGCCTTTATACTCGAGCACACCTCCACGTTGATATGGCAGTTGAACATTTGCAAGAGGTAAGGGTTGTAAGGCACAACCCATCTATTGTCCAGCGTCTGACCTCGGACCTTGGCGGAACAGCCCCCATTCCGTCTCCGATAAATAGGGTATGAGTCCTTCCCCTGTACGGTGGTCTCGTTGAACATTCTTGGGTACCTACACTTGCATTTCCCCTCTTGCATGCACACGTTGTTTGGCTTGAGGACACCGCATGGGCCGTGCATCATATGCTTCACAACCATGGCGTATAGCTCCGGGTACTTATCCTTGTCCGGTAGCTCGGCGGATATGACGCGGTCGTACTGCTCTGGCACAACGAGCTTATATTTGGAATCCATGATCAACAAGAAATGGGCATGTGGGAGGCCCCTCTTCTGGAACTCGACCACATAGACCCATGCCTTCACAACGCCCAGGATGTGTTTCTTGGTCAGCATATCTTTCATCGTCTCCAACTTGGCCTTAAACACCCGGGCCACAATATCTGGACGGTCTTGCGCGGTTTGGCCCGGAAGAAGTGCATCATGTATCTCCTGCCAGTTTGGGTTGCAGGTCATTGTCAGGAAGGTTTCAGAGGAACGCAATCGACGCGGAGATCGTGGTGGGACAGCACGCTGGGCAGAGGGTGTTTGTTCCTCGGATACCTCTCTGTCCGTCAGATGGTGACATGTTCCCGTTCAAATTCAAGAGGAAGCAGTTCCCGATCAGGCTCAGCTTTGCCATGACAATCAACAAAGCTCAAGGGCAGACCATCCCGATTGTCGGCGTGTACCTACCAGAGCCGGTGTTCTCTCATGGTCAGTTGAAAAGGCACATGTTTTGCTTCGGTATGAAATGAACCTAACCTATTTTTATGGATCTCCTCCACTCTGCAATTCGGCTCCCGGAGCTTTTGGAGTGGGGCCGAACAAAAAGCTCCACGTAGTCGGACTGGCGTAGCAGAGCGGCACATAGTTCATTTTTCCGGAGTGGGAAAAACGACGGTCCGCAAGCTCGGCGTCTTGCCCAGCCTCGATTCCCTTCTCGGCGGTGGTGGAGAAGGAGCTGTTGTGGCGGCACATGTTGTACCCTCCACCACGACGTCTCAGTAGGGCGAGAACGAGCAGTACCGCGGCAGGCGCCGCTCCTCCCATGGCATGGCCTGCCACATTGTTTGAATGTGTCGAGCCGCGCCTGCCCGATGAGAGGAGGTGCCATCGGGACGTTGACGATGTTGGAAACCCAGCCGGCAGGCAGGCAGCGCTCGGCTGGTACCGGGAGGTTGTTGTGTAGTCAGTGGCGAAGCTAGAAGAACGAGGCATTGGGTTCAGCTCCATCTTCTATATATAACTAGCACAATACCCGTGCGTTGCTACGGGCATGCCAAGTGTTCAACACATCTTTATGTAAAATAATTGAATTTTTATTCTTTAATGCAAATTTCAATGAAAACACATAGTTCTTACACATCCAACCGAAAACTTGTTAGGTTATCCGTTTCAAAAAAAAACTTGTTTGGTTCATGTCTGCCCAAATAACTATCTGACCGCCCTAAATTTACACATTTGTAACACTCTCCGGCTTCATTTTCTTATTTTATTGTTGTACTATTATGTAGGTCCACGACAATGTAACTCTTTTATGAGGAATATATATTGTATTACGGTTATATGAATGTAGATCATATGGATCTTCAAATAGGAGGAATCGAATCTACAAAAGCATACGGTAGTACTACATTAATTTGGATAACAATTCTGTATATATCCATTCTGAAATCATGCATGTAAATAAAGTTCTAACCCAAGATTTAAGTATTCTTTAACCTGAAGCGATATCAAGGTGGCTGCTCAAGTAGGATCACATAGCGTGTGTTTCTACGAACTGACACAACAAGGAGCAAGTGAATACATTTTGAACCTTCTCAGTATTCTCAAGTATAATTGGCCACCACTTTTAAAGCTATTGCTGGTGCGAAATGAATATTGGCCACCAAGGAATGTTGTAACTTCTGAAAAAACAATAATATTATAAGCGATGAATCAAATATATAGAGATTTAAACTTGACTACTTCTGAACAAGAGTTATTCTTAGTGTCAAAAGAGGCATCAACCTCATTACCCTGGTCGGTTATTCTAATGAAATCAGCCACTCTATATGCTATCACGAGAACCTGCAAATTCTGCTTGATACACTGCATCGTTCGGTATTAGCAAAAGAGAAAAACTCTGAAAACAAAAAAGGATTTATCCAGGTTAACATCCAGAGACAATATAGAGAACGGCCAAAACACATTTCAGATCAGGAGCACTCTTCCCACGGTCTTCGCGACACCCTTGGTATCTGAATTAGTTGTAGTCTGATTACTTATGGCATGATCACTGACCGGTGCCACGTTCCCGACCATCACAACACGACCTTTTCTCCTAATTGTCTGGTATATAGATTCATGGTACTTTTGCTTGGGAACTAAAGAACAAAATATAAAAATAAACACTCAGATGGATAACGAGCATACATATAGTATCTCCGGAATAAATCATTTAACATAGATTTACAGTTTAACCTGCAAAGACAGCAAAATTATATCGAGAAGTGAGCTTCCTTCTGAATCCAGCTCGAGCTCCATAGTATCAGACTCTGTACTTGAGCTCTTCACTCCTGGTTCTTGGGGAGCCCGTCCTTGGTGCACTGGGATCGGACATCACCTTGGCGAATTCGATGCGCTCCTGGTGAAGCTCATGTCGCTGCCACGAAACCTGACATGGGGGAGCGAAGCTGCTACCAAACCAACGGTCGTGGCTATTCCCGACCTCCCAAACCTTGCTCACCCAATCCTACAAACACCTACATGGCAATAACACCAGAGTTGAGAGGAGGCCCCGGCCGTGAGGGAGATCCAGACACCGGCGAGGCGGCGTCCTCCTTCACATCTTCAGCGGACCTGGTAGGGTGTAGGCTCGGCCGTTGCTGGGCGGTAGGCGCCGAGTGGAGAGGAGGTGCGCGACCTGGTGAAGCTCTGCCAGCACGCCAGGTCGGCTAACCGGCCGAAGAGCCTGACTGCTCCTGGGTCCTGGCCGCGCTCATCTGTGCCTATGCCGTGGCCCGCGTCCTGTGGGAATTGGAGGAGGTCGTGCTTGACAGGATTTTCGATCGAAGGTGACGATGCAGAGCAGGTTGGTTGCCTCGGTGCTCCCGCCGTGCAGCCCGCCCACAGACTCCGCCGCCACCGCGCGTCCTCTCCTTCGTCAGTCGTCATCTCCGCCTTCTACTCATCTGCGCTTGTCGGAGGAGGATGGGCCCGGATAGTCCGTCGTCTCGCCATTGTGAGCTGCTTGTGGCAGGCGAGGTTGGACAGGATGACGGAGCTGAGGCACGGAAATCTAAGACGACGGCCTCCGCAGAGTGTGCTCTTGCACCAACGACGACCTCTAAGCACTCGTATGCGGCGGGGCACGCCTCGTCCGCGTCCTGGCGTCCAGCCCTCTTCTCCGGGTGTTGCACGAAGCAGCGAGGGCCGTGGAGGTCTTGCACGAAGCAAGCTGGGGAAGCGCGCGGGTACAGACGGATGGGGAAGAGATCCCATCGCAGGGCGACGGGGCTGGCCGCTCTGGGCCGGCAAGGGGCTGCGCACGGTGTCGATCCGGTCGGTTGGTTCGAGTGGGCGGAGGAGGATCCAGCAGGGAGTGCGGGTTTGATTCCTGGGAAATTGAGGGTTGTAAACGTAAAAAGCCACGACGTACCAACCATCACCACGCATTGCAATATTATAGTTTAAATTTATCCACGTGGACACACCGGATAATATCTAGATCGAGAAACCGTATTCAACCAGATCCCTCAAACACAACTCAAATGTACGGGCTATTCCGCACACTTCAAACCAAGCCAAACTTAGGGCGGATTTGGGGAGTTCCGGACACGTCCGGACGCGCCCTCCATGTCAGGCTGCCCAGGATAGCACAATCTGACCCCACATATACCCCATCCCAGACTCTACCGGACGCGTCCTCCATGTGAGACTGACTGGGATGAAATCAAGGTAGAGGGTTCTCCGACGGCGCTAGAATCAAACCCGTACGACGACGAGGAGCTCGCCTTGAGGTTGTTTTGAAGAAATGGATTTTGCATAGCTTGTCTTGAGGTCGGTATTAAACCCCAAGTTATTCTTGTTGCGAAAAAATCGTTTGTGGCGATACATTTGCAGTCACAATGAATTGGTAGACGCCTTTTCCATTGCATCACATCACCTATAGCGACTACCTTAGCTTACGTTAAGAAGCCCCAAAAAAATCAAATTAAAGGGCTCACGCCCCCGATTTCACTGAAAGTAACCAAACACAAAAGTTTTACAACATGCATCAGATTTCTAGGCTTGCAAACTTGGCACCCTTTTCAAACACACAGAACCGAACACAACTACCCATAACCAAATTTTCTACTACAGGACCAAGAAAAGCATCAACAAGCCAAGCCGAAAATGAACAATCTACTATCCTCTTTTACAGTCACACCATCTACTTATTACACACACCTGGTAGCGGTTCAAACTCATGCAAGGTTTTCTCCACATTTCTCTAGCCAACGTTGATTATTTTCATTGAAGGGGCCCATCCATGTCTTCTTCCAAAGATTTCAGAAGCCACTCTTACCTGCCGTGGTACGCTACGAAGTTCTAGCCGCATGCTTTATTTCTGCATAATCAATCATTTGTCAATCCAATTGGATATGATGTATATCACTACAATGGGATCATGAGGGTAAACATGATCAAACACCACAGCATTCCGAGGTTTCCAAATTTCCTAGAATAGCGCAACAACACCCACCACTATAATATTTCTCTCTTGATTTGTGTTTGTTCGAACACTCTTATAGTTGTCCTACTTTATCCATAAGGAATATTTGTATGATGACAAGCCCAATATTCTTCCGATATATCCCCTCTGTTCTAGTACAAAGTAAGCCATTTCTTACATTGTGGAACCGAGGGGGTAATAATTTATATTCGTGCAAATATGAAATGACCTGGGTATATTGATCGAATGACAGTTATATCTTTGTTTAAAAGAAAATCTGTTATTTCAAATTCTCGTTTTCTTCGGGTATTCGCACATGAACTGCCAGCAAGGCACGGTAAATGAGCCAAGGAACTCCACCCCTTGATCGCCGTACCAGATCTGAACCCCCAAAAGATCCAAGCCATGGTGGCCGCCGGGCTCCTACTCCTTCTCCTGGCGCCGCCCGTCGGCCTGCTCGCCGTGCTCGCCTTCCTGGCGCGGCCCCGCGCCGCGCGGATCCCTCTCAGGGGCCGCCACGTCCTCGTCACCGGCGGGTCCAGCGGCATCGGGCTCGCCCTGGCCACGGCCGCCGCGCAGGAGGGCGCGCGGGTCTCCATCCTCGCGCGCGACGCCGCCCGCCTCGAGGACGCGCGCGCCGCCATCGTCAGGGCCGCGGCCGCCGCGGAGCACGACGTCGGGGTCCACCAGGCCGACGTCCGGGACGCCGCCGCCGTGGCGCGCGCGCTCGAGGAGGCCGGGCCGGTCGACGTGCTCGTCTGCAGCCACGGGGTCTTCCTGCCGCGGGAGCTGGAGGAGCAGGACATGGAGGAGGTCAAGTGGATGCTGGACATCAACCTCATCGGCACCTTCCACGTCATCAAGGCGGCGCTCCCTGCCATGAAGGCGCGCACCCGCCAGACGGGCCTCCCGGCGTCCATCGCCATCATGTCGTCGCAGGCCGGCCAGGTATAATACGTTACACACCGTTGTTCGTCGCTACTTTGCCATCGAGATGCAGGTTTGGTGTTCGATGAAATGGCGTGTGATGCTTGAGACGAATCTCTGGTGACATCCTTGCTGTAGGTTGGTGTCTATGGCTACACTGCTTACTCGGCGAGCAAGTTTGCGCTAACTGGACTCGCGGAGTCGCTGCAGCATGAGGTCGTTTCGGACAACATTCATGTCTCGTTGATCTTCCCCCCAGACACGGAGACGCCGGGTCTTGCTGAGGGTACGTGTTTTATGTCATCGCTGTACTACATAACTAAGTTTCTTATGTTCTGAGTTTCGTTCCTGTTTGTTATTCGTATGCAATGAATCGAAAGACTAGTAGATTGCTAGAAATATTTAGTTGACTTTACATCTCTAAAGATTGATAACATGAGAAGCTATTGACGAATTGAGATGCTTTTTCCGGTTCTCAAAATTTCAAGCTTATGGAGCAGTGAAAATTTCATGGGCTATACAGTTTTACTTCCAGGATCAAGTTGCTCACTACAAGCAAACCACTTGATTTGTTACATTTACCGGTAAAATAATCTTGTCAAAGAGATGAACTGTTCATATGTATGTGGAACTTCATTGCTATGTATATGTATGTTGGCATATCTGGTTCATGTATTACGTGTTTCTAAGTATGATTCTTGGAACCTGCAATGGTACAAATGGGAAACAAAACATACTCCATTTATCTTCATTAATCAGTACCACTTGCAACACAATTTACATTTCACACTTCATAATTGACCCCCTGTTCTGAAGGTGTTATTTTTATTCCATCGACAAGACTATCAAATATGTTTGCGGTATTCATTGTGGATTAGTTGAGCAGCTATGGAAATAGTATTGCATTCAGTACACAGTCATTTCTAACTCGGTCTGTCTGAAAACGAACAAGGAAACTATCAGTACTAATACCTAGAGTGAAAACGAAGACTGATAATTTTTCAGTCAGTCCCTCACATTAGTGTTTTGTTCTCTTACTGGTTGCAGAGATAAAAAGAAGGCCAGAACTTACCAACATCATAGCAGGATCATCTGGTGGAATGAAGGCTGATGATGTGGCTAAGAAGGCTTTGAATGGCATCAAATCTGGGAGGTTTATTGTGCCTTGCAATTTTGAGGGAGCAATGTTGGCTATAGCCACTTCTGGTCTAACCCCCCAGAGTTCCCCGCTAATTGCCTTCGTGGAGGTGATCGGTGCCGGACTTATGCGGTTTGTAGGGCTTTGTTTCCAGTGGAATTGGTTCTCTACTATTGAGAACTGGCACGCCAAGAACAAGAAGCATGCGTGAAAGCCTAAACCAATGATGGGATTAGTAGATTTTCATAGGAGCTACAGTTTACACCCAATGGATTACCTTGTAAATTACTAGCCCCAACTTGACTTTGTTACTAGCTAGCTCCTGAACTGAGTGTGCCGTGGGGATACATTGTAGATCTTTCCTCTCTTTTCAGCATCAAAATTGCTATATGGCTAATTCAGGTTATGGTTTGATCTATCAGAAATATTGTAGACATATTTCTCTTCTAGCTATGTTCGTTTGTTTTTGTTAGATTTGTGTTCTACTGGTAATGTTGCACGTGCAAATGCACGTATTAACTAATACTCCTATAAATTTAGCTAGATATAAATAGTTATATCAATCATGGTGAAAATGATGTTTCCATTAAAACTATTCACATACATGATACATACCAAGTTTATATAAGAGTAAAATGCATCCGCGGGTCCTTGTACTTGGCAGCCTAGCCCGCCTCGGTCACCCGACTTTAGAATACGCGATTTACGGTAACTAAATACGATTAGAGGTTCATTATGGTCACTGGTCGTCGTAGACGTAGGTATTTTGCTGACTTGACACGTTGACCGGTTCACAGCATTTTTCTTTTTTTGCAAATACCTCCTCATCAATTTCCGCACCTAATTTTTTTATGATCCGCATCCTGTCGAGCACCACCACCTCCCGCACGCGGCCCCGGTCTCCCTCCCTTTCCGCTGCCGGCGGTGGCACCTCGACGGTCACGGATTAGCCGGAGAATGCACGTGGTCGAGATCATCTCCTTCCTCCGTCTCCAGACACCTCCTGGAACTCCCTCCCCGTCGCTTCTGTTTCCAACCGCCGGCCGACGGAGCCGGGGGCCGCCGCGCCTGGGCTGCTGCTGCCGATGCTCCGTCCGTCAGCGGCGAACTCAATCTCCCGCGTCCCGGCCGTGGCGAGAGGCGAGGACGGGCGGTGTGCAGCGAGGAGTAGGACAGTGTGGCAGCCACGCACGGAGAGGAGAAGCTTCAGGGCAGCGACGTCACCGGAGGTCCGTGCTTCCCCCCCGCGGTCCTCACTGCTCCAGCGCGAGCTTCTCCCGTCTCCGCCTCTCTGCCACGATCACATCTTGGCGCTCGTCGCCGCCCAGAGAAGCGCGCGTGCAGAGCTGTTGTGGCTCCGACATCTACGTGGCGGCGAAGGTCGTCCTAGAGGCGGACAGTGGTGTGTGGACGCGCTGAGACCACGGCCGCGTCGAGGGCGGCGGCGGCATCGTCGAGGCGGTTTTGGGAGCATGTGGCCCTACAGAGAACACCGGCCAAAACCGTTCCTCCGGCCATCCCCCTGTCCTCTCTAGACCGAGGCCGCCGCGCGCAAGCTCCGGTCCGGCACCAAAGCGTGTTCCGTGCGTGCACTCTACGGGTGTTCGACGTGTTGGTATGCTTGTTCCGCGCGTTCTGAGACGTGCTTGCCATGCCGCTCGTATGTCCATCGTGTCCATTGTCGAGGGCGGCATCCGCGCTGGAACATCGCCGTGTCGCGCGCGTCGCACCCTGGCCATGCCCCATACATTCCGGCTGCGTCCCGCGTGTCCACGCCGCGCCGTGTACGCGTCTTGGCGTGTTCCTTGTGTGAAAGAGCCCTAGCAGTGGAAGATCTTCGCGCGCGTGGAGCTCGTCAGTTGGCAAGGATTTTCTCCCTGGTAGATACGACGTGCACCGAGTTAGCTTAAATCGCTTAATTAATATACAAAGCTAGCAACGCTTGGTTGTGCAGCACGGGCGACGGCGGATGCGGAGCACGCCGTCGTCACGCGCGGCCGGGAGAAGCCGGGAGGGCAGCAGGCCAGCAGCGCTGGTCTCTCTTCATGCGGGGGCGCGGGTGAATTCTTTTTTGGAGGCGGGGAATGGGGAGGGAGCTCAGTGTGGAGGGACTAGTTAGTATAGGGGCTTTTTTTAAAAAGGTTGCACCGCTGAAACACTTTATGGCATGACAGATGGCCCCCACTACTCGCCACATCAGTGAATACATAGCTCTACGTTCAGCAATGACCGTCGTTGGGCCTCTAAGCCGTATTCAGTTACCGTATATCGCGTATTCTAAAGTCGAGTGACCGAAGCGGGCTTAGCCGACAAGTACGAGGACCGTGAGCGCATTTTACTCTTTATATAATGCAGAAAATTGGATCCTTGGAGAATATTCTCTATAAGGAAAATTTGGTCTGATAAAAAAGTAAAAAAATAAAAACAATAAATAGCAAAAAGCAAAAAATAATATGGAAAAGAAAACATAAACAGAAAAATTGAAATAAAAAATATTGCATGGCAGCCATTGTAGTTGGGTTGTGCGACCTGTCCGTTTCCTAGAGCTACTTGCCAAATAGGCCAATCGCCTGTGCAAAACTCATTCGGGCCCAGCCCAGTGTAGCGAACCAAAATTCCTAGGCCAAGGGAAATCACAACACACTAATAACATTAGGTCGCATTAAAAAACATGGAGTATATGCATATAGGTTATGAACTCTTTCTACAAATAATCAGAGCACAAATTGCATCCCTAAATATTAAGACCACTTCGTTCCATCGTATGCAATCCAAAGAACTTTTCTCACCCGTAATTGGGTTACCGTTGTGGTGAACCTCGAAAGTTCGACCATGTTCTAGAACTACCCAAGTTTGACGTGATTGTTGTATAGGAGTAAAGTTTGTTTTGGATGCAATGTTCAATGAAACAGTGTATTTACTATATCTATGTCAACACTTGTATCCATGTCGTATCTATTTTTTACTTTACTAGTGCTACTCAATGCTTGAAAGACTAGCACAATCCTTTATGAAAACTAGCATAGTGCCCAAAATTTTCTATTGGAACTATAAAGGAAGGAGAGAGGATATATATATTTGTCCAAAGAATGCATTGATTAGTTTTAGTTCGATCATCAATCATACTACCTTCGTTCCTACCAAAACGTCTTATATTTTGCAACAAAGAAAGTGACAAAACAAGCAGCGTGGTACTACCAACAATATCATTCATAAAAAAAAGTTAATGATCACACAATAGTTCAAAATGTAGAATGACCAAAGCAAGCACATAGAGACATGCAATTTTATTGTCTCACATGCTAGTAAGGGCGAAGAAGGAGAAGTGGATTCACCACCGACTAAACAATTTGTAATTAGGAAACAAATAACCGCGTAGACATTGTATAAAAGATGAGAGGTTGGGTTCGTGAAATTAACTTTGGTACATGGGACCACGAGTTTTTTTTTTTTTTTGGAAATGTACAGTGGTAAAAATCATCATTCAGGAGAAAAGAAAAAAAAGATGCTGCGCTTCAACTCGAACCGACCGGGGTTCGGCAAACCCGGCTGCACCACGATGCAAAACCTCACATCACGGCTTACGTGGCAACAAACGCAAGACCAAACCCCTCCTCCAAGGTTTGCTTGCACACACTTGACTTGAGCAGCATCTTCCTTTCCTTCTCCACCGACGGCAAGGCATATTCATTCACCTATTGACCTCTTTGCCCCTCCCCCTCACAAATCGAAATCGGTCGATCCCCTTCCTTTTCCGTCCAAATCGCCCTCGCCGTAAAACCCTCTCCCCCTAATCCCGCCGCCGCCGCCGCCGCCGGAGAGACATGGTGCTGTGGGAGCTGACGGCGATCACGGCCTACTTCCTCGGCCTCAGGCGCACCTACCGCCTCGCGCTCCGCGGCCAGCGCCGCCTCATCGGCCCCAACCACCCCAGGGTCCGGGACTTCGTCTACAGGTAATCCCCGGCGACCGACTCCCCCCCCCTCTACGCCCCCCCTACAGACTGTTGGCTCTGTCTATTCTCTCCCGGCGCCTCTCGTTCGTTCAGCTAGCTACCCTCGTGGGCTGTGTCCGGTTCATTGGTCATGCTCTCTTTGCCACGCCGTGTCTATCAGTCAGACCAACCAATGCTCTGTTCCTGCTTAATCCGTGTCTTGTTCTGCGCGTGACCAGCGAACCATGTTTGTGTACTGTAAATAAAATAAGAACAATGGGTACATCACCATAGCAAGAGTTAGCTTCAGGTTTTTCATCAGCAGCTTGAGCTGAAATCCGCAGTGAAGCTGCGGGTGTCTGCTGCTACCCTGGTTGGTCCCTTGTTGCTACTAGCACGATGGGATTCGAGCTACTTGTATGGACACCATGACACGGGACTGATTCTCTGTTTGGTGTGAACCATTCACTTCAGTTCAACCAACACAATGTGACAGTAACTCTAGCTCCTTCTGATGTCATAGCAGACTTGAGAGTCTATTAATATATGCAAGCTCTGTCCAAGATAAGATCCCAGACATGAAGACAGGCAGGTGGTTCCTGTTATCCGTAAGGGAGCATAAATGCTCCATTGGAGTTTGCTGCTGTCTGTGTGGTGAACTTGTAAATGGGATGTTCACTCTCCGGTGTTTCTAGCTTTAGGTCGACGGTCTTAAAATGTAAAAGCAGCCTACAAAATCGTGACAGGTGCGTGTACCTGGCAGCCATTCCGGTGATAGGATCTCCTTTAGTACATTACACTTTTGAGCCGCTCCACTGCCTCTCGTTTGGAACATAAACATTCCGAACAACCCTTTGCATGAGACTCAGTATTATTGTTCGCGTCTATTGTGCCTGAATTCTCTCTGAATACTTGCGACCGGGTAGTTATGATCGCATTGCCTTTCTCTTATTCCATCCAGTCTTCACTCTCCAGTCTTTCCGCGGGATTCAGCCCCTGTATGAAAACCTTAATTTCAGCAGCTTCTGTAATCTTTTGATTACTTGGTCTATATTCAACTTCAGGATGTCTGAATCTGGTGTCATGTCCTGTTCCTGTAATGTCTAGTCAACCTGATGCCGCTGCTCTACTAAATCTGGTCGTAGTTGTCTTCGTTAGAATTAAAGAATCCGGATTCTGAGAGATATAAACCTGTTCTGTTTTTTCAAACAGAATCACTGAACAGAACTAGTGATGAACTACTTGTCATCAACACTCAAGATGAATTTGCTTAATGATTATCAGTGCATTTGGGACTAAATAATGAGCTGATGTCAGTTTGCAATGCTAGCCAATAATCGTGATTGATCTGATCCTTTTCTTCTCCATGTTATGCAGGCGAACACGGTCAATTTTCGACGTCGCGGTCTCCGTGCACAAGAAAATTCAGGAGAGGGACTTGGAAGTTGGTCGGAATGTCGGGAACGCGATCCTTCGCTGGCTTGACCGCATGAAGCCATCAGCACAGATTCGCCCCCATCCTCCAGGCCTACCAAACGGCAGCTCGGAGCAGTACAGGCATCTCTCGACCATGAACAAGGCCACGGGAGCCCAGAAGCCGGCCTCCAAGACCTCGACGCATGATTCCAGCGGGAAGATGCTGTTCTCACCCCTGAACATCCGGCCCAAGTCCTTCCCTATCCTCCCCACGATGATGCAGTCCACCAGGATCAGCGCGAGCAACCAGTGCAGACGCATCTCCTCGTCCTCGTTCCCGTCCGTCACCGCCAGAAGGAAGGACATGATGGAGGGCGTTTTTAGGAAGGACATTGCTCAGATGATGGTGTAAGGAGGTGTCTGTAGTTAGGTGTACTGTTTTTTTTTGTAATCTGAATATTATACTTGACTGGAATTTGGCCTAGGACAGAATTCTCACAAAGTCCTTGTAATAACGGTGGAGTGCTGAACATAATCCTTGTTGCTCAACCAGTTTTGGCCAATGCTATTTTTTTTGGCCAATCATCAGACTGTAGTAGTATTGATGATGCACAGGTTAGTATAGTACATGTTCTCTTCCAGTCTCACTTTTTTTTTTTTTTGCTAATGATGCACAGGTTGGTACCGTACATGTTCTCTTCCAGTGTCACACTTACATAAGAACCGTGTGAGAATTGGAGCATCTGGATCTGGTCACACTAGTTCGTGCTTCAGTATGCTCTTTCATATTTGAATTCTAGTAATACACAAGATTTCAATCTTGCTGTATATTGTCGTCTCCATGGCGGTCTTCTAAGTTCACATTGACTTCCAAGCCCAGCTAAGCTCGAGATGATATAAAAATTAGAGGATCATATGAACTATGTTTACCATGAACGCCAGTGTCATGTAATTTGTGAGGTGTGCCACTCTAGTCTCTAGCATATCTTTCTTATTTGTAGCCATGGGCAGTTTGGTACCTCGCATTGAGTACCTAAAATACTTATTGCTCCCTGCTTTAAGCATTTGCATTGCCACATGCAGGTTGGTCTACCTGCATGTATATGAGTTACTTGTTTGAAATTTCGCTACGAGCCTTGGCATTGCACTTAAGAGCAACTCCAGCTTGGCCCCCAGGCCGAATTGCCGGTGTTTTTTTGGGCCTGCTGGGGGGCGCCGGTGGAAAAAATGGCCTGGGGGCAGCCCGATTCCCAGCCGTGTCGCCCCCAACCCGGCGTTTTTCGGCGTTTTCCGGCGAAAATAATCATAGAACCCCATTTTAATAGTAAATCTATTATTTTTAAAGCAAATTTATCATTTGTATCAAATAATTCGACAGAAAAATTATTACAAATTGTTTAACAAATCATAAAATTTAAAACAAGTTTTTAAAATCAAATTACATAAACCTAGACCTCACCTTTGCGCCTCCACAGGTGCTCCACCAGATCTTGCTGCAATTGTTCATGAACTACTGGGTCTCGGATCTCCTGACGCTTTGCAAGGTAGGCAGTCCATGATTTCGGTACAGCCAGACACTCGCTCTCCTCTGGATCCTCGCCCACGAGAGGACCCTGTCTGAAGTATGGCACCTTCTTCTCCTTCTCATCCACTGGATACTTCCGCTCGCTCTCAATGATCATGTTGTGCAAGATCACACAACAAGTTATCACCTCCCACATCTGATCTTTCGACCAGGACATAGCGGGATACCGGACAACAACAAATCGAGCTTGGAGCCCACGAAATGCCCGCTCGACATCCTTCCTGCAAGCCTCCTGGCACTTGGCAAACCAAGCTTTAGCCGTCTTCGGCACAGGGTTTGAGATGGTCTTCACAAATGTTGACCATTTTGGATAGATACCATCTGCCAGGTAGTATCCCTTGTTGTAATGGTGCCCATTGATCTCGAAGTTCATCGGGGGAGCAATACCTTCAACAAGTTTGGAGAAGACAGGCGAGCACTGTAGGACGTTGATGTCGTTGTTTGATCCTGGCATTCCAAAGAAGGAATGCCAAATCCAGGTATCATACGAAGCCACTACCTCAAGTACGACACTTCAACCGCCTTTGTGCCCTTTGCACATCCCCTGCCAAGCAAATGGACAGTTCTTCCATTTCCAGTGCATGCAGTCGATGCTTCCTAGCATCCCAGGAAATCCTCTTGCTTCATTCTCGGCTAGGATCCGAGCAGTGTCTTCAGCAGTGGGTGATCGCAAATATTCAGGTCCAAACGCGCCAATTACGGCTCTGCAGAACCTGTAGAAGCACTCAAGGATGGTGGACTCGGCCATGCGCAGATAGTCATCCTGCGAATCAGCTGGAGCTCCATATGCAAGCAGTCTCAATGCGACCGTGCACTTCTGGAGCGAGGAAAAACCAACCGTGCCGGTGCAATCCTTCTTGCAAACGAAGTACCTGTCGAACTCTCGGACGCCATGCACAATCCTGAGGAAAAGGTTCCGGTTCATCCTGAAACGGCGCCGAAATGTCTTCTCGCCGTGTACTAGATCGTCGGCGAAGTAATCGCCGTACAGGATGCAATACCCCTCGACACGCTGGCGTGTCTTGCTCTTGCGCCGACTTGGTGCCGAACCACCGCGCTTCGGCTGTGCATCAGCGTCGTACAGGCCAGCCAGACAGGCGAGCATCAGCAAGTGCTCTTCGTCGTCGGCGGCGGCAAAATCGGCTTCCTCATCCAGCAGAGCGGCGAGCATATCCTCTTCGTCAGAGTCCATCGAGGCAAAGCATCGAACACCTCGCGGGCAGGGTGGAGGCGGATGTGCGCGAAGCTTGATCGCGACGGCGATTCTCGGGTGGAGGCGGATGGGGCGGGGAGGGGATACGGCAGAGGCGGGTCGTCGCGGTGGTTGGCGGTGGTTTTCGTGGCGAGTTCGCGACGGAAGGGAGGAGTCGGTGCCGGCGACGGGGAGAAGGAGAGGAGGAAAGGCCGAATCTGTTGGTGGAAAGGTGGTTCTCTCGCCGACAGGGGTGGCCCGCGCGTTTTTCCCCTTTCGCCGGCGCCCCCAGGCCGAACCCGGCGCGCTGGGTTTGGCCTGGGACGCCGGATAAAATTTGGCCCAAATCCGACGAAAAACGAGGCCTTGGGGGGTCCTGGGGGCGCGACTACGGGGATAATGGACCGCCGGCGTCGAAAAGTTGTCCTGGGGGGGCTTCGTGGGGGGACGACTGGAGTTGCTCTAAGGAAAATGAAGGTGGACCGTAGTACATGCAGATCATACAACTACTCCCTCCGTTTCTGAAAGGAAGGCGTATTTTTTTTTTCAAAGTCAACCAAAAAAATTATTAACATCTATGATACTATATGGTTATTATATGAAAATATGTTTCATGTCGTATCTAACAATGTTGATTTGGCATTACAGATGCTAGCGGTTTTTTCTATAAATTTGGTCAAAGTTTATATTATTTGACTTTTGAAAAAAAACTCCTTATTTTAAGTAACAGAGGAAGTATTTAACATTTGAGCGGCTGCGTGTTGCACATTACCAATTGTTCCCAGAAGAAAGTAAGCACATTACCAATGTTCCCAGAAGAAAGTAAGCACACTGGAAGGTATACATTTTTGCCTTCTTCTTATGTCAAAAGCTAATGATCATGCATGTCGCGTGTGCAAGCTTGGAATTCACTAAGCGGGATGATAGTTTATTTTGGATGCCACCAAGGAGCATTCTTGTATATTTTCAGGGGAATACTAGTCTGGACACCGATGAAGCAAGCCTGTTTCAATCGTTTGTAATTTATAGAGTTGCATTGAAATTTGTACCTATCATCGAAGTTCTCATTGATGCATTCAGGGAAATACTAGCCTGGACGCGGATGATGCGAAACCTGTTTTACTCGTTTGTATTTTATAGGGTTGCATAAAAAAAATTACCTACCAACGAAGTTCTCATTGATACTGGCCTATAATCTTTCTAGAAAATTATGAAGATTTGGTACCTCGAAGTGTGATAAATGTGGATCGATGTGGCACTATTGGTTCAGGTTTCACCACATGATTTGTAAGCAATGGCGTAACCGTCATCATGATGAAACAGTGAAGCACATTTTTTCTAATGCAAATTCGTGTGTAAAGTTTTGTCCATCATACAAATACTCCCTGCTATGTTGGATAATAGGGTATATACTATTCGTATTAGGTTTACATATCATATCCTAATAAGAGTGGCAGCCCCATGTTGTGTATTATGGCTATGTGGAAATGATGCGGTGTTTGACGAAACAAAATATTTCTCTCCGGTGCAGCTTGTACACATTGGCTCGGTACCTGATTCTACTAACTTCAGTGACCAAAGCACAAGGATATTTTTACGATGGCATGTACACAAGTGGAGCAGAGTTCCAAGATGTCGTTGTAGTATTTGGATCAGGCCTCCAGTAGCTTAGGTTGTCTTCCTTACAGTGTCAAACTAGTATGAGATTTCTATTTGCTACGTTACCTTGTTCATATGCATTTGGGTTGCCTATGTTTGGCATAAACATTTGATGATGGCATCCCCTTGATGTGATGTTTTCTAGCCAATAAAATCTTCCTTTATCAAAAAACAATTTGATAAGCTAAATATCTCACAAGTACATCTTATCTTCCGTGTCACACTTATACATAAAATCCATGTGAGAATTGCAATATTAGGCCCATATCAGTTCCTGCTTCTGTATGTTGTTTCAAATTTGAACTCAAATATACAAGAGTTCAATTACACTATATACTAGCTAAATACCCGTGCATGCTATGAATGAAAAAAAAGTGCATACAATGATAAATTCTATTATTTGAAATTCGCGCGGCTCTCATGCGAGTTCCTCCAAATTTTCTTCTCTGAAAAATATATTGTTCTCTCATCAGTATACTCCTATTGCATGCTGAATATCAAGATTTTGGGACTGATGCCTTCGTTCAATCACTTCCGGGACGCAAGTTGCAGGCTGATTTCCATGAACATTACACTTCATAGTCGGGCTTCAGGATGAGAATCTGGTAGAATAGCAGTGCAAACACCGATCACACAATCTCTTTTCTTTCCCGATCGATATCAGCCGCCGATCGGGACCTCTCACTGTAACGGAACAACGTTTCCCTAATCTAATGGTCATGGCTAATGATCTCGTTATCAACCGGCAGACGTGGACAACGTACCCATGGGCGATCGTGAAGGGGATTCAGGAGGGCCACTTCCGTGACGAGATGGACTGCAACCGGTGGACGTACTGGTCGGTTCGGGCACAAGGAGGTCCAAATAAGGACATGTGAATGAAACATTACCAATCCAAATTTGATAATAAAGAGTTTTCCACCTCCGCGGCGTATTATATGTTCCCAGTTACTTCCAAGCCCAGTTGATCTCGAGATAATAATAAAATAAGAGCGGATCATATGGAGTATGTTTAGCATGCGAGGCAGCGTCTTGTAATTTAAGAGGTATGTCACTGTAGCTCTCTAGCATATCTTTCTTATTTGTAGCCATGGGAACCTCACATTGAGTACCTAAAATACTTATGCTTGCCTGCTTTTAAAGCATTTGCATTGCCATTACTACATACAGGTTGGTCCACCTACATGTATATGAATTACTGACTTGTTTGAATTTTTGCTAAGAGCCTTGGCACTGCATTTAAGGAGGATGAAGATTTACCGTAGTACGTAGATCTTATAACTATTTAACATTTGAGCGCAAATTGTATGTATGCGTGTTACATATTACTTGTTATTCCTAGAAGAAAGTGGGCATAATGGAAGATATATCAATGACAGATACATTTCACCTTCTTCCTGTGTCGAAAAGCTAAAGATCATGCTTTTGGATGTCGCCAAGGAGCATTTAGTATAGTTTCAGGGAAACAGCAGTTTGGACCCGATGATGCTAAACATGTTTTAACTGTTCTTAATTTATAGTTGCATCGAAATTTTTACCTACCAACGAAGTTCTCATTGATGCATTCAAGTAAATACAAGTACGGGCACCCATGACGCAAACATATTTTACTCGTTTGTAATTTATAGAGCTGCATAGAAATTTGTAACACTAGACAGAATGCAAAGATAAGATGTTTATAGGACAGAGAAGGAGATGGGATGTTTAGAGATTTATCTACTTGGATGAATAAATCATGCTCAATCTGTATTATTAACGAATATGTATCCCAATCCATCTCGAGTAATTTGTATTACGCTTTTCCCCTTCAAATCTAGTTTCCTATCCCATTCAACGGTTTCGTTGCATCAGACGATAAGAAAGTTTCAATTGACTAAATCTCTATTATTTGCACATGCTAGAAAATCCAGAATGGCTAAATCTTTTCTTACACGATCGCTGTAGACTAGGTCAATTTGTGGGTGCCTGAATGTATGTTTGGACTAGCTAGGGTTGGATCCAATTCAGTCGTTGAGACAACTGAAAATTAAGATTACTTGTTATGGAAGTTTGTGAAATCCTTAGGTTTAGCCATTATTTAGGGAATTCCTATTCTTTTTTCTTTCAAAAGAGTAGCCCACACCTTCATTCTTTTCCTCCTTTGATCTTAGAAAGCATACTAAACTTCACTCCAATCTTTCTCCATTAGCAACAAGAGCAGCTCTATCTATCGGCCCTTGATGAGTAAGCTTAGCTATACCGCTTAGGTTGCAAAGCAGTTCTACATTCAAATTATATTGAGTACATGGATACAGGCCTTTTCTGAGAAATCAGGTTATGATTTCCATTCTGTAGTGAGCCACTTTAAGGAATCCACATCCAAAGGAAGAAAGAGATTAAGGGTGTGTTTGGTTGAGATTTTTGGACCAGATTCACTGTCAGGAAGCTAGAATCTAAACCAAACGGGTACCCGACCGAAGCAGATTCTTGAAACGCACCAAAGAGATTAAGTAGTGAGATTGTGCTGGACGAATTACGACAATGGAATTGGCATTTTTCAGCCTCCTTTTGAAAATGGGACGGGCATAGACCCACTTTTAATAGCAACGCCCAAATCAATGGAAAACGGAAGTTTCTAAAATTGTTGCCAACAGACTCATTGAAAAGGGAAAGAGGGAAGGAATGAGATTAGTATATGAAGCGAGGCGCGGGGGGTCGAAGAATCAACAACACAATCCAGGAAGGAACCAACGCTCATGGATTCAGTAGAAAGTTTGAAAGGTTGACCTATTGGTGGCACCTATTTCCTCGGGGCAGGGTATATTCCCATAGCTTTCTTCTACACTTGTGGAAGGTATGGCGCATGGCCGGATTTTGGTGCGCCACTATTATCTGGCACCTATAAGCACTTTCCTACTAGTGCAGCATCCCGGACGCATGCACTAGTCAACACAATCAAAAATCCGAATTTATGAAAAGGGCTAGGCAATCCACATATACACTTCAATAGGTGGATGGATGCTTTCCTTAGTTTATGATTGTCCATCTCTAGTTTTGATATTCCTATTGCCTTCCAAGCTTAAGTATGAAACCGTTCTCTGGCGAGGGAGGGAGTACTCCATTTCAGATGACACTCTATGAATATAGCAATGTATGAAAAATGCAAATACAACCATACAAGAAGTTTGATTATATATTGGTATACCCCTCATTAATTAGTTCTATCATGGTGTGTGAATTTATTGACTCATTTAAACACATGTCTCTAGAGAGTCAAAATGGTTACATGTGGATGTTCCGAGTATACCCAACTCAAATATAGTTGCTAATATATAATATGCATGGCACCTTATATATGTATAGTATGGTACTCAGAGCATGTTGGGAAGCAGACAACATAAAACCCCACACGTCCCCTCTGTTCCGCTGACACCATCTCGCGACAACATATAACATGCATGCATTTGGTTAATGTTTAGCATCACCTCTCTGGCGGCGGTGAGCGGAACCCTAAATCCCCGCCAATGTCTCTTCCTCCATCTACTTACTCCCTCACCATCGTCGGATGACGCTGTCGGGCAAATCCCTCGTGGCAGACAGCGACAACAAGCTCCTACTCCTCCAATGACGGGTACCCGCGTTCTTGACTAGCAGTTATGGATTCCCGGCGGCGCATCCCCTTTGTCGGGGGTGATGGCAACGAGCGACAGCGCCGGGTGTGGTGGATAGCGGTATCCCATGCCTAGGTTTTCGTTCTTGCTAGTTACGCACAATGGCTAAAGATCTAGTTCGAATTGCGGCGTCCATGCGGCTGGGATTCGACTGCCGGTGAAAGCCGTGTTTAGATTTCGGTCATGACGGACGAAGGCCACGCCTCATGGCATTGTTAGGGCATCGTCGTGGCAGCTCTTGTCTCCTCGTCGAAGTCTCGGGGTGCTCCGGGGGAAACCCTATATCTTGGGCTCCCGGATCGGACGAGGTGGCATTATCGGTGCCATTTTCCATATTGGGGCTTCATTTTGGAGCAGGTGCTGGCTGGAGGGATCTAGAGATGGAATGGTGTTGCATCTACGGTATCTACGTCGGGGAGTCTTGACGTCGTGGAGTAGCGCGGTCTCGGCGACGGGTGTGTGATGATGTACACGTGCAGAGCGGTGGCACTATCTGGTGTCGCGGTAGCGTCAATGGCAGACTGGCAAGGGGCTTCGATTCGATCTACACCGTGGAGATGGTTTTGTGGAAGATTTTTTTGAGATTTTTAATGAGAGGTGCATTCCAAGCTTTTTGGTTGGTAGCCAGAGATCTCTAACGACTGTAGGATAAACATAATGCCGGGGTTGAATAATAAGATTATCATATATTGTTTCCCATTCGGAGAACCAAGGAGTGCTCCATATTGAACTACCAGCATCAAAGACTTGATAAAAAGCAGCAGAGATTAAGAGAGGTCGTACCTTCAAGATGGCAGACCAAAACGCAGATTTGGGCTTATTTGACTTCGCTCTCTAGATTGAAGTGTCCTGGTGATACTTTGCCTTAAGAATCATTGCAAGATGGCTCTGCGGTTCTTTTGCTAGTCTCCAGGCCGCCGAGAGGACAAGGCCCTGATTTACAGCCTGTAAGTTTCTGACTCCTAGGCCACCAATGTTCTTTTCGATGCAAACATCAGCCCATGCTCTAAGGCACAAGCTTTTCGTGGTCGAATCCTCTTTGACACTTGTTCACCAGAAGTTTCTTATGATAGCGGCAGCCTGGATAGCGGTAAGTTTTGCTAAAAACTTCTTGGAGAAAAGAATATTAGACATATACTAGTAGACAGGTATGGAGGAAAAGACAGATTTAATAAGAGTAAGCCTAGCAGCATGTGAAAGCCTGTTTGCTTTGTAGGCACCTAATTTTGATTTAAATTTGTCATAAACAAAGTTGTAGGCAGCAGATCTGTCCTTAGCTGGAAGTATGAGAGGATGGCCAAGAACTTCGAGCCACATCCATGGTGGCATCGCATTATCGAGTGAAGATCTCCAACATTGCACCAAATTTGCAGTCATCAGCCACACCGTGCCGGCACACACCATTGAGCATAGCGCAAAAATGGGGAATATCACCAGCAAACCACTGATTATGTCCCACATGTGTAGGATAAACCTGCAACTGCTTGCTCATATTCTTGCAATAGACTTGGGCGACTTCACGGCGAATAGCCAGACGATCAACTGGACCAAGCAAATACATGGACTTGTAGAAGATGCAGCAGGACGGGCCTCTGAACACGCCAAAGTCGACGGAGGGTCCTTCATCGATTCCAGCCACTAACGTCAAGAGAAGGGCATGGTGCTGACTGAATCGAACCTTGGAGGAAACGCTCGAAGAATGCATCGGCGAAGAAGCAGCATCCTCCGGACCCAACCGCACAAGATAGCTGCAAACGGACCCACACCCAGGCTCACCCTTAGCTCCATCTTCCTGAGGACCACCACCGGCGCCAACGGTGACGGCCACATGGGCGATGGCCAAACTCCAGATCGAGCCTATTAGTCTGTACTATTATACATGGGGGAAAAGTTATTTTTCGCATAAATAATTGCGCAAAGATTAAAACTCGTATTATCTAGAGGAAGAAGCAAAATTTAAATGTCAATTAACTCTCTCATGCGCGAGAGACTCAAAGTGAGAGAGCACAACAATTAATTCATCCACCGTGTGATAAATGTTCGTGTCTCGTCTTGTTCTATAGTGACGGACGACTCTCCCGCTTATTAAATACGTATCCTACTCCGTATTTAATTGTAAATTTGTAATCGTCATTTTTCATTTTCTAAAGCATACTAACGATACTTTGTCCATGGATCACGAAACTTTTACCAGCCATGAGGTTCCATCCGCGCTGGTCTTCATGTGCCAAAAGTCCGCGTCCATTGTCCCATGTCTTACAAAACATCATAGGCTTTAATTTTTGTATCTCCTATGTTGTACAAATAATATTACCCTGACTGCTATATTTGTCAGTAGGTTTTACCGTATATTTTTTAGTGGCAGTAATGTACCATTGACACAGAGAGTAAACGCTCTTAATGCTTAACAAATTTATTGGCAGTTATGTTAGTAGTCTTCAGAACAGAAGGGCGCTCAAAGCCCCAGCTTAAAGTTTATTGCCAGTCCTTAAGAGTTAAGAACACATGTGCACTCAAAGCCATATGGAACAAAAGATGTCAAACACATAGTATAATTTGTTAGCGGTTAGTACGAGCAATATAAGCTAACTGGATGGATGCAGTACCCAACTTAAAAATATCGTTTACTGTTATTCTTCAGTATGATCAGTTTACAATCACAATACATTAATCACTTAAAAATTATTTGGCCAGAGAATGTCATGCCATCTGTAATTCGTTTGACCACCATTTCTTGCTCGTCTTCATTCTTCGGAAAAACACGCCCTGTTGAAAAACAGGGCGATGGGGCATCCAGCGCATCACATTTATCGCATTCCTCGTTATTTTCATCCAGAACAATCGTCTGCAGATTAGGAGCTCGCTCCAGCATCGCTCTTATAAATGACAGCTGCTGCTCTAGTGGCCTGAAGCTAAACAGTTGGAGCTCTTTCAGTAGCATGTTCTTTGAGCCACGGAAGTCTGTTTCCCACTGAGGATTAGTTCTTTCCGCGAAGGTCTGCATTCTGCGCTCCTGATCCACCTCACATGCATGTTCATATACCTATATTTGCATAAGCAACCATTTTAGATTTAGTTGGCGTGTTCAGATTGAACATCACTTTCCTTGTCCAATGTACAGAATGAAAGAGATGCATCATAATTGTTCATAAATTATGCTATAATAAAGAGATAGAAAAGTTTACAACAACATTTTTTTAATGGGAAAATAAAGAAAGAATGGTGGGTGAAGACGTGTTTATAAATTACATCCTTGCACAAAATTATTTTCAAAAGAAAAATGTACCCAGGTTGATAACAGCGATGAGTAATTACTGTACGGAAATTGTACTCACCCCAATGTGCAGTATTTCGATAGTGGGAGCTGCCTCAAGAAAGGTTGTAGTCCATACCAGGTCAAATTCAACAAAGATACCTAGTATGAACAGCTTCCTTAGCTTGCTCAATGCGTAGGCGAAGGCGAGTTGTTTTATTTCAGGTTGCAGCCAAAGCTGGTCACAAGATATATAATAATTAGAGAATATAAGTCCATACAACTTTATGTAGTTAGTGCAGACTACAAATTAAAGAGAAGATTTCAGAAATCCGTAGACATGTTGACATGATGTATGAGAAAGCTATGCTTGTACAGTACCTCCATTCCAGAAAACAGTCAAAATAGCATGGGGCAGAACGAAATGTTTGGAGAAATGAACTTCAATTGCAGAAAACAAATGATTTTTAACCAAACTCCATTCTTTAATGCAGACTAACATCCTGCTTCCTGAAAACTACTATTAAAGGTGAAGTTTCACGGTAATTAGGTCAAGGTATTAATGAAACTACAGCTACCCCATTCCTCCAAGATATAATTAGGACAACTTTGACAAGATAGTGCATACAGAAAACATTAAACTGGTACTTACATTTTCTCCTTCGAAATCCAACGTGAGAGTATGTACCCCTGGAGCTCCACGTAGAAGCTCACTCAAGTTCAATGCATGTTGCTTAACCCCGAAGCAATTTGAGAGGTGTAACTCCTCAAGGGACGGGATAAAACCAAAAGATAAGGGGGCATATTCAGATTCCCAAGAATTCAAATCAAGCTTCTCCAGTTTCGGAAGGCAGACGAACTCAATTCTCTCAAAACAACAAAAATCGAGCTCCAAAACACTCAGTTTTGAGTTTGGTGCGTCTATCTTCCACAGAGAGCCACGGCCAGCGTCACAATTAGACATGGTTAGATGCTTTAGTTCCTTGCAGCAGTCAAACAAGATGTGGTGCATGTCCACTCGGGCGAAACACACATTGCAAAGAGAGAGTTTTGTGAGGCAATGGAGCACACCGGGATAAGCAGTGAAAAATCCTTCCACGCGTTTGGCAAGTCTTAGCATATCCAAGTCACAACAGTCGGGGGCATCTGTCTCTTCAAGGATGGCAAGTTCTAAATCTTTCAATAAACCAGCATCAACAATGTCGCGTAGCAGTGGGCCGATATCATTTGAGAAATTGCCGATCAAGTAGATCTTAAGCTGCAAGTTTGTGACGGTGGATCCTCTTCTCCGAGATTTATCGAAGAAACTTGTGGCTGCTTTGGTTAGGGACACCATGGCTCCGTGCATGTCATTTGCCTCGATTGGGTCTGGTTGTGTAGCAGGTAGGAAATCCTTGACATCGATGTTGAGTTCAGGCAGCAACCAAGGCAGATGCCTCCACCGTGGAGCGAGCACACTTGTCCTTGCAACTGTAAATAGGTCCTCCATTCTCCCCAAGATAGACAGCAATATATCATCAGTCAGTGTGCTGAGTCTATCTTCCTCCAGCGATTTCTGCATAAGATTTTCTATTTAGTGACGGATCAAATAAATTCAGGAGTTCCGAACGGAAAGGAGTTACATCATACAGATCAGTGACAGTAGTTATATATGTCTAGTGCGTTTGCAATAGCCTTGTCACATACGAGAGTTATACACTAAGACTCTACGAGAGCTAAATTACAGTATGAAGAAACCAGTGACAGAAGAAGAGAGGAGAACAAAAACGTACTTGGCTGGGCGCATCATAATTGTTTAGCTCCATGGGTGGAGGGGTTCTGCACCTCTGAATCTTACGAGCGGTCCTCGGCGGAAACCCAATGCTATTATTTCTCTGTCCACATTGGTATGTACTATTTATGTACGGTAGCAGCTGCTCCGATAGCAGTCTCCACACCCCCTCCTAATCGGAAACGCAGGGGGGCCTAACCCGACTCGAGCTAGACGAGCTCAGCAATTATTCCGGAAATAGAACCATATAAACGAACTGTTTTTTTACTAAGGAGGTTTAATCTGATACCACCGCCATGAATCTATCTAGTATAACCGTATAATTTATAGTAACTCTGGGCAATAATCAGTGAAACTAAGAGACTCCCCTTTCCTGCGTAGCCGCGGCGTCATCAGCCGATCCTGAACACCCGGAGTCTTGGTTACAGGACGCGGGCCTACAGACGAGGTGCCATTTGCGACGTATGGCGGCCGTGGTTGGAAACCTAGACTCTCTCCGCCCCCTCAACTATAATTGGGCGAGAGCACACCGTCGGGTGCGGAACGACGGTGGGTGGCTGCTCGGGTAGGGGCGCTCCGGCGAGGGCTCGGGTAGGGGCGGCGCCGATGGAGGCGAGCTCGGCTAGAGGTAGGCGGCGCGTTGGGCTCTGGCGCTGGCCTCCGTGCGATGCGAATGTACCACGCAGCGTCCTAACCCTAAGATGCGGGATTGGCAACCCTTGGTTCAGCTCCCTAAGGCCCTGTTTGGTGCAAGGGTATTTGCAGCCTTGCAGGGATTGGTGGGGATCATCCCGGCCCAACCCCAAATCCCCGCAAAAGCCCAAAACATCGTTTGGTACTCGTGTATTGGGCCGGGTATTATCCCAGAATTTCCCCGCAATTCCCAACCCCTAGTCCATTTTTGTAGCGCCCTTGTTTAGAAAAGCAAGAACACATCGTGAAATATGCTATTCCCTGTATCGAGTATGGATAGCAATTCACAAATAGATGTAATACCATGCATCAATGTCAAATAATTATTAAATCGCGAGATCCATAAATAAAATATTATTTACAAATTGCATACCCAAAAGCTAGCTTCAATGCAAAGTTTGGCAGCGGAAACATAAGTAGCACAGAGAGCTTCATCATCTTTATGTGCCACTGGCATACATGTTGGTTGCAAGCTCGAAAGGTAGACGTTCTCACGCGTCACCGTAATAACCTGCAACATTAACGTTGCAGCCCGGGGAATTTGGGTCAATGCCTTGTGACAGGCCGGCAAGTGATATTTTGGTGGAATATAAAATGGCAAGTCTAAATCTATATGCATATCTGGCTGGTGGAGTTGTAGGCTATTGCATAAAGCCAATTTTGTCCTACTTTTCATAAAGATTTTTCATTTCTCAACTTTCTATAAGACGAACCGGCATAAAAACCAGTGTCTCTTCTACTCTTGTTCACCTATTAAATTTTATTTATGAAATTGGAATGAGAAGATTTTCCATCGACATCCTTGTCCAGCTGCTCAGAATTGTCTGTAACCGGAGACACGGCTATGATCATAGTTTTACACTCTCGAGAGGTTGTGCACTTTCACCACGAGACTTCATCAACCCATTCTGTCCTTGACCTTCTTGAAGTGAAAAGGAAAGGTGAAGATGAAGACGAGACCTTTGGGAAACAGTCCCCTGTTCGTCAGACAGACCCATACAAGACATTCATCCGCTGAGAACTGTCGGAATCAGGTTCCTAGAACTTACTTAGTCAAGGCAGAGCCATAATACCAAGTGGCTGCACTGGAAGCAATCTAAATTTGGAGCGACTTAAATCTCTTTGTTCCTGGGTGGCCATTCACAAGTGCACGTACTCAGGTACCCGCAGAACTGGGCCTGAGCAGCCACTCAACTTTAAACCACCAATAGAGCAAAACCAATTGCCACCCAGGTAGTTCATTAACTTAGTAGAGTTTTTATCTTCTCGCACTACAATAAAACATTTCAGCATTGCAGTTCTAACTTCTACCAAGTGAATGGGTTCCTAAATCAACAGGAATAAAGGGAGGTATACTAAACAGGTCTGCATAGCAATATAGTAGTACACCTATCATGCATACTACTGAAATAGTCTACAATGCATATATAATAAAATAGTAGGTCTTTCATGAAAGGGTGTATGCACTTGCCTTTTGGAACTTGTCGTTGCTCACACACTCTTTTTCAACGTAGCTCATAGCTCTCCGTTCAAACTATAAGATAAAATAACATAACATAAACACACCATCCATAGCAACACAATAAGAAATGCAAACAACTGGAAGGATTTGTTATTCTCTGTATGTTAGTCTTTTCTATCTTACGGATCATTAGGAAAAAAAAAGATTAAGTCTTGATGATGGCTTGCAAGATATGGTCTTGATGAGAGAAGTCTGCTGGTTCGAGGAAATGGCGAGATGCTCACCGTGCACGACAAGATCTGACGATGAACTCGGTTTGGGGCTGATTGTTGGCATGGATGGTACGGTCTGTAGCGGGTTACTCATGGAAAATATTTCTGAACAGAAATGATAGATAAATATGAGTGGCATGTAGTGACGCGAACAAAACTCATTAAATCATGTTCAATTTGATCATGGCATACCTATGTCGATATCGGATGGCATGGTTAGAAGTTCGTGCGGACAACAACTGATATTGAAGCACGTCTATGTCCTGGAGGTACCTCGCAATTAGAAGAGTGTACGTGTAAAAGGAATTGAAGTAACGTTCACCGTACACGACGAACCGGTCCGATGAACTCGGCAAGATCTAAAACAAAAACATCAATAGAACGGAATTCGGAGACCTCCTCTTGATATAATATGTTCAACAAAGTTGTGGAGGAGGGAAAGAGGAGCAAGGTGACGCGCTCACATTACCTTTCTATGGGCTGAGGAGGGAGATCGGGAGAGGCATGCCATTGGTTGGCATTCGGTTCACGGAACCGAGTCGAATGATTTAGTCGACGAAATGGAAAACAAATTTCCTGAATGGAACCTTCACAATACTATGAACATATTTTGTGTTCGAGTGGAAGGCAAAAAAATACTAGATTGGGTGGAAAAGAAGGGGGAAGAGATGGTGCCATACTGCCCACAAGAAACGTAGGAGCAGGTGAGGAGGACGACGAGCACGAGCGCTCGCTCGTTTCCGGCCGGGCTGGCTGTTCAGCTTCGGCCCACAAGAAATATAGGAGGAAAACGAAAGTGGGCTGGGTGGCTGCCTCTTGTCTGGGCCGGCCCAAGTTGGGTTCGGTTCCTCTCTTTTTTTTTTCTCTTTTTCCTTTTCTGTTTTCTTTTATAACTTTTGATTTAGGCCTCCAAATCAAGTCAAATAAATTTTTAAAAATTTGTAAAATTCCAAATAGTCAAAATAGACATTTAGGAACTATTTTTGGTTAAAACAAAAGTACCAAAATACCATTTTGGTCAAATTTGCCTTATATGGCTATTTGGGAATTTCAAATTAAGGTTTATAAATATCCCAAAATATTTATTTAAAAAAACCAGATAAATAAGATGAGTATTATCATTCAAAATGATAACTCATTTTCATATTTAAAGATAGTTTAAGATAAAATATTTTATAAAACAAAGATTTGAAAGATGTTTAAATCATTTTCTCAAACAATTTAGGGTTAATAATATCCCCATATTATTTATTTTAAAACCAAACATCCAAAGTGGAAAATACTATTTGAAACTCATTTAAATATTTTATTTCCAAAATATTAAAGTTGAAATTTTAAGATAAAGGAATATTTAATTTAAAATATAACTTTGAAGATGTCAAAACAATCTTCTATAAAAGCTTCTCTTGATTTTTGGAGACTTTAATTAATTATTAACAAAAGTTTTAAATTTTTGTGATTTTTAAAACATTCCAAAATTTGGGATGTTACAATTTTCCCCTCAGGCTAATACGCTAGCCCTACCTCGCGTTTTATCCCCGACCGAGCGAGGAGGCGGCGCGTCGACGGGTGCGGCGGCGAGCGAAGGGGCGGCGAACTGGCGAAACTCCCTCCCGCCGTCAGGTCACCAGGGTTCTCTCCGGTAACCTCTCCCTCTCTCTCTCTCTCATTTGATGGCCTCGAGCTCAGGCGCCGGCGGCGGAGGGGCCGACGGGGGCGTCAGGGAGTGGCCGACCACGTTGGACAAACTGTACCACATCAACGCTAGTAGCAGCTAGGTTCTCCGATCTGAGATTAGGAGAGAGAAGGCGTTCTTGGTAGCAGCTAGGTTTTCCGATCTGAGATTAGGAGAGAGAAGGCGTTCTTGGTAGCTGTATTTGCACTCTGAGAAAAGGAAGTACGTATATAGGTACATGATGGCTGCTATGACCCTATGTACTATTCTTAATATCGATGTATTGCTGGTAAATAAATGTATCTATGTACTGCTGGTAATAGGTACCTGATGGCAGCATGTTTACGTTACTGAAAATAACTAGAACGTGGAGAACTAGTTTCAGGTTTTGATGCTCCTCCATAATATCTTTGGCTTTATGGCCTCTTAGTTGTATTAGAGCAAAGCAGTACCTGTATGTTTGGAGTGCATGCCCACATATATTCAGAGTGTTCTTTTTTGTTTGTACCTCCTTCTGTGCTTGTTTGTACTAATGGCAGTACAAGCACTGATGTAATGTTGATCTTTGACATGCTTATTTTTTATAGAGACCTGCCCCATTGATATATTCATTCATTGACGAGCCTCCACCCTCTTGGGATCCTGTGACAACTCCAAAATTCCGTATGTATCTGCTAAAAAATATGTTGTGTATTGCACCAAGTAGATATAGTTATCTTTCATCATATTGATTATGTTCTCCATTATGTTCATTAGTGCTGAAATGAGCTCGAGGAGCCTAGAAAATATTAGGAAGAGGAAGAATGAAGATTAAGAGATTATGTTTGTCATTTTTCCTGCATTACACTTATATTTAAGTACATGCCAAAGGAAGAGAGAGATACGACATGTTTCCTTTTTGTACGGCAAGGAACATGTTCGGGAATTGCTTGGTGGGCACCTCAAGAATTGTCTTACTGCCTTTAGGATGGAGCCACATATCTTCATGTGGTTAGCATCGTATCTTAGAAATGAAGGCCTTATTTCAGATTCAAGAGTCAAGGTGGAAGAGAAGCTAGCCTTCTTTCTTTATATGTTGTCACATAATGCTTCATATGAAGATCTTCAAGTTGAGTTTCATCATAGTGGATGGTGCTTTAGCAAGTATATTAGACAGTTCTTCGACATTATTCCCACCTTGTCAACTAGATTTCTGAAGCCTCTCAATCTTGATGAAGCACATCCTAAAATAACAACCGAGCCTCGCTTCTTCCCATATTTTCAGGTTACACACTTCAGATTTCTTTCTTATCTACTTTGCAAAATTGATCTCATCTCTAATTCTTACCTAGTCCCAAACTTTCTCTTTGTAGAATTGCATTGGGGCGATTGATGGGTCTCATGTGCCTGTCACTAGAACGCCTAACCGTGCTGCTCCATGGAGGAATAGAAAAGGCAGCCTAAGCCAGAACGTCATGTTTGCATGTGACTTCGACCTCAATATAACTTTTATTTCATGTGGCTGGGAGGGGTCCGCCACCGATGCTAGGGTACTTAGTTCTGCCATCATGAGAGGTTTCAAAGTACCTGATGGAAAGTTTTACTTGGTTGATGGTGGCTATTTCCATTTATTTCAGTTGTACAAGTATAATGCTTATTTGGTTACTCACATGCTTTTTGCAGAGCACATAGCAGAGGGCAACTACAACTTCACCTCTATTGCTGAACAGTCACTAAAACCTGATGTTACAGATATCGAAAGTGATGATGATGTTGTTGAGAAGGATGAAGACATGCGAATCCTGGACCAGTCCGAGGTGGGGCAAGCACAAGACAATCAAAGAAAGTCTGAGGTAGAGCAAGTACAAGCCAATAAAAGAAAGGCTGAGGTGGAGCAAGTACAAGTCAATCAAAGAAAAGATGTTGGTCCTGCAACAAACAAGCCTAAGAAGCCTAAGAACAGCCCCAAGAAGAGTAGTGGAGATGGGTTAGTTGGAGTGATGGAGAGGTTTGTCAAGATCAAAGAGAAAGAAGCAAATCACGAGGCTACACAAGACTTCTCAATAACCAAATGCATTGCTGCATTGAGAACCTTGGAAGGGTTTGAACCTACCGAGAAACCAAGAGCATTTGCGGTCTTCAAAAGTGTTGAGAACCGTGAGATTTTCCTCATCAGTTCTGTGGAGGACAAAGATGATAGTGCTTTGACTTGGCTTCGCTTGGAGATGGACAAGTTAAAATGAGGTATCATTGGTCTCTCTCTCTCTAGTTTTATGGTGTTTCTTCACTAGTACTAGTAGCTCCCAGTGTTAGGTATTACCTCACATGTTGTTGTTTCCATCTGTATTCTTGTATTGGCCTTCCTATTGTATTTGTCATCCTGCTACTTATTTCATTTTCATCCTGTTGAATCTGGAAGATGAACTTCTTAGGGCTATATTTCTCAATGAGCATCACCTACATCTGACTAAGATATACTCCAGTACTTTCTGATATATTTGTAAGTACTTAGCGTTGAATCCTACTTGATATTTATTACTTTGTTGGTCCAGGTCCATCCATGAAGTGAAAATCCTGTGATGAAGTTCGTGTGAAAATCTTTGGGGGTTGCATATTCAAGTCTGGTGATGGTGATGGCTCAGATCAGATCTCTTCTGGTAGCATGTGCCGATTTGCTTGTTTAGTCTGAGACGTGCACAAATATTGGTTATGTCTAACATTTGGTCAAGCAAATGTTGTAATTCACCTCAATCTGCTGAACCTCAACTACTTACTATGACGTATATGTGATTTTTATGTACGCTGCACCTCAAATATGTGCCTTTTTCTGCCTTTTCCGCCGTAAAAAATGAATCTTTTCTAATGTATATTGACATTTCTTGTTGATTGACGTAAAAACTGAATATTGCTGTTGCGTGCTATCCCTGTCCACCAAATGTCATTTTTTATCAGTGGGGATTAGGGATTGTACGGGATAGGGATGGAATGAGATATGTGGGGATTGGGTGAGGGGAGTGGTTTCACCCAATCCCTTTGGGGATAACCCCCACTAATCCACTCTAATACTCCCGTACCAAACAAGCCCTAAGGGTTTGTTTGGTAACTGCAATCCCGGGGGGATCCCGGCCTTTTCCCGGGGAGAATTTTCTCCTAGTCCTGAGGTCGGGAATAAAATCTCGAGATTTTACATCTGTTTCTTCAGATTTCCGGCCGGGATTATTTTCCCAGGGCTATTTAATCCGGACAGCCAAACAAGCCCTAAGAATGCGGGGTTGGGCCTTCACCGCTTTGTTCAGCTCTAATGGCAGATACCTTATAAGCCCTCGACCTCGAACAATTCCGACCGATAAGTGGATTGGGCTGTTTCTACGGCCCGAACAGATACCGCTTATCGGCATGTCCTGGGTAATTGTATCCGAGCCTCTGGATAAGTGGCGGCTTGGATACCATATAACCGGTATCAGGGGTCATTTAGGGTTCAACCCCTAGTACTTCCGTTGCGTTTCTCCCCCTCCGTCGTTAGGTTTAGCTCCCCTCCGGTGAGCAATTATTCGAGTTCCGCCGCAGATCTCGCCCCCGTGACGGCAAAGCGATGGTCGGCTCCTCTATGCGCGGCAGTGGCGGGGCAGGATGGGTGTAGTGGAGGCAGCGGGCCTTCGGGCGAGGATGGGGAGAGTTGCCGCTGTCGCTCGGCCGCCTCGTTCAAGCGCGACCAATTTCGAGGGCGCCGGTGGGCCGGGATCGTCCCTAGGAGCGGCCCGCCACTACCCCCTGCTCGCACGAGGCGGAGGCGGGTAGCTCCCACGGCGTGGAGGCGGGTTGCCTAAGGAGGGAGTCGTCAGAGGAGGACGAGTACAAGATGCCTCCGAGCCTTCTATGGACGATATTATGTTAAAAAAGATTACTAATACCATAGGCTTTAATTTTGGGACTGTCTAAATAACAGTAACTGTTTTTTATTTCACACACAGACACTTTTTTTAGCCAATTGGGGAGTTCGGGATGTTTTTTTTATGGGAATATGATCGCTTTATTGATCAATAATAAGGGGTACAATAGAAGAATCATTTGGCTGAATCAGCCAAACATAGCGGCCATGATCAAGGGTTAGGACACTCTTTACGAAATTATGCGCTTCAGAATTGGAGGCCCTCCCCTCATGAATGAAACGGACAGCAGCAAATCCTTTCATCCGTTCTCTAATCTCTGCTAGAATTGAGCTGTACGAGCACATACTTCCTTCATTTATGTTGCGCACCACGTCAGATGTTTTCAATAACACTTAAATGCATCCAAAAGCGGTACAAATATCAAACAATTTGTAGACATTACCTTAAAATTTTCTTCTAACATTTCTGGATGCAAATTCACTTATGACGGGCTCGATGTCAATGTCCTCCAATAATTTCTTCCCGATGCATAATGTTGCTAAACCATTTAGCCTCGCTTGAGTCGTTGTTGACCGCAAGTAGTTCTTCACTAATTTCAACATTGAAAAACTTCTTTTAGCCGATGCAATGGTCACTAATTTCACATTCCATCTTTTCGTAGAACCAGCAAATAATACACATATGCGTTGAACAATTCCAAAAAAATTAAACTACTTTCCCAGATAAGTTTGCCATATCACAAAGAGTAAGATTGATACTATGACAAGCACATGGCATATACAGTGCTCTCCGATTCATACTAAGTAATCGAGATTGTACCCCTTTTTCTTTTCCTTCCATATTAGAACCATTGTCATAGCCTTGACCCCTTATATCTTCAATATTTAGGCCAAAAGACTTCAGAGATTCAAGCAATACTTTAAAAGGCCGGCCCATTTCTTTTTTTCCTACTGGGTGCTGGCAATCCTGGAATATACACGTGTAGTACAACGTAGCTGGGCTAGGCCCCCTGGATTTTGGGGGCCCAGAGCGATCGCACCCCTGGGTTGGGGGACGATGGTGGCCAGCACACCCTAACCCTAGTGTTGCTGCTGCGTGTGCGAGAGAGATGAGCGAGCCAAGGGGAAAGAGGGTAGTTTTACTTTGCTACCTTGCAGCGGCACGTTAGTGATGGGTCGCAGCATGGAAAACAAAAAAAAAATCCTACGCAAACAAGAGGGAATAAACCCAACATAAGATCTGATCTACGAGAGGTTGGTAGCAAGAAGGAGATCGAATCTCACCCTCTAAGAAAACCGTGAGCATTTTGTCGAGGCAGGGGTTGGCTAGTCGATCCCCGCAACTAGACTCATATAGTTGCGAGGAGATGTATTATCCAAGCGTCGCACGAGCAACACCTCCGAGAGATCCACACGTACAGCTCGATGAAGACTCCACGATCTTGATCCCGCAAGAGTTGGTGGAGAGGCTCGCGAGATCAGCAGCACGACGACGGTGGCGTGGTGTGTATGGTGGAGATCCAGCAGGGCTTCGCTAAGCGGCTACTAGAGAGAAGGGAGGAGGAGGTGGTGCGGCGTGGGGAAGAGGGGGGGGGGGGCGGCGGCTTGGGGAGGGCACAAGGGTGCGACAACCCTCCCCTGCCCCCTCCTTATACAGGCGGCTAGGGGGTGCGCCCCAAGCCTCCCCTAGGGCCGGCGGCAAGGGTGGCTTGGCCCCCAAGCCAGCCCCCTAGGGTTAGGGTTTGGCCGGCCCCCTTTGGGCCTTGCCCTAGCCTGCATGGGCCTAGGTGCCCAGGTGGTGCGGCTGGCCCTTGAGGCAAGTCCACAACCCCTTTATACCATGTGGGCCCCAAACACTTGTGGGCCCCACTTCTAGACTCCACTAGAACCTTCTAGAATATTTCGGTACTCTGCCGGAAAATTACCGAACCTTTTCGATACCTCCGGAAACCACTTTCCTTATATGAATCTTATTCTCCGGACCACTCCGGAACTCCTCGTGATGTTCGGGATACTATTCGAGACTCCGAATCAATATTCTTTCTCACCATCATTTATCTCGAACCCTAACTACATCGAACATTAAGTGTGTGACTCTGCGGGTTCGCGAATATGTCATATTAATAGCGGGACCGGGATGCCCATATTAATTCCTACATATTCGACGAAGTACTTTACCAGTCGAACCATAATGTCTGGGATTCAATTAATCCATATACGATCCATTTTGTTTCACGATATGTTACTTGTCCGAGATTCAATACACCGATATCTCCATATCTGATTAATCTCGTTTCCGACAAGTTCTCTTTACTCGTTCCCATAGAATAGGATCCCTTATGACTAGCCACTTAGTCATATGCTTGCAAGCAGTTGGATGCTATACTACCGAGAGGGCCCAGAGATATCTATCCAACCATTGGACGAACAAATCCGAGTCTTGATTCATGCAACCCAACAATCTACCATTGGAAAACCTGAAAGCCACCTTTATAATCACCCAGTTACGAAGTGATGTTTGATGTCCACAAAGCACTCCTCCGATAAGCGGGAGTAACATAATCTCATGGTCTAAGGAAATTATATTTGACATCTATTTTAAATTGAGTCTTGTCCATCATATCATCTCCCATGATACAAACTTCGTTTATCAAGTGATTCATAAATCCATGGTTAGGAAACGTCTAACCATCACTTGATCAAACGAACTAGTTATAAGAGGAATACTAGGGACACATTACCGTTTATATTCCACACATGTAATTGTTTCCACTTAATACACTTATAGCATGGATAATAAACATTTATAATGAACGGGAAATATGATAATTAATAATCTTTATTATTGACTCTTGGGCATATTCCCAACAATCTCCCACTTGCACTAGAGTCAATAATCTAGTTTACATTTGTAGTAATCTAACACCCATGGCCTCCCGGTGCTGATCATGTTTTGCTCGTGAAAGAGGTTTAGTCAACGGGTCTGCCACATTCAGATCCATGTGCACCTTGCAAATCTCAATGTCTCCATCTTGGACATTCTCACGCAAATTGTGAAAGCGGCGCTTGATATGCTTTGTGTTCTTGTGTGAAGTTGGCTCCTTGACAAGAGCAATCGCACCTATATTATCACAGTACAGGGCCAGTGGTCTTGACGTACTTGGAACCACACCCAGTTTAGAGAGGAACTCCTTCATCCAGACTGCTTCACTTGCGGCCGACGAGGCTGCCACATACTCCGCTTCTGTTGAAGATTTCGCCACCACGCTCTGCTTGGAACTCCTCCAACTCACAGCGCCACCATTTAGAATAAACACGTATCCGGACTGAGACTTCGAATCATCCGGATCTGTATCCCAACTAGCATCGACGTAACCCCTTATGACAAGCTCTTGGTCACTTCCATATACGAGAAACATTTCCTTGGTTCTATTCAGATACTTAAGGATATTCTTGACAGCTGTCCAGTGTTCCACTCCTGGATCATTTTGGTACTTGCTAGTCAAACTTACAGCATGGCACACATCTGGTCTAGTACATTGCATGGCATACATGATAGAGCCTATGGTTGAGGCATAGGGAACCTTGTTCATTGTCTCTCTATCTTCTGCCGTGATAGGACTTTGAATCTTACTCAAAAACTTTCCTTACAACATTGGTAAGAACCCCTTCTTCGAATTTTCCATTCTGAACTTCTTCAGAACCTTGTCAAGGTATGTACTCTGTGAAAACCCTATTAGGCGTTTTGATCTATCTATATAGATTTTAATGCCTAAAATATACGCTGCTTCGCCAAGATCTTTCATTAAAAACACTTATTCAAATAAGCCTTTACACTTTCCAGTAGTGTAACATCATTTCCAATCAATAATATGTCATCCACATATAGTATTAGAAATGCAACTGAACTCCCACTAACGTTCTTGTAAATGCAGGCTTCTCCATAAGTTTGGACAAATCCAAACCCTTTGATCACTTCATCAAACCGGAGATTCCAACTCCACGATGCTTGCTTCAGTCCATAGATGGATCTCTGAAGTTTGCATACCTTGTTAGCATCCTTTGGATCAACAAAACCTTCGCTTTGTACCATGTACAACTCTTCCTTAATATGACCATTAAGGAACGCGGTCTTCACATCCATTTGCCAAAAATTTCATAATCATAAAACGCGGCAATTGCTAACATAATCCGAACAGATTTCAACATCGCTACAGGTGAGAATGTCTCATCGTAGTCAACTCCTTGAATTTGTCGGAAACCCTTTGCGATAAGACGAGCTTTATACACGGTGACGTTTCCGTCAGCGTCTGTCTTTGTTTTGAATATCCATTTATTTTCAACGGCCTTGCGGTCGTTAGGTAAGTCCACCAAAGTCCATACTTGGTTTTCATACATGGATTCCATTTCGGATTTCATGGCTCCTAGTCATTTATCGGAGTCTGGGCTCATCATCGCTTCCTCATAATTCACAGGTTCATCATTGTCTAACAACATGACACTCATGACAGGGTTATACCAATTAGGAGCGGTACGTTCCCTTGTTGACCTGCGAGGTTCAATAGCAGCTTTGACTGGAGCAGTATGATCACCATCATTTGTTCCTTCTTCAGGTGGCGATGGCTACTCTGGAACATCTTCCAGTTCTGTGCTACTCGGCATCTCAAGAACAGGTTCGATAACCTCGTCAAGCTCTATTTTCCTCCCACTCACTTCTTTCGAGAGAAACTCTTTCTCTAGAAAGGAACCATTCTTGGCAACAAATATCTTGCCCTCAGTTCTGTGGTAGAAGGTATACCAATAGTTTCCTTGGGGTATCCTATGAAGGCGCATTTTTCCAACTTGGGTTCGAGCTTATCAGGTTGAAGTCTTTTCACATAAGCATCGCAACCCCAAACTTTAAGAAACGATAACTTTGGCTTCTTGCCAAACCATAACTCATATGGAGTCGTCTCAACGGATTTTGATGGTGCCCTATTTAAAGTGAATGCGGCTGTCTCTAATGCATAGCTCCAAAATGATAGTGGCAGATCGGTGTGAGAAATCATAGATCGCACCATATCTAATAAAGTACGATTACGATGCTCAGACACACCATTACGCTGTGGTGTTCCAGGTGGCGTGAGTTGTGAAACAATTCCACATGTCTTTAAATGCATGCCAAACTCATGACTCAAATATTCCCCTCCACGATCAGATCGGAGAAACTTTATTTTCTTGTTACGGTGATTCTCAACTTCACTCTGAAATTCCTTGAACTTTTCAAATGTTTCAGACTTGTGTTTCATTAAGTAAATATACCCATATCTACTTAAATCATCGGTGAAGGTCAAGAAGTAACGATATCCACCGCGTGATGCAACACTCATTGGACCGCACACATCAGTATGTATGATTTCTAACAAGTCTGTTGCTCTCTCCATCGTGCCGGAGAAGGGTGTTCGAGTCATCTTGCCCATAAGGCATGGTTCGCAAGTTTCAAATGATTCAAAATCAAGTGAATCCAAAAGTCCATCAGAATGGAGTTTCTTCATGCGCTTTACACCAATATGACCTAAACGGCAGTGCCACATGTATGTGGAATTATCATCATTCGGTTTGTAGCGTTTAGCATCAACGTTATATACATGTGTATCATTACTATCGAGATTCAATAGAAATAAACCATTCCTCTTAGGTGCATGACCATAAAAAATATTATCCATATAAACAGAAACACCAGAGTTCTCTGACTTAAATGAATAACCGTCTCGCAATAAACAAGATCCAGATATAATGTTCATGTTTAACGCAGGCACAAAATAACAATTATTAAGGTTTAAAACTAATCCCGAAGGTAAACGCGGAGGGAGTGTGCCGATAGCAATGACTTCAACTTTTGATCCATTTCCGACGCGCATCGTCACCTCGTCCCTTGCCAAGCGTCGTCTATTCCGCAGCTCCTATTTCGAGTTACATATATTAGCAACTGAACCAGTATCAAATACCCAGGTGCTACTATGATCACTTGTTAAATACACATCAATAACGTGTATATCATATATACCTTGTTTGACGGTGCCAGCCTTCTTGTCCGCCAGACACTTGGGGAATTAAGCTTCCAGTGTCCAGTTCCCTTGCAGTAGAAGCACTCAGTATCGGACTTAGGGCCCTTCCTTGACTTCTTCGCAGGCGCGGCAGCTCGCTTTCCACCCTTCTTGAAGTTGTCTCTTTTGCCCTTTTTCTTGAAACTAGTGGTCTTGTTGACCATCAACACTTGATGCTCCTTCTTGATTTCCACTTCCACGGTCTTTAACATCACGAAGAGCTCAGGGAGAGTTTTCTCCATCCCTTGCATGTTATAGTTCATCACAAAGCTCTTGTAGCTAGGTGGTAGTGACTGGAGAACACGGTCAATCCCCAACTCATTGGGAATGTGCACACCCAGCTACGCCAGACGGTCACCGTACCCAGATATTTTGAGCACGTGTTCACTGACGGAGCTGTTCTCCTCCATCATACAGCTAAAGAACTTGGAGTAGGCCTCACACCTCTCCACCTTGGCTTGAGTCTGAAACATTGCTTTCAGGTCATTGATCATCTGATGAACCCCATGGTGCTCAAAACGCTTTTGGAGCTTTGGTCCTAAGCCATATAACAGACCGCACTTAACTATCTCGTGGTCCTCAGAACGGGCTGCATAAATGTTCCTAACATCTTCAGCCGCACTTGCTGCAGGGACGTCACCTAGCGGTGCATCTAGGACATACAGTTTCTTGGCAGCAGTGAGGATAATCTTTAGATTCATAAACCAATCTGAGAAATTGCTTCCATCGTCTTTCAGCTTGTCTTTCTCTAGGAACGCGTTAAAATTCATGGTGGTGTTGGGACGGGCCATTGATCTACAACATTATTTGCAGAAGGTGTTAAGACTAGGTTCATGATATTTTTGTTCGTTTTAATCTAAATTACTTAAACTAACTCCCACTAAACTCAACATCTCTCTGATTTGTTTAGTGATACACGATCCAAATCCACCACACCAAGACCGATCATCACGTGAGATGGTGTAGCTTCAGAGGTGAACATCTCCATGTTGATCATATCGTCCATATGACTCGTGTTTAGCCTTTCGGCTCTTGTGTTCTGAGGTCATGTCTGTACATGCTAGGCTCATCAAGGAAACCGTAGTATTTCCGCATGTGTAAACTGGCTTACACACGTTGTATGTAAACGTAGAATCTATCACACCCGATCATCACGTGGTGCTTCAAAACGACGAACTTTGGCAACGGTGCATACTAGGGAAGAACAGTTCTTGATATTAACATGAGAGATCACCTTATCATGCTACCGTCGCGATCGAATCTAAGCAAAACATAAGATGCATAAAAAGGATTAACATCACATGCAATTCAATATTGTGACATGGTATAGCCTTTTCTTGTGCCTTTGATCTCCATCTCCAAAGCACCGGCATAATCTCCATCATCACCAGCTCATGCGCCATCACCATGGTTGTCTCCACCAACTATTGCAACTACTACTATAGCTACTCTTAGCAAATAAAGTAAAGCAATTACATGGCGTTTAAAGTGACACGCAGGTCATACAATAAATAAGAGACAACCATAAGGCTCCTGCCGGTTGCCGTACTCATCGACATGTAAGTCGTGAAAATTACAAAACATGATCATTACATACATCACATAATTACATCTTGGTCCATACCACATCACAAACCCTGCAAAAACAAGTTAGACGTACTCTACTCTGTTTATGCAATTTTTATGTGGCTTCTAATGGGTCAAGAGATAGAACCGTTCTAATCTACGCAAAGCCACAACGGTGATAAAATAGTTGCTTATTTACTCATCCTTTTCAAAGGACTTCCATTGAAAATAGCACCTGACTAAAGCAAGAGAAACAGACACCCGCCAGCCACTTATGCAATACAAGTTGCATGTCAGTCGTGGAACCGGTCTCTCGTGCGTGGACGAGTAAGGTTGGTCCGGACTGCTTCAATCTCACAATACCGTCAAGATACAAAGTGCACGCTAGAAGGTAGCAACATAAAATATCAACGCCCACAACACTTGTGTCTAATCACACCAACATCTACGAATAGATCTAGGCTCTGATACCACTGATGGGTCGCAGCATGAAAAACAAAAAAAATTCCTATGCAAACAAGACGGAATAAACCCAACATAAGATCTGATCTACGAGAGGTTGGTAGCAAGAAGGAGATCGAATCTCACCCTCGAAGAAAACCGTGAGCGTTTTGTCGAGGCAGGGGTTGGCTAGTCGATCCCCGCAACTAGACTCGTCTAGTAGTCGCGAGGAGATGTATTATCCAAGCGTCGCACGAGCAACACCTCCGAGAGATCCACACGTACAGCTCGATGAAGACTCCATGATCTTGATCCCGCAAGAGTTGGTGGAGAGGCTCGCGAGATAAGCAGCACGACGACGGTGGCGTGGTGTGTATGGTGGAGATCCAGCAGGGCTTCGCTAAGCGGCTACTAGAGAGGAGGGAGGAGGAGGTGGTGCGGCATGGGAAAGAGGGGGGCGGCTTGTGGAGGGCACAAGGGTGCGGCAGCCCTCCCCTGCCCCTCCTTATATAGGCAGATGGGGGTGCGCCCCAAGCCTCCCCTAGGGCCGGCGGCAAGGGTGGCTTGGCCCCCAAGCCAGCCCCCTAGGGTTAGGGTTTGGTCGGCCCCCCTTTGGGCCTTGCCCTAGCCCGCATGGGCCTAGGTGCCCAGGTGGTGCGGCTGGCCCTTGAGGCCAGTCCACCAACCCTTTATCCCATGTGGGCCCCAAATACTTGTGGGCCCCACTTCTAGACAACTCTAGAACCTTCTAGAATATTCCGGTACTCCGCCGGAAAATTCCCGAACCTTTTCGATACCTCCGGAAACCACTTTCCTTATATGAATCTTATTCTCCGGACCACTCCGGAACTCCTCGTGATGTCCGGGATCCTATCCGAGACTCCGAATCAATATTCTTTCTCACCATCATTTATCTCGAACCCTAACTACATCGAACGTTAAGTGTGTGACTCTGCGGGTTCGCGAATATGTCATATTAATAGCGGGACCGGGATGCCCATATTAATTCCTACATATTCGACGAAGTACTTTACCAGTCGAACCACAATGTCTGGGATTCAATTAATCCATATACGATTCCTTTTGTTTCACGATATGTTACTTGTTCGAGATTCAATCCACCGATATCTCCATATCTGATTAATCTCGTTTCCGACAAGTTCTCTTTACTCGTTCCCATAGAATAGGATCCCTTATGACTAGCCACTTAGTCATATGTTTGCAAGCGTTTGGATGCTATACTACCGAGAGGCCCAAAGATATCTATCGAACCATTGGATGAACAAATCACAGTCTTGATTCATTCAACCCAACAACCTACCATTGGAGAACCTGAAAGCCACCTTTATAATCACCCAGTTACGAAGTGACGTTTGATGTCCACAAAGCACTCCTTCGAAAAGTGGGAGTAACATAATCTCATGGTCTAAGGAAATTATATTTTACATCTATTTTAAATTGAGTCTTGTCCATCATATCATCTCCCATGATACAAACTTCGTTTATCAAGTGCTATTTGTGTTTTACTGAGATGCTTTTACTGTGGATTATCTGATGCTTGTAAGCATGCTTTGGATGTTATTACTGAAGGAAACTTTCTTGAAATTGATGAATTGGAATCTCTTAGAATTATAAATGGTTTGGTTGTTTTTCCCATGAATGAGAAATATGATAGAATACTTGATAAATTAGATAAAATAGAAAATATTTTGTGTAATCTAAATCTAAATGGAATGGAGGAGAGCTCTAAAAATTATCAAACTCTTCAAATAGATGGAGATTGGGAACCATATGTTGCTATTGAAATAAATGATAAAAGGTTCCTTGCTTATTGTGATATTGGGTCTATGATGTCAACTATGCCTAGAATGGTTTTCGATACTATGAATTTTGGAGAGTTGTTTGANGATTCAATTAATCCATATACGATTCCTTTTTTTCACGATATTACTTGTCCGAGATTCAATCCACCGATATCTCCATATCTGATTAATCTCGTTCCCGACAAGTTCTCTTTACTCGTTCCCATAGAATAGGATCCCTTATGACTAGCTACTTAGTCATATGCTTGCAAGCGTTTGGATGCTATACTACCGAGAGGGCCCAGAGATATCTATCCAACTGTTGGACGAACAAATCCCAGTCTCGATTCATGCCACCCAACAACCTATCATCGGAGAACCTGAAAGCCACCTTTATAATCACCCAGTTACGAAGTGACGTTTGATGTCCACAAAGCACTCCTCCGATAAGCGGGAGTAACATAATCTCATGGTCTAAGGAAACTATATTTGACATCTATTTAATTTGAGTCTTGTCCATCATATCATCCCATGATACAAACTTCGTTTATCAAGTGATTCATAAATCCATGTTAGGAAACATCTAACCATCACTTGATCAAACGAACTAGTCACAAGAGGAAAGACTAGGGACACATTACCGTTTATATTCCACACATGTATTTGTTTCCGTTAATACAATTCTAGCATGGATATAAACATTATCATGAACGGGAAATATGATAATTAATATCTTTATTATTGCCTCTTGGGCATATCTCCAACAGTCTCCCACTTGCACTAGAGTCAATAATCTAGTTTACATTTGTAGCAATCTAACACCCATGGCCTCTCGGTGTTGATCATGTTTTGCTCGTGGAAGAGGTTTAGTCAACGGGTCTGCCACATTCAGATCCGTATGCACCTTGCAAATCTCTATGTCACCATCCTTGACATTCTCACGCAAATTGTGAAAGCGGCGCTTAATATGCTTGGTATTCTTGTGTGAAGTCGGGTCCTTGGCAAGAGCTATTGCACCTGTATTGTCACAGTACAGGGCCAGAGGTCTTGACGCACTTGGAACCACACTTAGCTCTGAGAGGAACTCCTTCATCCAGACTGCTTCACTTGCTGCCGACGAGGCCGCAACATACTCCGCTTCAGTTGAAGATTTCGCCACCACGCTCTGCTTGGAACTCCTCCAACTCACAGCGCCACCATTCAGAATAAACACGTATCCAGACTGAGACTTAGAATCATCCGGATCTGTGTCCCAACTAGCATCGACGTAACTCCTTACGACAAGCTCTTGGTCACCTCCATACACGAGAAACATTTCCTTAGTTCTATTTAGATACTTAAGGATATTCTTGACAGCTGTCCAGTGTTCCACTCCTGGATCACTTTGGTACCTGCTAGTAAACTTACAGCATGGCACACATCTGGTCTAGTACATAGCATGGCATACATGATAGAGCCTATCGCAGAGGCATAGGAAATTGTTCATATCTCTCTATCTTCTGCCGTAACAGGACTCTGAGTCTTACTCAAAACCTTTCCTTGCAACATTGGTAAGAACCCCTTCTTGAATTTTCCATTCTGAACTTCTTCAAACCTTGTCAAGGTATGTACTTTGTGAAAGCCCATTAGGCGCCTTGACCTATCTCTGTAGATCTTTATGCCTAAAATGTACGCTGCTTCGCCAAGGTCTTTCATTGAAAAACTTATTCAAATAAGCCTTTACACTTTCCAGTAGTGTAACATCATTTCCAATCAATAATATGTCATCCACATATAGTATCAGAAATGCAACTGAACTCCCACTCACTTTCTTGTAAATGCAGGCTTCTCCATAAGTTTGGACAAATCCAAACCCTTTGATCACCTCATCAAACCGGAGATTCCAACTCCGCGATGCTTGCTTCAGTCCATAGATGGATCTCTGAAGTTTGCATACCTTGTTAGCATCCTTTGGATCAACAAAACCTTCGGGCTGCACCATGTACAACTCTTCCTTAATATGACCATTAAGGAACGCGGTCTTCACATCCATTTGCCAAATTTCATAATCATAAAATGCGGCAATTGCTAACATAATCCGAACAGATTTCAGCATCGCTACAGGTGAGAATGTCTCATCGTAGTCAACTCCTTGAATTTGTCGGAAACCCTTTGCGACAAGTCGAGCTTTATACACGGTGACGTTTCCGTCAGCGTCTGTCTTTGTTTTGAATATCCATTTGTTCTCAACGGCCTTTCGGTCGTTCGGTAAGTCCACCAAAGTCCATACTTGGTTTTCATACATGGATTCCATTTCGGATTTCATGGCTCCTAGCCATTTATCGGAGTCGGGCTCATCATTGCTTCCTCAATTCGCAGGTTCATCATTGTCTAACAACATGACACTCATGACAGGGTCGTACCGATCAGGGGCGGTACGTTCCCTCGTTGACCTGCGAGGTTCAATAATAGCTTGACTGGAGCAGTATGATCAACATCATTGCTCCTTCTTCAGGTGGCGACGGCTGCTCTGGAACATCTTCCAGTTCTGCGCTACTCGGCATCTCAAGAACAGGTTCGATAACCTCGTCAAGCTCTATTTTCCTCCCACTCACTTCTTTCGAGAGAAACTCCTTCTCTAGAAAGGAACCATTCTTGGCAACGAAATCTTGCCTCGGTTCTGTGGTAGAAGGTATACCCAATAGTTTCCTTAGGGTATCCTATGAAGACGCATTTTCCGATTTGGTGTTTGAGCTTATCAGGTTGAAGCTTTTTCACATAAGCATCGCAACCCCAAACTTTGAGAACGATAACTTCGGCTTCTTGCCAAACCATAACTCATATGGAGGTCGTCTCAACGGATTTTGATGGAGCCCTATTTAAAGTGAATGCGGCTTTCTCTAATGCATAGCTCCAAAATGATAGTGGCAGATCTGTATGAGACATCATAGATCGCACCATATCCAATAAAGTTTTGATTACGATGTTCAGACACAACCATTACGCTGTGGTGTTCTAGGTGGCGTGTGTGTGAAACAATTCCACACGTCTTTAAATGCATGCCAAACTCGTAACTCAACATTCGCCTCCACGATCGGATCGGAGAAACTTTATTTTCTTGTTACGATGATTCTCAACTTCACTCTGAAATTCTTTGAACTTTTCGAACGTTTCAGACTTGTGTTTCATTAAGTAAATATACCCATATCTACTTAAATCATCGGTGAAGGTCAAAAAGTAACGATATCCACCGCGTGCTGCAACACTCATTGGACCGCACACATCGGTATGTATGATTTCTAACAAGTCTGTTGCTCTCTCCATCGTGCCGGAGAAAGGTGTTCGAGTCATCTGCCCATAAGGCATGGTTCGCAAGTTTCAAATGATTCAAAATCAAGTGAATCCAAAAGTCCATCAGAATGGAGTTTCTTCATGCGCTTTACACCAATGTGACCCAAACGGCAGTGCCACAAATATGTGGTATTATCATCATTCAATTTACATCTTTTGGCATCAATGTTATGAACATGTGTATCACTACTATCGAGATTTAGCAGAAATAAACCATTCCTCTTAGGTGCATGATCATAAAAGATATTATCCATATAAATCGAAACACCAAAGTTTTTAGATTTAAATGAATAAACCGTCTCGCAATAAACAAGATCCAGATACAGTGTTCATGCTTAACGCAGGGCACATAATAACAATTATTAAGGTTTAAAACTAATCCCGAAGGTAAGCGCAGAGGGAGTGGGTCGACAGCGATGACTTCAACTTTTGATCCATTTCCGACGCACATCGTCACCTTGTCCCTTGCCAAGCGTCGTCTATTCCGCTAGCTCCTGTTTCGAGTTACATATATTAGCAACTGAACCAGTATCAAATACCCAGGTGCTACTACGATCACTTGTAAATACACATCAATAACATGTATATCATATATACCCTTGTTTGACGGTGCCAGCCTTCTTGTCTGCCATATACTTGGGGCAATTCCGCTTCCAGTGTCCAGTTCTTTGCAGTAGAAGCACTCAGTATCAGACTTAGGGCCCTTCCTTGACTCCTCGTAGGCACGACAGCTCGCTTGCCGCCCTTCTTGAAGTTGTCTCTTTTGCCCTTTTTCTTGAAACAAGTGGTCTTGTTGACCATCAACACTTGATGCTCCTTTTTTATTTCCACTTCCGTGGTCTTTAACATCGCGAAGAGCTCAGGAAGAGTTTTCTCCATTCCTTGCATGTTATAGTTCATCACAAAGCTTTGTAAGCTAGGTGGAAGTGACTGGAGAACACGGTCAATCCCCAAATCATTGGGAATCACAACACCCAGCTATGCCAGACGATCACCATACCCAGACATTCTGAGCACATATTCACTACGAAACTGTTTCCCTCCATCATACAGCTAAAGAACTTGGAAGAGGCCTCATACATCTCCACCTTGGCCTGAGTCTGAAACATTTCCTTCAGATCATTGATCATCTGATGAACGCCATGGTGCTCAAAACGTTTTTGAAGCTTTGGCCTAAGCCATACACAGACCGCACTTAACTATCTCGTGGTCCTCAGAACGGGCTGCCCAGACGTTCCTAACGTCTTCAGCCGCACTTGCTGCAAGGGGGTCACCTAGCGGTGCATCTAGGGCATACAGTTTCTTGGCAGCAGTGAGGATAATCTTCAGATTCATGAACTAATCTGAGAAATTGCTTCCATCGTCTTTCAGCTTGTCTTCTCTCTAGGAACGCGTTAAAATTCATATTAATGTTGGGAAGGGCCATTGATCTACAACATTATTTGCAAAAGGTGTTAAGACTAGGTTCATGATATTTTGTTCGTGTTTAAACTTAAACAAACTCCCACTAAACTCAACATCTCTCTGGTTGTTTAGTGACACACGATCCAAATCCACTACACCAAGACCGATCATCACGTGAGATGGTGTAGCTTCAGAGGTGAACATCTCCATGTTTGATCATATCGTCCATATGACTCGTGTTTAGCCTTTCGGCTCTTGTGTTCCGAGGCCATGTGAAAGGACACGAATGTCGCCTAGAGGGGGGGGGGGTGAATAGGCGATTTAAAATTATTATGGTTAAGGCTTGAAAAAAATGCGGAATAAAACTAACGTTTAATTTATCAAGACAAAACCTAAACTAGCTAGGTTCACCTATGTGCACCAACAACTTATGCTAAGCAATATAATCGACTAGGTGATAGCAAGATATATAACTTCAAGCTAGATGGCTATCACAAAGTAAGTAGCATAAGTAAGAAGCTCGGGTATAGAAATACCGAGGCACTTGGAGACGATGATTTATCCCGAAGTTCACTTCCCAATGGAAGCTAGTCTCCGTTGGAGCGGCGCGGTGTTCACCAATATGAAACATCGAGTAGCCTTGATATGGCACACCGTATCTTCGTTATGTCTTACCACCAATGTGGCGAGGCACTTGTCACTATGTTGCCGTTGAGGTTGACAACTAGAACCTTTACAAGGATGAAGCTCACTCCACAAGTTGGAGGGTCTTCACCAAATGCACCGAGCCGCCAAGACTTGATGCTTCAAGGCCGGGGCACACACCACAACTTAATTGGTGGCTCCCGGTAATGTCTTCGTAGCTACCAAACCTCCGAGACGAACAAGGTTGAGCCGCATTCCACAATTGGAGGCTCCCAACAAATCCCGTGAGCCACCAAGACTCTGAGAAATCAACAACCGTCTAGGGTACCAACGTGCCCTAGAGGAACAAGCTCTAGGGCACCCAAGCACCCAAGAGTAACAAGCTTCTCAACTTCACTTTCCACGAATCACTGTGGAGAACTCAAACCGATGCAACCAATGCAATGGCAAGAACACATTAAGTGCTCAAGTCCTTCTCTCCGAAATCCAACCAAAGCAACTAATGCTATGGAGGGATTTAAGAGGAAGAACAAGGAGAAAACACAAAGCAACTCCAAGACCTAAATCAAAGATGTTCCCCTCACTTAGAGGAGATGTGGTTTGGTGGAATAATAGATCTAGGCCTTCTCCTTCAATCCTCCAAAGATCAACGAGTTTGAGTGGAGGGATTGGGAGATCTATAGGATTTGAGCTCTTGCAACAATGGAGAGAGAGAGGAGAAAATGTGCTCAAGAGGTCAACAAAAGTTGGGGTTCACTTGGGGAAGAAACCCCCTTAAAAGGGAGCCAAAAATATGGCCGTTAGGCCAATTTTCGGGCAGCCGGAGAAGGGAGGCCGGCCTGGCCGGCCATGCAATCAGAGAGGCCCCGGCCATGGGGCCGGCCATTGGTCGGCCATGCTGGCCTAGCCAAACCAGTGAAACTAAAATTGCAATATCTTTTGCATCCGGAATCCGTTTTCGACGATCTTGGGCTCGTTGGAATCACCATAACGAGCACTACAAGATTATGCATATAAACATCATAGTCCAACAAGATATTATAATAACATATGAGGAAAGGTTAAACCTCTCTCTTGCAAACCGGAACCGTCATATCTTTTGCAAATGAAGTCCGAAAGAGGTGAAACCAATTTTGTTGGAAAGAGGATGATAGTAGCTATCCTTGGAAATATTTGAAAACAATTAAGAGATAAATTCTCAACACATGTATGTGTGGATAATTTCTCAAGGACAAACCGTCAATATTTCTAATATCGAAAACGCAATGGAAGACGCATATGAAAACCGTTTTCGATGAGCTTGGCCTTGTCATGACAAGCACGACAAGCACCAAGACCACACCATGATAAGAGACAAATAAAAACCAATAAAGATGATGCCAATGATGTAAAGGTTTGAGCTCTCTACGACCGATACGCTAAAGTTCACTTGAGAGCCCCTCTTGATAGTACGGTTACCTATCCTAAAACCCGGTCTCCCAACTACACAGCGAGACCGGTAAAATAGAAACCCTATCAAGATAATACATTTGCCTTGCGCATTCCACTTGAGCTAGATAATGACGATCTTGATCTCCTCTCAAGTGGATCACCTTTCTTGATTACGCTCCGCTCGATGAAGCCTCGCATATTGCTCCCCCATACACCAATATGGGAGAGACACTCTTTCGCATATCTTCACTTGCCCTTATCTTGTATGTTGATCAACTTGCACTTAGCCTTGATCAACATATAATCTTCTTCTTTTAGCTTCGACTCCAACATATGGAGTTCAAGCATTCCATACGGACCAACACCTTATCTTGTATGTTGATCAACTTGCACTTAGCCTTGATCAACATATAATCTTCTTCTTTTAGCCTCGACTCCAACATATGGAGTTCAAGCATTCATACGGACCAACACTACAAATATAACTCAAAGCACACATTAGTCCATAGAGATTGTCATTAATTACCAAAACAACAAATGGGGGCAACCATGCTCTTTCACCATGTCTGTACATGCTAGGCTCGTCAAGGAAACCGTAATATTTCCGCATGTGTAAACTGGCTTACACCCGTTGTATGTGAACACAGAATCTATCACACCCGATCATCACGTGGTGCTTCAAAACGACGAACTTTGGCAACGGTGCATACTTGGGGAGAACACTTCTTGATATTAACGTGAGAGATCACCTTATCATGCTACCGTCGAGATCGTATCTAAGCAAAACCATAAGGTGCATAAAAGGATTAACATCACATGCAATTTAAAAAAATTGTGACATGGTATAGCCTTTTCTTGTGCCTTTGATCTCCATCTCCAAAGCACCGGCATGATCTCCATCATCACCAGCTCATGGCGCCACCACCATGATTGCCTCCACCAACTATTGCAACTACTTACTATGGCTACCCTTAGCAATAAAGTAAAGCAATTACATGGCATTTAAAGTGACACGCAGGTCATACAATAAATATGAGACAACCATAAGGCTCCTACCGGTTGCCGTACTCATCGACATGCAAGTCGTGAAAATTACAAAACATGATCATTGCATACATCACATAATCACATCTTGGGCCATACCACATCACAAACCCTGCAAAAACAAGTTTATGCAATTTTTACGTGGCTTCTAATGGGTCATTAGATAGAACCGTTCTAATCTACGCAAAACCACAACGTTGATAAAATAGTTGCTTATTTACTCATCCTTTTGAAAGGCCTCCCATTGAAAATTGCAACTTCACTAGAGAAAGAGAAATAGACACCCGCCAACCACTTATGCAATACAAGTTGCATGTTAGTCGTGGAACTGGTCTCTCGTGCGTGGACGAGTAAGGTTGGTCCGGGCCGCTTCAATCTCACAATACCGCAAAGATGCAAAGTGCACGCTAGAAGGTAGCAACATAAAATATCAACGCCCACAACACTTGTGTCTAATCGCACCAACATCTACAAATAGATCTAGGCTCTGATACCACTGAAGGGTCGCAGCATAGAAAACAAAAAAAATTCCTACGCAAAGATGGCGGAATAAACCCAACATGAGATCTGATCTACGAGAGGTTGGTAGCAAGAAGGAGATCGAATCTCACCCTCGAAGAAAACCGTGAGCGTTTTGTCGAGGCAGGGGTTGGCTAGTCGATCCCTGCAACTAGACTCGTCTAGTCGCGAGGAGATGTATTATCCAAGCGCCGCACGAGCAACGCCTCCGAGAGATCCACACGTACGGCTCGATGAAGACTCCACGTTCTTGATCCCGCAAGAGGTGGTGGAGAGGCTCATGAGATCAGCAGCACAACGACGGTGGTGTGGTGGTTATGGTGGAGATCCGACAGGGCTTCGCCAAGCGTCTGCGGAGGGAGAGGAGGAGGAGGTGGTGCGGCTAGGGGAGAGGAGGGGGGCGGCGGCTAGGGCACCAAGGGGTGCGGCAGCCCTCCCCTGCCCCCTCCTTATATAGGAGGCCAGGGGGCTGCGCCCCATCTCCCTCTAGGGCCGGCGGCTAGGGAGGCTTGGCCCCCAAGCCAGCCGCCCTCGGGTTAGGGTTTGGCCGGCCCCCCCTCTTGGGCTTTTAGCCCTAGCCCGCATGGGCCCCTAGGGGCATGGTGCGGCTGGCCCATGAGGCCAGTCCACCACCCCTTTTATTCCATGTGGGCCCCAAACACCTGTGGGTCCCACTTCTAGACCCCTCTAGAACCTTCTAGAATATTCCGGTACTTTACCGATAAATTCCCTAACTTTTCCGATACCTCCGGAAACCACTTCCCTTATATGAATCTTATTCTCCGGACCACTCCGGAACTCCTTGTGACGTCTGGGATCCTATCCGGGACTCGAATCAATATTCTTCCTCACCATCATTTATCTCGAACCCAAACTACATCGAACGTTAAGTGTGTGACTCTGTGGGTTCGTGAATATGTCATATTAATAGCGGGACCGGGATGCCCATATTAATTCCTACATATTCGACGAAGTACTTTACCAGTCGAACCACAATGTCTGGGATTCAATTAATCCATATACGATTCATTTTGTTTCACGATATATTACTTGTCCGAGATTCAATCCACCGATATCTCCATATCTGATTAATCTCGTTCCCTTCTCTTTACTCGTTCCCATAGAATAGGATCCCTTATGACTAGCTACTTAGTCATATGCTTGCAAGTGTTTTGATACTATACTACCGAGAGGGTCCAGAGATATCTATCCAACTGTTGGACGAACAAATCCCAGTCTCGATTCATGCCACCCAACAACCTATCATCGGAGAACCTGAAAGCCACCTTTATAATCACCCAGTTACGCAGTGACGTTTGATGTCCACAAAGCACTCATCCGATAAGCGGGAGTAACATAATCTCATGGTCTAAGGAAACTATATTTGACATCTATTTAATTCGAGTCTTGTCCATCATATCATCTCCCATTATACAAACTTCGTTTATCAAGTGATTCATAAATCCATGATTAGGAAACGTCTAACCATCACTTTGATCAAACGAACTAGTCACAAGAGGAAAGACTAGGGACACATTACCGTTTATATTCCACACATGTATTTGTTTCCGATTAATACAATTTTAGAATGGATATAAACATATATCATGAACGGTAAATATGATAATTAATATTCTTTATTATTGCCTCTTGGGCATATTCCCAACAATGTATGCATGGACTATTGTGTTACATCGATTTTGTAGTCATAAGAAATTAAGTATGGATCCGTGAAATATATGGGGTGAGGAGAATTCATCGTAATACCCATCCAAGCAAGTTTTTTAGAGAGCTAAATGGACATATCGAGAAATAAATTGAGGGGCTCTCCAAATAGCCATATAGAGAAATAAATTGTCAATTTCAGTTGGATTTGCTATAAGTAGATAAGCCCCCCTTATGTTATATTTCAAGTAGAGAATTGAGCAATGGCGATCTCATGCTAGGGTTTCATTGATCGCGGCCAAGTATTTTATATGACGAATGTTATCTTTTACTATGTCATGTCAGATTAAAAATCAATCCGTAGCAACGCACGGGCAAATTTGCTAGTTATTTTATTATGTTAAGATACTCCATTTATCCCAAAATATAAAGCACACATAATTTTTCACTATTTTTAATTTACATATTTGACCACTAATAACACCAAAGTGTACGGATTAAGGTCATATAAATGTCATCGTTCTATTTTTTTCTTGTGTAATACTTCTTCTCATATTTATTTATACCATTTTTAGACATATTACAAGTGAAAATCACAATTTGTGCGCTTTGAACAAAAGGAGTTAGTCATGCTTTAATTTTTTCTATACGGGAGTAATGAATAATACATAGTGATCACTGTATACTTTACCATTTTAGACCCTTCTCTTATTGGGGCCTTGGGCGGACGCCCTTCTTGCTTGGCCTTCCGGCCTATCGGTAGGCCCTGGTTAGAAGGTCAACCTTCTCGTGAGAAGATATCTGAACCAACCGAGTCTGCACACGAAGTAGACTTATGCACATATGTGCGTATGTTAAATGATACTGACTCGGAGAAGTTATTGGATTAGTCCAAAATTGAGGTTTGCATTATTTTTTCCTTTATATGCCATATACATATAGCAACGGCCAACACCATGGATTGGAATTTAGTTCCATTGTTGATCCAGTTTAGTAGCCATTGTGTGATGTGAGTAAAGTTCTTGAGCTTCAGACATATGCTCCACATATTCTTATCTAAGAAGTAGCAATCTTTTCGTGTTTCTATTAGAGATGCTCTAAACCATGTAAATTCTTTGACCTGTTTTGAGGGGGAGTGCTAGTTGTCCCCCGGGGCTCAAAATTTTCCAGCCCCCGGATCCTCTTGCTGACACGTGTCCCTAAAATTCCGCTTTTGCTACACAACTTCCCGCTTTTGCTACAAAGGTCGCGTTTTTGCTACATTGTAGCAAAAAATGGTTTCGTCCAAAAATTATACTGGACTCGTCGGAGATCTGGTAGCAAAAAAAATTATGCTACTGTAGCAAACGACGGAGACCTCGTAGCGAAAATTTGTACTATTATAGCAAAACCACAATACGATTGTAGCAAAAAAAATATATTACATTATAGCATGGTAGTAAAAAAACATCTTCCGGCGAGGTCTGTTGGCAGCACGGCCAATCTCCCATGGGGAGCACTCTCGCTCTTCTTCAATAGCATCGCCGTCGTCGTCCTTTTTCGAGCGCCGCCGCTTCCCCGTGGAAGCACCGCCGCCTTCCCGTGGAAGCCCCGCTGCACACCTTTGGCAGCACCGCCGTCCTCCCATGGGAGCACCACCGCTCTCCTTCGACAGCACCGGCTCCCTCCCATGGGAGCACAACAGCGCTCCTTTGGCAGCAGGGCTGCAACTCCGGCGAGGTCTTCCCCGACGGGAACCTGCGCCACGGCGGTCAATTCAACGATGGAGCTCGACACAGGGCGGAGGAGGTTGCGGCGGCGCCGGTCGTAGCTATAGGAGTCAGGATGGGACGACTTGCGGTAGCACCCACTCGCGGCCTCACCACCACCGGCGCATGCGGAGATGGGCCGACGCCAAAGATGGGGCATGCGGTGACGGGAGGGGTCCGGGGAGGTCTTCATCGGCGGCGGAGACATAGGGGACCGGCGGCCGGCCAGCGCACGAGCGCACGGAGGAGAGATGAGAGAGAGATGGAAGAGATGCGTGGTGGGAGAAAAAGACCGAGAGAGGTGAGAGGAACAGAGTGGTTGCGGTGGGTTTCAGTAGGGATAAGATTAGATGTGGACCAGTCTCATGGGACGCATGGCGTCGCGAGAAATCGATGAAACAGCGAGATCCCCCGGGGTATTCCAGCGTTTCCCTTTGTCAAATGACGTCTTCAATCGATTATCATCGAAATACGCCTTCTCTAGTTACTTACGCAACAAAGATGCTTTACGTATTCGGCTTATGAAGTGTGCTCTTTCGTCTTGCTTCTCCCCTGCTTCTCATCGTCAGTCTCTGTCGCCGATCTACCAAAAACCCTAATGGCTTCCCGCCTCCTCCACCTCCGCCGCCTCCTCCCAGTCACGCGCCCGTGCGCCGCCGCCGCGTTCTCCACCGGCGTCACCCCGACCCCGCGGGTCTCTGGTCTCGTAGACGAGATCTGCGGGCTCAACCTCATCGAGGCTTCCTCCCTCGCGGACGCCCTGCGCGGCCGCCTTGGCGTTGACCAGCTCCCTCCCCTAGCTATCCTCATGGGTGGAGCAGGCCCGCTGGCCGGCGATGGAGGCGCCGCTGGGGCGGCCGGTGAGGAGGCAAAACCGAAGGAGGAAAAAATGGCGTTCGACGTGAAGCTGGAGGGGTTCGACGCCGCGGCGAAGCTTAAGATCATCAAGGAGCTGAGGGCTTTCACGAGCCTGGGCTTGAAGGAGGCCAAGGAGCTCGTGGAGAAGGCGCCGGCCGTGCTGAAGTCCGGAGTGCCGAAGGAGGAGGCGGAGAGCATTGCTGAAAAGTTACGGGCACTGGGAGCCAAGATTATTCTCGAGTGAGAGGACGAGATCTCTGTATGGCTTTGTTTCTTGATTTCTTTCTGTTCATTGTACGAAGAAAAAAGAGAAATTTTGGAACCAACGAGTCAATAATTAACGAGACTAACTCTTCATATCCTCTCGTTGATAGCGGAAATGCCAATTGAGGTTTGGAAAACTTGGTCTTAAAATTAGAGATAGATCTTTGGTGCTCTGTCTCATGTCTTTTTGTGTTTGACTGTGAGCAAGAGAGAATGTATTACTTAGAACAGACCAGTTAGTAAGATCGGATTTCTATCTTAGCGATAGCAGCAGTGATTTGTTTCTTACACAGAGGATCTTAATAATGCATCTTTCATGTATCAGTGTTCGGTTGTTGCTAAGGTAGGATGGTGTAAAGTTTGCATTATGGTGAAATTGAGATTTTTGAGGGTTTTAATTATGTCTGTCAGCACTATATTCTAATTTGAACTAGACCAAAAGCTTTGATCTTGTTGAGAATTGAATAGACATGTGTACTCCGTTTCTGCAGACATGAGAATTGAATGCATGTGAAATTTGCAAGCATAGTTAGTAGAAGGTACTCCCTCCGTTCCACAATATAAGATGTTTTACCATTTCCCTTTCCATCCGTATCTAGACATGTTTTAGTGTAAGGTTCAAATGAATCTTGCACTAAAACATGTCTAAATATGGATGGAAAGAGAAATGCTAAATCATCTTATATTTAGGAATGGAGGGAGTACATTTGACTGAGAAATTGTTATGTTGTGGTTGAAATGGGACCTTGCTGACGTATGGAGGATGTTGTTTGAGATCAAATTTGTTCTGACAAAGGTTATCAATATGTGGAAATGCTGTTCTTATTACTCCCTCCGATCCATAAAAAGTGTCGCCCACTTAGTACAAAGTTTGTACTAATTTAGTACAAAATGAGCGACACTTTTTATGGATCGGAGGGAGTAGTTGATTGTGTCTGTCAATACTCTGTTTAGTATACTTTCAAATATTTCAATTTCTATAACTGTTTGGCTTATGGTAATTGGCTTGAGGTTGCCTTGAGCAGGAGTTCCCAGACTAGCTCTATGAACACCTCTATTAGTTGAGCGATATGATCTTTATATATGAATGACATGACTTTTCTGAAGTACTTACTCATGGTAACATGAGTTATTGTAAATCATGTTACCTGGTCTTCTCATTCACAAAAAGGCATAGGTTTGTAAAACTAGTTGGTGGCACCAGCTGCTTGGTAGCTGTTATTGCCTGGGTGCCTGGTTATTCCTTGCAATGTTTATGTGCCTTTGACAACATGTGGAACAAGGCATTTTGGTTGCATATACGAGAATTGGGAAACGGTGTGAACGACTGTAGCATGTATTATTCAAGAAATAAAATGGAGACTCATACTCTCAACAGCAAATGCACTTTCAATATATTTCGTCTATATCTCATGCATGGTGCAGTTAAAGTTTAAAAATCAATGATCAATTCATATGTTTCATCTTTCGGTAATAAAACCACCTGAATGTTTTGGTACGAGCACTGTTCCTTGTAAGTTGTAACTAATTTTGTCAGGTCCATTTGAACTAGGTGTTTCTGCTGTAACTTGTGGAAACAAAAGGCTTTGTTTAACAGTATATATTTTCTAGATGTAAATCCCTGACTTCACACGTTGAAGTGTGACTGTACAAGTCAGGTCGCCTGATCCTTCGCCCTTAATGGGCATGTGTCATACACTTGTATTGCAGCCAAAGAAAGGGCAGCCTCTGTGGTTGCCAATTTGCCATTAGCCCTGGTATCATCATATGAGGGGAAAAGGCTTCATCGTCGTGCAGGAGCAAGAGCAGATAGCATGGAGAGAGTGGAAAATGGAAATACTGCATAGATATGCAACTCTGAAGACACTATTCAAGCTTAAATTCAGGTTTAAATGGATTGAAGCATTTTCCATATAGGTCAGCTAACCTACTTTTGATTATATTTGTGGTAATTGTCATTATATTCCTGCGTCTGTTTTAATCCCAATGGAAGCTGTGCTTTGTACAATCTTGATTGTCCTACCATTTAGGAGAGAGAAGATATATTCATATACTAGAGTACTAGACAATTATGTACCCCTTTGGCCTTTGAAAGTCTGGAGGAAGCAAGGCACACATTATTATTACCTTGCAGTCTGGATCTGTAACACGCGGTAGAGTTTTAGTATTCGAGAAAGAACTAGATTTTGTTGAACAAATCGATCAATGTGTTGATTATCAGTTCTAAAATGTATGATATATGGCACGTTTGATTGTGCAAGGGAATTACCAGTTTAATATTCTCTAAAGTTGTTTCTATGAAGAACCTTGATCGTAGCTTTGCTTGCGTTTGTTTTGGTTATTGATTGTGCACGGATGAATTGTATTGCAAAACTATGGGCGTTGGTAGTTACATGGTTCTCGTTAGTTTATGGGTACTCATCTACGTGCCTGAAGCTGGCTACTAGCCGAATCAGCTGTCCGATGATTCAGTATTTGGTTTAACTGTCTAGTTCCTATCCTTGTGAAATGATAAATTGAGGGCAGCCACTACATTTAATATTTCTTTTGAGTGACTGTCAAGAAAATCTGCAATCCATTAGGTGCTTGTAAAATCATCAAGACACACATACTTGTGTAGTAAGTAGTGGCACACCATGGAGATTTTTATTCAGCACCAAGATAAATCTCATTTGAACATACAAGAACTCATTTGACATCGAAGAACTCATTTGAACATATAAGAAAGACTTTGTGATCAGTTTTTAGGGCATTCCGTCACGTTCCCATTGCTGAGGTAGATGATGCAGCCCTTCTCGCTGGCGACGCAGCAGTTGCACGCCGGCTTCAGCTGCTTGTAGCCTGTCGACGGGCACGTCATGTACTCGGCCTCCTCGCAGTACAATGGGCAAAACTTCCCCTCTGCGCTCTGTATGGATCCAATCACCAACAAGATGGGTTATATGAGAGCGAGGAGCTGGAGGAAGAAGGAAGGGGTGAAGGCAGCTACCGCACAGCAGGAGGGCCACTGGAAGAGCAAGCTTGGTGGAAGCCATGGTCTGTTCCTCTTACTAGGCTCTCTGCAGCTTATATAAGAAACTTGGTAAAGAAAATCCAGGGACTCTAGTAGTATTTTGCCAGTTGTGTATACCTACTAGTGGAATACTCTTTGCTGACTTTGTCAGTTGACTTCGGAAGTAACTGATCCAGTAGTCAGAATTGTGCTCTGGATCAAAGGCGGTCAAGTCAAACAACCACCATTCTCAATTCCTTGATTTAGCGAGATCCATCAGGAATAGCAGATTTGTCCGTTAAGCGAGCAACGGGGAAGGGAAGAAACAGGTGTCGAAATTCTATACTACTGAACGCCTAATATGCAGAAACTAACAGAGCAAGGTACTCATTTTGTAAGTAAGATGTGTGTAATCCAACAGTTTTTAGCAGCAAAGGACGCTAATTCGGTAAGCAAAGCAACACTGGTGAGGAGTATTTGGAACACCGATGTCTGATATGATGCATATTGAAAATTGTAATCGTACATAATTTCCTGTGTATGGCTATGACGGCGAAGATGTTGGTAAACAGGTCGAGATGAAACGGTGAAGCATCAGCCTTTATTCACATGCATGAGCAAGCACTTATGGAACACCAATTGCATATTTTGGCAGGAGGACTATTAATTTTGTTATTTGGTCCATAAGAACTAATGTTTCTCAATTTTGTAAATCCCTGACTTCACACGTTTAAGCGTGACTATCGAATCAGGTAAGCGTCTGCTCCTTAACCCTTGGTGGACACACTTCTATAATCTATTGCAGTCAAAGAAAGGGCGAACTTTTTGCTGAAACTGTTGTCAAATTGCCATTAGCCCCGATGCCGTGATACCATCATATCAAGAGAGAAAGGCTTCATCAATGTGAAAAACCTCTGGTTTAAATGTGCATGATCAAGTGCTGGTAGCACGGAAGACGCGGGAACTTGAAATTCTGCGAGTGCAAAGAAATATACAAGTGCTGCAGTTTTGCGTATCAAGTACCAACTCTGAAGACAATATTCAAGATTAACCTCTGGTTTAAATGGATTGAAGCATCTTCCATATAGGTTAGCTAACTTTGTATCGTTTTCGTGGTAACTGTCATTATCTGCCTTCTTCTGTTTTAATCCCAATGGAAGTGGTTTATACCATCCTGATTGTCCTACCATTTACTTGACCATCATATGCCTGTACAAGTTTGGAGAAAGCAATACTATTACCTTGCAGTTACAGTATTTTTCGAGGAAGAACCGGATTTTGTTGAACAAATTAATCGATGTGTTGATCATCATGATATGTCATTTTTTATTGTGCAAGGTAATTGCCAGTTGAATATTCTCTCAAATAGTTTCTGCGAAGAGCAGTCTCCAGATTATACTTGTGCTGTGTCTGTCTGGGTTGTTACTTGTTGCAGCAATGTGTCAGCAAAGGAGGGGCGCTGGTAGCTAATACATGGCCTTATTTTCCAGTGAAATGGTAAATTGCAGGCAGCCGCTGAATTACATATTTTTTTGAGTGACTGCCAAAACTCCAGACACCCAGTAAATATTTCCAATATCATCCATTCCAGGCACACATACTTGTGTAGTATAACAAGTAGTGGCACACCATGGGGATTTTATTCAGCATCAAGACAGTATATCTTAATTGAACATACAAGAAAGAAAGAGCTTGTGATCACTTTTTAGAGCATTGCTCCACGGTCCCGTTGTTGAGCAAGATGACGCAGCCTTTCTCCATGTTGCGGGCGAAGCAGCAGTTGCAGGCCGGCAGCAGCTGCTTGCTGCCCGTCGACGGGCACGTCATGTACTTGGCAACGTTGCAGTCAAACTGGCAAAGCTCCCCTTCCGCGGTCTGTATGGATCCAAGCACCATGAGCCCTGCAGGATTCATTCAGAGAACATAAGAAAAAACACCTTCATGAATCATGGCGGTCATATGAAACTAAGAGAAGATGGAGGAAGAAGGAAGGAAGTGAGTGAAGGCAGCTACCGCACAGCAGGAGAGCCACCGGAAGAGCGAACTTGGTGGAAGCCATATTCTGTTCCCTGTTGTTCTTTGCTGTCTGAAAGTTTAAGTATATAACAATCTTGGCAAAGGCATCCTACTAGTGTTTTGCTGCTTCTCCGCGAATGTGGGCTGTCAAGTCAGCAAATGTGTGCCTCTGTTTTGCTGACATCCACTGCATTGAATTTTGAAGTAAGTAGTCAAATATTGTGTGCTTTGGATCCAAGACGGTCCAGTCAAACAATCACCAGTGTCTATTCCGTTCCATATCAGTTTAATGGGATATCCACTCTGTGATATGAGAAAGCAATGTCTACCCGCCATGAAACTGATGTTGTAGCAAATATAGATACACGCAGTATAAATGCCTACTGTTTTCCTTATAAAAAACAAATGGGGTAGCATAGGCTTAACAAATCAAGAAATTTTTGGACGATCAACGCATGAACACTGACACTGGATTAGCATGGGTGAGCAGGTTTTCGACCATGCAAGATAGTCGGCATTGAGGAGACAGTCGTCATTTCAACGACACAAACAAATTGTTAGAAATAATGGGCTGATTCTTTGGTCCATGTAAGATTTCAGATTTTGCCTATGTGTGTGAAACTCCATGTGAGATGCAGCCCACAATGATGACAGCTCACAAGTGAGTGGCAAGTGGAGTGTGGGAGCTAAAGTTTACTCAACACAAATTAGTATCCGTGGGTGTTGATAAAAACAAATCATTTCAAGAAGCCCGCTTGTGGGTACTTGCGGGTGCGAGGCGTTTGGGTGATTTATTGCTAAGAGAGTAGGCTTTTGTAATACTCCTATTTATTTTACTTTCTAGTTAAACTCTCTTTAATTAATAGATTGGGGCAAAGATTTTGCCCCCGTTTCAGAAAATAAAATAAAAATAGGTGTACTCACCAGGGCAATACACGCATGATTTGTTAATTTATTGGAGACGGTTTGAGATTCTTTTTCTAACAAACGTCCTCATATGAAAATTAATGTGGCTTAGCATACTGTATCTACCTGCCATGAAACTGATGCTAGATCTATTATAGAATAATGTGGCTTAGCACGAGTTTGTAATATCAGTTTAATGTGAGATCCACTCACTGATATGAGAAAGAAATGTCTACCCGTCATGAAACTGATGTTTTAAATATAGATACACTCCGTATAAAATGACTACCGTTTTCCATATAAAAGCCTGATGACATTACATTGCCTTCACAAATCAAGAAAATATGGGACAAGCTGCACATGCACACTGACACCGGCTTAGCATGGTTGAGCATGTCTCCGACCATGATAGTCAGCATTAGTGGATGTTGATAAAATAGGTACACGGACTGGTGCAATATATGCAGGAATTGTCAATTTATTAGAGAAGGTTTGAGATTTTTCTAACGAACACCCCCATATTGAAACGAATGAAATCTAGCAGAAAAAGAAAAAGAAACGAATGAAATCTAGCAGCAAAAAAAAAAAAACGAGTGAAATCTAGAAAAAAGACTCCATCGCCGGGATTTGAACCCGGGTCGCCTGGGTGAAAGCCAGGTATCCTAACCGGGCTGGACGACGATGGATTGTTGTACTGGTTTGTCACTAATTTTATATGTACCTAACCGTATTCGTGCTGCCACGCAAAACCCCGGAGGGTTACCACCTGTCTTCCAGCTGGTTGTGACCATACGAAATCGACAAGACGAGCTGGAGCTGGTAAACGCGAGCCGTCGTCCGGTAGCCCTTTCAGCATAGTTTACACCTGCTCACGTTGGCGCCATTCGGTCACGTCGCGCCGATCGACGCTGCCAGAGATGCCATCAATTGTAACATAAGCCCGTCCGATCGATCGCGACAGCTCTGATCAACCACTCCATCTCCGGCCGGCAGTCACAGCATGGCGCCGAGGCCGCACGCCGTGGTGCTGCCGTACCCAGGCGCCGGCAACATCAACCCGGCGCTGCAGATCGCCAAGCTGCTGCACCGCCGAGGCGTCTACGTCACCTTCGTCAACACCGAGCACAACCACCGGAAGGCGGGCGCCGACGCCGTGCGCGGCCACGACGGGTTCCGCTTCGAGTCGATCCCGGACGGCCTGGACGAGGCCGAACGCGGCGCGCAGGACTACGGGCGCGGCCTGTGCATCTCCACGAGCCTGCGCTGCGCGGCGCCGCTGAGGGACCTCGTCGCCCGGCTGAACGCCACGCCCGGCGTGCCGGCCGTGTCCTGCGTGGTGCCGACGGCGCTGATGAGCTTCGCGCTGGGCGTGGCGCGGGAGCTGGGCATCCCGAGCATGGTGTTCTGGGGCGGCAGCGCGGCGTCGCTCATGGGCCACATGCGGCTCCGGGAGCTCCAGGACAGAGGCTACCTCCCTCTCCAAGGTGAAAATCCGATGGAGGCCGATGGAACTCTGCCGATTTCTTTCCACCAACAATCGAATAAATTGGTATGATCTGCTTGTTCCTCTCTGCAGACGAGAGCTGTCTGACGAACGGCCATCTGGAGACAACCGTCATCGACTGGATCCCCGGCATGCCGCCGGTCAGCCTCGGCGACATATCCAGCTTCCTCCGCACCACCGATCCGGACGACTTCGAACTCCGGTTCAACGAGTCGGAGGCCAACAACTGCACCAAGGCCGGCGCCCTCATCCTCAACACCTTCGACGACCTCGAGGCCGATGTCCTCGCCGCGCTCCGCGCCCAGTACCCGTGCATCTACACCATCGGCCCACTGGGATCCCTCCTCAACGAAGGCATCGCCGCCGGCAACGTGGAAGACTCCTCCTCCAGCGGCCTGAGCCTGTGGAAGCAGGACACTGAATGCATCAAGTGGCTGGAAATGCAGGCGACGGGCTCCGTCGTGTACGTCAACTTCGGCAGCCACACGGTGCTGACACCGGAGCAGCTCGCCGAGTTCGCCTGGGGCCTTGCGGTCAGCGGCCACACGTTACTCTTGTCCATCAGGGAGAACCTCGTTCCCGGCGGCGGTCTGGCCGCGCTCCCGCCGGAGTTCGTTGCCGCGACGGCAGGCCGGTGCTGCCTGACCACGTGGTGCCCCCAGGAGCAGGTGCTGCAGCACCGGGCAGTTGGGTGCTTCCTGACGCACAACGGGTGGAACTCTACCATCGAGAGCCTGGCGGCCGGCGTGCCGATGGTGTGCTGGCCGGGATTCGCTGACCAGTACACGAACTGCAAGTATGCTTGCGAGGTGTGGGGAGTGGGTCTCCGGCTTGACGACGAGGTGGGGAGGGAGCAGGTCGCCGCGCACGTCAGGCACCTCGTCGTCAAGCCGGAGACCCACTCCCCACACCTCGCAAGCATACTTGCAGTTCGTGTACTGGTCAGCGAATCCCGGCCAGCACACCATCGGCACCTGCTGGATTAGGTTTGATTCAGCTTCAGGAGGCTACTTTCCTGACGGACAACGCAACATTGGCGAAGGCGACAGCAGCTCAAAATCTCTTCCTCACTCCAGGTCATTGGACCATCAGGCCACAGCTATCGCGCATGACAGCTTCTTCGGCCTTCGACGTTTCCAGGATCTACCACATTCCTAGGAGTCACAATTACCGAGCACATCACCAAGCCAAACTAGCTCTAAAGCTTCAGAATAGAAATCCAAGTTTCAGGTGCTTAGTCTCAGGCAGTGAGAACTGCCTCAATGCAGATGTATTTGCAGATGCTCCCGTGCTACAATGCACGATTGTATACGTACGTTGCTGCTAGATTAATAAAAATCCTATGTTCAAAAAATTTTTTAAAAAAAAAAAACTCCCCAAAGAGCCTCTACAAGACTACAGCTATGCTGCCCAAATTTGACCCCCTTTTACGCGTCCACCCCTCATGTCTGTGCGAGCAACCACACCTCTCATATTCGATTACTTTCATTCAACTAAATGCATGTGGATCATATAGCACAAAACTTAGCAATTCAACAACTCAACATTAACCACAATTTCAAAAATTCAATTATTCATACAAAATGAATCAATCGTCCTCTTATTGCATCTGTTGATCTATTTGTCATCACCAGATTGCCGCTTTGACTTGCACTTTCCCTTGCCATTTTTGTGGTAGGGTATTACATTTAATATGTGTCGATAATGGGCAATTGTGAATAGATTTTCTCAAGATGATGATTAGCGGCCAACTCCGTCGAACAAGTAAGAATCACTCTACATAATGCAACAAAAACTAGGCAATCAATAAAATTGAAACAAGTAAAACTTTGCTCTTGTGCATATCAACCGAGAAACTTGTGAACGAAGTGCTCGATTATGCTCCACCTATGATGTAGAGAGCCCACAAGGCACATGGTATGAAGTTCTTGTGTTCATGATAAAATTTGTGATTTGTCCTGAATTTTTTAGCCCTTTGTTCCACCAATAGGATCAATACAAGTGGCTAATTAATGTTTCCATAACTAGTCATCTTCATGGATAGAGTAAAAAATTGTGTATTCGGCTTTGAGTCTGATATCTGGTCGAACAGTTGGTCGGCACATACGGTGTCGGAGATGCCCCATGTTGGTCGCGACCGTTGGACCTCCAGCGAGTCGCATATAATGTCATGGGACGGCGAGGAGCGCCTCGACCAACAGCTGCATTCAGTCTGACAAGTCGTCGGTGCGGAAATCAAATAGCCACTCTTGTCTTCCAGCGAATGGCAAAGGGAGAAGCAGAGTGCGAGCTCCATGTCATATAGCGTGTGGGGCTCGAATTCTCCACTGGGAGCCCACTCCATTCTTCGTTGGTTTCGAACATCGAGTTGCTACAGAGCCGACCCTGTTGGAGTGGAGGAGAGGGGAGAGGGCGAAGATGAGAACAGAGTAGAGTAGAGCGGACGAGTCAAGACAAGCTAGGTTTGGTCCAGGGTGGGGATAGGCTGGGGTATGTGTGGTGTTGCGTAATTTTCGTTTGTTTTGCTCTTTTACCATATGGTTAGTCATAACCTCTTGGAGGAAAATGTCTGCAATTTTTGTGATGTTCGTTGCATGAAATAGAATGGGATACCAGTTGTTGAAAATGAACATTATGGGTTTTAGTATTTTACTTCTAATAAAAAACAAACATTTCACCACAAATTATTATCCTAGTTACGGAATCTATCCAACATAGCACAGTAATAAACGAGAGTGGACAAATGGAGCTTGAGCTACATGGAGCCCTATATTTAAAATTAAATTAAAATTCATACTTTGATGTTTCAAAAAAAAATCTGAAAACAATTCTGGTTATAGAAAATGTTATCTTCTACCAACAATTATAATCCCAAATAGAAATACGGAGTATTTTGGTCTATATAAAATAATAAAACCGGAATCTAAGTGTAGTGAATAGTGCCAAATTTGAAGTCCCATAATCTGTCAGATTTTGTTATTTTGTTTAGAGTGGAATATGAATTATTTGGAGTTGTGATTTTGCTCGTTGGTAGAGTGCAGTATTGTCTACGTTCGTGATGCTTTTCAGAACTTTCTGGAACTTGTATTTTTTTTTAAAAATGTGTAAAATAAAGGCTCAATTTTGCTCGAGCCTCAAATGCACTTTCCGAGTAACAAAGACGCCATCTGGTTCCGAGCTACCAAGTTGTTTCCCGTTTGCGCCTTGCAACTTCTTCAAAATAAAATTAATACTCTTAGCTAGCTCTGATTTTTTTTTCTTCAGTTTCTTTGTCTTTCTATGCTGTTTATTTTTTTGCTTTCCTGGGCTTGGCGCCGCATGGGATCGCATCGAGTTGCCAACTACAGTGCCAAACCCTGCAAATGCCAGCACACACAAACATTCATTCCATTCGTTAATTATTCGAACACAACCGTAGCTTTATTAAGTGAACTCAAACTCGATCCAGAGCCCTGCAGATGAACAAGACGAACGCGTGCCATGTAAGTCAGTAATTCGTGCACTTGTTCTTGGTCCCGTCGTTGAGGTGGAGCACGCAGCCCTTGCCGTCCTCGGGCGCGCACACGCACGCGCACCCGTCGAGCTTCTGCTTGGGGTAGTTCCGGCAGGTGATGTGGCCTCCCTGGATGCACCTCACCGTGTCGCAGGTCGCCCCGGCGTCCCCGAACACCACCAGCACTGCTAATTGGTCCAGACGAATCAGACACACACGAACGCGAGCAAGCATCAGGGACTAGCTAGAGTGTGTTAGTGTATCTCAGGCTCTCATGGAGCCAAATCGGAGAGAACGTAGTCGAAGCAGAAGGATAGGGATGGACTTACCGGAGAGGAGGAGGACGAAGGCGAGCGTCAGCTTCATGGTAGCAGCCATGTGTGTGTGTGTGTGTGTGTGTTGCGTTTGCGATGTGTGGCATCAAACTTGCAGTGCCGGTGCGTTTTATAAGGAAGCTCTGAATCTGCGTCGTCGTGCCGCCTCGCGGGGTTCAGAATTTGTCCAGGCTTCGCGTCGATCTCATTCTCAGCAGATCGTTCTGAAACGATCGTGGCAGCCACAGAGTCAGAGGAGTACAGTGCACTGACTACCGTCGCTACGATGCGGATCGTGTTGACCGCAGGCCGCAACATAAGTCGTGGTGTTCACATTACTGTGCGACCAACGTGACATGTCTTGACTTTCTCGGCCTGGATAAGTTCTGTTGACCATTCTTATTTTGACCTGGGAAGAGTGGCCTTCCATTTAAATCATTGTGCTCTGGATCCAAGACAATATCTTCTCTTCATTTTTTCCCTTCTTTCTCCACAGGCATAGCAGATTCTCAGATGCATTTATGTGTAGGGGCTCCATAGCTAGACCCTAGGCTACACTGGCCATGGCCTGGGACGTGGTAGCCAATTCCTTTTGTTAACTGTTTACTATTGTACCATGAGTTTGGCCTGGGGTGCTGCTCAGTCCTGGCTACGCTACTGCATATGTGGTTCAAATTGGGTGAATTGATTAACTTCCACGATGTCGGCAAAAGGTGCACAGCGCAACCACGCAAGATATTCTGATGATGAACGGAGAAAACCGAGCCAGTTATTCCGTGCCAAAGCAACTAACTAATGTTAGGATAAGAGCAACCACTACTAAAAAATGTTGCAGCCTTGGATCTAGAGTTAACTAGTGGATCTTTGACGCACATACCCATTCCCATTCGTTTCTCTGGAACTGGAGAAGTGCCAATTACCAAATGGCAAGTATGCACGTGTAGCTTGCTAGCTGGTAGAATGGTTAGGAGTTTAAGGGATTATTTGGTTCAAAGGAATTCTTTAGAATTTTTGGAGGATTTCATTTAGAAAATTTTCTATAGAGCTTGTTTAGTTTGTAGTATTAGAAACTGCAGGAATTTTTCTTATGGTCTATTTTTTTATTAAATTATATAGGAACATTTCTCTTAGATTCAACCTCATGGATTTTTTTTCATGAGTTTCGATAATTATGGCAAACACATAATTTTTTAGAAAAACTATCTTGCAACGTAACCAAACAACATATAATACACAATTCCTGTTTGATTTAACATTCATGATATTATATTCTACGTTCTTTTACCGTCATGTTTTGAAAATCCTACGAACCAAGAAAGCCCTAAGTATTTACCAAAGAAATTCACTTTGACACATGGGAGCATTCTCGACATTGTATGTGGACACACCAAGTTTCTGGAAACCCGGCTTTTTTATGTTCTTTGTAAAAAGACAAAATAAATGTCTCGTAAAAAACCTTTTTACTATCGAATTTTGTGTTTTATTACACATGACACAAAAATGTCAGTTTTCAGTGAAACAACTTTGTGAACATATGGAATGTGGATATATACGCGTAAAAAAATTGTCAAAATTTTTTAACATTTCAAAATACGTTTAAAATGTATTTTAAAAACCGATAGCATATACTCCGGGTGCCAAAACGTTAGTCCCTATGCTATACTACTTTATAAATGAAAACACAGTTTTCACTATATTTTGATGAAAAAAATCATGAAAAATAGTGCAGGGCCCATAGGGCGGGGTAGGGTGGTCACCCGGCGAATATCTACTATTTTGTCTCTACGACATGGCCACAAGTTAGTTAGCTCAACCATTGCAATGGCCACTTACACAAATTAAATAATTGTAGAAATGTGACGAATTATTGTGCAGGTTTTTTTTGCAAGTTTGCGACCTTGACTCGTACGGAGATTTTTTTTTTTTTTGCGAAAACTGAGATTTTTTCATTGTATTACTATCATTTCAATATGTTTGTACACGGGTTTGTTGATATCGTGTCACGTCACATATTAGTACTCTTTTATCGTTCCCTAAAAAAAGGACTGTATTAGTGCACGGTCTATAAACGAGATTGATTTTGGTTAATGCCGTACCATCATGGTAGGCTGATAGCTCTGTATATATACTGCGTCATAGCGCTAGGGTTTACATGGTTAGGATTACAACAAACTCACCATTATCCTAACTACCCTATAAGCTATCCTGAACCAACACGGTTAGCTAAACAGGACGTGATCGTATCTGAACTCCTATCACAACTGACATCGTTTAACAGCCCCTCTCGATCCGAGCGTGTGCTAACCAGGTTCAAACCATACTTCAGGCGATCAAAGGCTTCTCGTTCAAGAGCCTTGGTAAAGATATCCGCTAGTTGAGCGTGTGAAGAAATAAAACGCACCTTCAGTGCTCCAGCTGATACTTTCTCTCGAACGAAGTGAAAATCGATTTCTATGTGCTTAGTCAGTGCGTGAAAAACCGGATTAGCAGTAAGAAACGTTGCACCCAAGTTATCGCACCATAAAATTGGAGGTTCAGACTGAAACAGTCCTAATTCCCTAAGTACTGACTGCAACCATGTCACCTCTGCAGTACCATTTGCTATGGCCTTGTATTCTGCTTCTGTAGACGATCTACTCACTGTCGGCTGCTTCCTTGAGCTCCAGGAGATTAAGTTGGGTCCGTAGAACACTGCATAGCCACCCGTTGATCTCCGATCATCAGGGCACCCAGCCCAGTCTGCGTCGGTGAATACACTCAGTTCTGTCGAAGACGATCGCTGTATACTGAGTCCAACATTCAGAGTTCCTCTAATGTAACGAAGTATCCGTTTAACTGAAGACCAATGCACATCCATTGGGGCTGACAGAAACTGGCAAGCTTTATTTACTGCAAACGATATATCAGGGCGTGTTAAGCACAAATATTGCAGTGTTCCAACGGTATTCCGATAGCTTTATGCGTCTTCATCAGATAGTGGTTTGCCACTCATTTTACTGAGACGATCTGACACAGCCATTGGAGTGGAGATAGCCTTGCACGAGTGCATGTTTACCCGATGTAGCAGATCTGATGCATATTTGGTCTGAGTAAGAGAAATGCCACCATCTTTCTGATTCACTTCGATGCCAGGAAAATATGACAGGTTCCCCAGATCCTTGACAGCAAATGATAACCGAAGCTGGGCTAAGAGCTTGTCAACAGCCTGTTTGCAAGAGTCGGCAATGATGATATCGTCCACATAAATCAACATGTATATCATGACTCGTCTGTCAGCGAAGATGAATAGCGAGGTGTCTGCTTGCGAAGGAATAAAACCCAAGGACTGAAGTTTTGTAATGAGCTTCGAGTACCAGGCTCTCGGAGCTTGCTTTAGGCCATATAGAGATTTCTGAAGTCTGCACACATGGTGAGGAAGATCAACATCGACATAGCCTGGCGGTTGATGCATATATACCTCCTCCTGGATGTCACCGTGGAGAAAAGCATTCTGGATGTCAATTTGACGAAGCGTCCAGCCGCGAGACACGGCGATAGACAAGATCAACCGAACTGTTGTAGGCTTGACGACAGGAGAGAATGTGTCGGTGTAGTCAATCCCAAGGTGTTGAGTGAATCCTTTTGCCACGAGCCTAGCTTTATACCGATCAACTGTACCATCCGATTTCTGCTTCAGTTTGAATACCCACTTGCAACCTACGATGTGATGTCCAGGAGGTGCAGGAACAAGACTCCATGTTTTGTTAAAACAAAGGGCGGCAAACTCCTCATCCATTGCAGCCTTCCAGGCAGGAACCGCAAGAGCCTCTTGATGTGAGACCGGTTCTGCGGCAAAAGCTCGTTTCTTGGTGTCATATCGGATGAACCCATCAAAGAGACGAACCGGTTTGACAACGTTGTCCCGAAGGCGCGTACGCATCGGCGACACAGGAGCTGCTGCGAGTGAGGGCGACGAGGCAGCAGACGGAGCCGCTGCAGGTGAAGGGGACGAGACAGCAGCCGACGCTGGCGAAGGCGCGTCATCATCATGGGCCGGCCCATGACCTGGAGTCGGTGGTGACGGAGGTGCAGACGAGTCAGACTGGGCTTCATCATCAGATTGCCCATCAGGGGCCGCACCTGCATGCGGCCCAGCATGTCCTCCGTGATCGACGTGCGGTGCGTGCACCTCACCGATCCCTTGGTTGATAGTACCTGTAGCATGCGAATCAGAGGGTAGACTATTAGTAGCACAAGCCCTATCACATGTTGGTACCGAATGATCTGGTTCAGGAAGAAGAATGGCATCCTCAGTAGGAGTAGGTTGTTGTTTGGTTCGTGGATCAGTGGAAAAAGGGTAGACAGTCTCATCAAAGACGACGTCGCTAGAGACGTAGATCCGACCAGAACATCGATCTAGACAGCGAAAACCAAGGTGCTGAGGGCTGTACCCAAGGAATACACATTGACGCGATCGAAAGTCGAGTTTTCGGTTATTATATGGCCGTAGGTTCGGCCAACATGCACTACCAAACACACGAAGAATGTTGTAATCGACGGGTTTTTGAAAGAGTTTGGTAAAGGGAGTAATGTTCTGGGTGACTCGACTTGGCATACGATTTATGAGGTAGCAAGCAGTAAGCACAGCATCGTCCCAAAAGCGAAGTGGAACAGAGGATTGGGCAAGGAGGGTGAGGGCTGTTTCAACAAGGTGTCGGTGTTTGCGCTCGATGGCGCCGTTTTGCTGGTGTGTATGGGGACAGGAGACTCGATGAGCAATTCCCGTGTCATTGATTTTTTTTTGTAGATTTTTGTACTCACCCCCCAATCGGATTGAACAGACCGAATTTTGGTGCCCAAAGATAATTCAACACGTTTTTGAAATTGATAGAAAACATGCTCCACATCAGACTTGTATTTTAGCAAATACACCCATGTAAACTTGCTAAAATCGTCAAGAAAACTTACATAGTAACAAAAACCACCAGCAGACTTAACAACTGGCCCCCATACATCCGTATGGATTAACTCAAGAGGAAAGCTAGAAACTCTACTAGACAGCTCTTAAGGGAGCTGATGAACCTTAGCTTGTTGACATGCATCGCACACATGTGTACTAGGTTCTTTATTAGAAGACGAAGCTAATTTATTTGTGTGGAGAATAGCCTGGACTATGGGCGGAGCAGGGTGTCCAAGTCTCCTGTGCCACAGTTCCTTGGATGGAGCGGAGTGGTAAGCTTGACGGCGACGTGGAGTGGAGCGTGGATGCGTTGGAGGAATTGGGTACATGCCGTCTTGAGATCTACCGTGGAGCAGAATTGTTCTCGTGGTGCGGTCCTTGACAAAGAAAGAATCAGGATGAAGTTCAACGAAACAGTTATTATCAGAAGCAAGCTTATTGGCAGAAAGAAGGTTCATACTAATATTCGGAGCATGCAGGACGTTTTTCAGTTTCAGAGAATGTTTCGAACCAGATAAAACAGAATCACCAACATGTAAAATAGGGACATGCGTACCATTGGCGACCTGAATCTGATCGCTGCCCTTGTAGGTGTCATAGACGTGGAGGCGTTCCATGTCATTGGTCATGTGATCTGAGGCACCGGAGTCCATGATCCAATTTGGTTCGCTCGTGTAGTTGTCATTGGAGTTGGTGTAGCCAGCGACGCGGTTGGATGTCTCGGGCTGGATGGCGTGGTTGAAGCGAGAGTAGCACCGTAGAGCATCGTGTCCATACACACCACAGATCTGACAGGTAGATTTGTTTCCACGTCCACGTCCTCCACCTTGCTGGGGATTACGCCCAGCATGGTCGCCTCGCCCGCCACCATTGCAGCCGTTGCGGCCTCCTCCGTAGCCGTAGCCGCGACCGCCTCCGTCACCGCGTCCGCGACCACCTCGGCCACGCTGAAAACCACCACGCCCTCCTCCACGGTAGGCATGGTTGGCGGAGTGCTGGAACTAGGACCCGCCATTGGATATACGATCTCCATTACGGCCTCATATGCGACCATATGCCCGTACAGGTCGCTGAGGGTGAAGTCTTCACTCTTTGACGTAATCACCGTCATGGAGGTGGTGAAGTTGTCGTAGTCCTCGCTCAGACCGGCGAGGATGTAGGAGATGACCTCGCTATCTTCAAGGGGGTTGCCGATCATCGCCATCGTGTCGGCCATCTTCTTCACGTGGTGATAGTAGTCGGACATGGAGGTCTCTCTCTTCTTGGGCTTCACCATCGCAGATCGGAGCTGCACGATCCGCGCCTTTGACCGGGATGCGAACATCCGATCAAGCGCTCCCCACACGGCGGCCGACGTCTTGAGAAGAAGGACGTGACCAAGCACCTGTGGTGTGAGAGAGCTGAGCAGACCAGGTGGCATACTCCGGATTATCCACCTGATCGGAGCTTCCTTCGGCAGCAATCTTCTTTGGCGGCGCTGCCTTTGATCCGTCGACGAACCCGTACACGTCGTTGCTGTACAGGGCAGGCAGGGCCTGAGCTTTCCATAGGTGAAAATTCTCCTGATCGAGCTTAATGGTGATGGCGGAGTTGAGGGCGGCGGTGAGATTGGGTTGGGGTGTGGATGGTAGCGGTGGAGTGGTTGGGGCCATGATTGGATAGGAGCAATGGCTCTGATACCATATAAACGAGATTGATTTTGGTTAATGCCGTACCATCATGGTAGGCTGATAGCTCTGTATATATACTGCGTCATAGCGCTAGGGTTTACATGGTTAGGATTACAACAAACTCACCATTATCTAACTACCCAAGCTATCCTGAACCAACACGGTTAGCTAAACAGGACGTGATCGTATCTGAACTCCTATCACAACTGACATCGTTTAACACGGTCCTCTATTAACTTTGGCTTATGCCGTCGACTTCACCCTACCATTTCTGCTGTACCGTCCTCCACCGCTGACCATGAAGAGGGATAACTGAGTAGGCCATGGCCATCACAATCTGGTCAAGCTTGTTAAACTTTATCCATAATAGTTTCTGTGTCTCAACTTATTCTACTTGTAAATTTTAAACTAAAGAACTGGTCATGGACAGGGGTGCATGGAAATTATCTAGTTGAATTATATGAACCCGCACGGAATCACACACTGCCAAAACCGGCGACACAAACTTTTCCTGGCCTTGTTCGGCCGGCCTGGATTAGGGTGTATTCCTAGGTATTATCCACAGTGTTTTTGGTGAAAACACTTCTATCACCCAATCCCCTCCAATCCTCTTCTATCCTAAATCCCTTGTAACCCATCTTAAAAATGTTGTTCGGTAAGCAGGGATCACTCATTAACATCAACAACGAAACGGAGGGCTGCCAAGATGGACACAACGCTGGAAGACTGGACGGGGTCACCACCATTGACTGGTAATATGCGGCCCTTTCGCCAGACTACTACTACGAGCTATTGGAGTAGTGGAATGGAGAATGATGCACGATACGACCAAGAACTGCAGCAGCCTCTCACCTAATGGCGCCGGCGCCGGAAGGAACTAGGCATGGGAAACGACCAGGCGCAAGCAGCTCCAACGGGAGCTCCTGAGCGTTCTGCGTGCGACGTACATGGAGGACGGAGCCGACTAGCTTCAATCGCGTTGATTTCTACTGCAAGCCGCGCGCGTGGCGGCCGGGAGAAGACCAAGCCGTGCTGGCGGAGGGGAGCCGACGGCGGGGAGCCGCACCGCGAATGAGAGTTGTGCCGATGGAGGGGAGCCGGCAGCCCGGAGCCGCGCGTGCAGACGGAAGTTGCGATGGGCTGATGGAAGAGGGCCCGAAGCAGCTGAAATGAGCCAGAGCAGAGGAGAGACGGCGGCAAGCTAACTGCACTGGGACCAGCGAGACTGCGAGACATCAAACAATAAAAAACACGAGGGGGGTGGGGTGTCTATTGTTGTGAAGTGTGTTAAGTATATTATATCACCACTTCCTATCAGATCGGTCTTTTGGGATAGTTGGTTGGTAGAGGTATCTAACATGGTATCAGAGCCTAAGGTCTCAGGTTCGAGTCCTACCCCCGACGTTTTTCTCCCAATTATTTCTCCGCTCGAAAGAGGGCTGGAGGGGAGCTTTTAGCCACCGATGTTCCGGTGTGCTCTTCTTCTATTCACGTGTTGACTTTCTCTTCTCCCGTCACACGTGAGAGGGGGTGTTGTGAAGTGTGTTAAGTATATTATACCACCACTTCCTATCAGATCGGTCTTTTGGGATAGTTGGTTGGTAGAGGTATCTAACATGGTATCAGAGCCTCAGGTCTCAGGTTCGAGTCCTACCCCCGGCGTTTTTCTCCCAATTATTTCTCCGCTCGAAAGAGGGCTGGAGGGGAGCTTTTAGCCACCGATGTTCCGGTGTGCTCTTCTTCTATTCACGTGTTGACTTTCTCTTCTCCCGTCACACGTGAGAGGGGGTGTTGTGAAGTGTGTTAAGTATATTATACCACCACTTTCTATCAGATCGGTCTTTTGGGATAGTTGGTTGGTAGAGGTATCTAACATGGTAGGAAGTGGTGATATAATATACTTAACACACTTCACAACACCCCCTCTCACGTGTGACGGGAGAAGAGAAAGTCAACACGTGAATAGAAGAAGAGCACACCGGAACATCGGTGGCTAAAAGCTCCCCTCCAGCCCTCTTTCGAGCGGAGAAATAATTGGGAGAAAAACGCCGGGGGTAGGACTCGAACCTGAGACCTGAGGCTCTGATACCATGTTAGATACCTCTACCAACCAACTATCCCAAAAGACCGATCTGATAGGAAGTGGTGATATAATATACTTAACACACTTCACAACACCCCCTCTCACGTGTGACGGGAGAAGAGAAAGTCAACACGTGAATAGAAGAAGAGCACACCGGAACATCGGTGGCTAAAAGCTCCCCTCCAGCCCTCTTTCGAGCGGAGAAATAATTGGGAGAAAAACGCCGGGGGTAGGACTCGAACCTGAGACCTGAGGCTCTGATACCATGTTAGATACCTCTACCAACCAACTATCCCAAAAGACCGATCTGATAGAAAGTGGTGGTATAATATACTTAACACACTTCACAACACCCCCTCTCACGTGTGACGGGAGAAGAGAAAGTCAACACGTGAATAGAAGAAGAGCACACCGGAACATCGGTGGCTAAAAGCTCCCCTCCAGCCCAGGGGCTCGATGGGGCTCGGCCGGTCCGAAACCTGCCTACCGAACGTCCATGGCGTGTTTTGGCCTGTAATAAATTAGGCTGGTAAACAACACTGAAAAACCTGTCAAACCCTGGCTGCCGAACAAGGCCTTATTGGACGACGTATGGGGATCTTATTGCATAGTGTTATCTTTTTTTTTTGCGAGATTACATAGTGTTATTTATGAACTGAAAGTCTGAAACCCAAACCAAGAGAGCGGGGACCGCGTGTGAGAGATTCGGCTACTCGGGCGCGCGGCAGTTGGTGTGCGTGACGCCGTCGTCGAGGTGCAGCACGCAGCCCTTGCCGTCGGCCGGCGCGCACTCGCAGTCGCACCCGTCAAGCTCCTGCCCCGGGTAGTTGTCGCAGGTGATGTGCCCTCCCTGGAAGCACACCACGGCGCACCTCGCCGTGGCGCCATCGATCTCCCCGAACACCACGAGCCCTGCTTGGTCCGGCCAGCACATCATGCATACATGTGAAATGTTTAGAAACATCGATCTGTACGCGCGTGTACCTGAAGAATTACGGTTTACAGATCGACGGACGTACCGGAGACGAGGAGGATGAAGGTGACGGACAGCTTCATGGAGGAAACCATGTCTTCTTGTGTTATGCTTACACTGCGTTGCGCTATGTGTGGTTTGTGTTGGCTTTGCCGGGAAACACAGAGAGTTCATAGATATATAGAAATCCCTGGCGTGGATAACTCCATCTCTAGCATGGAAAATTGCTATCGCGCGCTAATCAGTCAGCGTACGTCTTGTGTTAAACTAGTTCGATCAGGCCCGCCGCTCTCTCTGACTAGATCGAGCCGCGACGTGCAGCGTTCCACGTATCAACAATTCTTGCTCGGAAATTATATTAATTCCAAGTGTGTAAAGTTGAATTATATGCAAACGAACTCGCGAGGGATCACACACTCTGCCACTGTGCCACACAGACTGTTTCCTGATGGCCAGTTTTATTCAACTCAAACTCAAACCCAAACCAAGAGACAGAATCACAGAATAGAAGACGTGTATACGATGCGTGCGATTCAGCTACGACTTGTGCTTGGGGCAAGTGATCGTCGTGCCGTTGGCGAGGTGGACGGCGCAGCCATTTCCGTCCGGCGGTGCACTACCCAAGAATTTTCATTTGCACCGCTTAATAACTACATGCTTCATTTGCACCACAATTCTACTGTTGCTCAAGATCCCAACTCCTTTGCCGACACTTGAGACCTCGACTGCTAAGCTGTGATCCTCACAGATGCCACTCCTTCATTCTCTGCAAAATTGCACAACATGAGTTATTAGTGCCAACAATGATAGTGTGGAGATTACGAAAGCAAGCACCCTCACTGAAATGATCCAGACAACGGCCGTTATCCCTTAACTTCATCAAGGAACATATAATATATCAAAAAAACAGCTACCTTACAATCTTTGGAATTTATCTCATCTTTCTGGTCAGAGAGAGATACACTAGAACAACACAAACTATTCAGGACGTACTAATCCATGCTGCCCATGGTATGTTTCTTCTAAAATAGAGCCATCTGTTGACCACCTCAAGCCTCCCAACCATGTCTACCCAGCTAAACCAAACTAAACAGCAAAACCGGGACTCCCCACAAAATTCACCTACCGTCCAGTACAACAGCATGACAAATGCAAGGCGGCGAGAGCCGCAAATAACTGTCAGATGATGCGATTTTCAGTGCTTCCCAATTTATTAAATAAACAAGTAGTCTTCCCCTGTCTTGCATAACAGAACGTAACATAACAAAAATATAAAGGAAACCACACCTTGACCACCTCCAACTTGCGCTCCACCTCCGCCTTGCGCCTATTCTCATTCCCTTCCTTGATCACGCGTCTCACCCTGGCCTCCTCCTCTTTCAGCCAAGCCTCATCACGCACAGCAAATAACTGCAAAATGAGGAGACAACGAAACTTGAGTGTTTGCCGCAATCAAATTCAATTATCATAGGTAAATGCCTTCGTTTTATTCGGCCTAAGATGTTTGAATGTTGTTATAAATGAATTTTTATATACCATAAGAATAAGATGGCAATTTTTTTCTTAATACTAGATATTCTGCTAGCTTTACTTAAATCTATCCTAATTTTGGATCCTCACTAGAGGCAGTGATTTTACATTCTACTGTATGGTCATCTATCCTAATTTGCAGCTAACTTACAAGTGAAATATATAATGATTTAAGCTGCAGCCTGCAGTTGGCTGTTTTCTTGGCTAATTAATTTTCAATTTGCTAGGAAAATATTGCACACAACAGTCAATCAAACATATAGTAAGAAAATGTCAGCTTGGAGGAACGCACCTTCTGAAATATAGATTCTCCAAATGCACTATAACGTTTACGATGTGCACGTAATATCTGGGGTTGGCCATGCTTGTATTCATCATGAGTAGGGTGCTTGATGTCATCTCCACACTCGTGGCACTCACCTTCAAAAAAGGTAAAAATAGGTGAATAAATAGAGGTAAAGAAAACATTGCCATAGCTGGTTAGCATCAACGCTTAGGATGAAAACAGCGCTCAGGACTTGGCGTTCGAAACTGAATAGTATTTGGGTTCCAGATCCTGTTTCATATACGCTTCAAGATCCAACAGTGATAGTGCATGCAATTTCCAACATAGCAAAACCATCGAACATGGTATGGTCACACTAAATTCAACGGGATTCAACCAGAACTGCAAGAACGGGATTCAACAACAAATTTGAGAAAGTCGAGTATTTAATACCATTGTCGTCAGGTTTGAGCATGCAGAGACATGTGAGGACATACGCTTCATAATCACCATCCATACATGTGATTTCAGCAAAGTACAGACCTTTGTTGACAGCTCCTTTAGTCTTCATGGTGAGATTGAAATGATCGTAAGATCTATAAATAGAATCTTTCCCATCAAAACATGAATTGTGGCTCACAATATCTTCTAGTTGATATGCAAGATCCTGAAGTGTTAAGATTGGATAGCATCAATAAGTGTAACATGTATTTGATGACATTGTAGGAATGATGTAACCAACAAAGGACAGAGTGAAAGAGCATACCCCGACAAGATCATTGTCCTCGTTATATTTGTCCAGCACAGCCTTCACCAATTCCTCTGTAGGGAGATCAGTCGTACAGGAAACAAAAGCCTCTTGAGAGTGCTTCCGTGTGCCATCATGAAACCAGTAAAGAGCATTTCGGACATCCCTCTCCTCGTCGGTAAGTCCATCCATGCATCTATTTCAGATATAAGAGGATTGTAAATGATTAGCATATTTTATAGAATAATCAATGACAAAGGGTTTGGGTTGATGAGATTGCATGCAAGGTTTTGGTTCAAATAGAGTTGTTAGCATAAAACCATCACTTTTGTGGCGAAATTTCGGAAAACCACCACTTTTCGTTTTTTTTACAAAATGTGACCACCATGGTGCACGTTTTTTGCAATTCGCACAAATCAGCGGTTTAGGGCGAATTGACACCGTTTCTGACGGTGGGACCCATACGTCAGTCCTACGTGGCATGGGGGGACGGCGCCCGGCGACGGCCGTTTGGAGCCGTTAACGGCCGTTGACGGAGGCGGTGGGGCCCACCACTTACGACCCGTTAGGGCACCCCTTCGCCTCAGTCAAACACAGTCACCGCGCGCTCTTCCCCCCGATACTTAGCGATGGCGGCGGCCACTTCAGGCGACGGCGGAGGCGTAGCGTCGGCGGTCGGTGGTCGGGGCGGCGGCGCCGGGGGCGGCGGCGTTGGGGGCTGCGGCGTTGGGGGCGGCGGCGTTGGGGGCGGCGACGCAGAGATGACTGGCAGCCCGGAGACGCGGGTCCAGGGCGATCTGTCGCCGATGTGCTCTTCGGCGGCGGTTCTGGCCTCGCCGGAGAAGAGGAGGTACTCTGGCGTCGAGTAAGTGCTCTCTCTTGATTTGCTATAGCTTAGTGTAGTTTATCTCTGTCATCCGGTAGCAGAGGAATTAGGTTTTAGGGTTTAGTTCTTCTCTGGTTTTTAGAGTACACTGTAAGTTAATTAGGTCTTGTATGCTGTCATGGTTTTGCAGTTTGGACGATGAAAAATGGGAAATTAGGTTCAATTTCCCTGGTGTAGACAATTTAGAGAGAACTCTATCAAGATCAGATATAACTGTTATGAATTTGATGCAACTGATTGAAGAACATGGTTATGGTTACAATGATAGAATTTATTATGTCAAGGAAAAAGGAAAAGGTTTTGGAGGCATGGAGGTTGTTGCCAATATGGAGAAGGTAGAAGAGATGTTAGAATTGTTTGGCAAGGACAAATTGTTGTTGCTCACTGTACTGAAACATAGAGAACCAGTACCAGTAGGTATCAACCAGGATGCAAGGGAAGTTCAGGTGCAATTAGATGAGCCAGTTGTCCTTTCCGTGGACAAAGATGGTTTGACATACATTAGTGAGGATGAAGAAGTGTATCCAGTACCAGTAGACTACTCAGATGTTGTATGCCTTGGAACCCAACAGAGCTGCAATATGGATAAGGGGAAATCAGTTGTTCCTCCTGGTGTTTCAGTGTGTGTTGAAATTATAGACTCTGAAGAGGATGCTGAGTATGCAGTGCCAGAGGAGGTAGAATTAATCAAGAAATTGAAGAGGCAGAGAGGAGAAGATCCTGAAGATTTCCTATTTATGGAGAAAATTAGGGAACAGAAGAGGATGAAAGAACAGGCTATACATTTGAAGGGGACACAGATGTTGGAGAACTATATTCAGAGGAGGAGGAGGAGGAGTCAGAGGCAGAGGAGGTGCATGAAGATGAATTTCCCATTGCAGTGAAGAAATCTGTTAAGAGGCCAGGGCCAACTAGCAGATGTCACCATGAGGCAGATGAAGAGGAGGCATTTTTTTTCCAACCCACATCTGATGAAGATGGCAGCCCTGATGATTTGGGATCCAGTGATGATGATGGATTTGTAGAGAAATATTCCCTTCCCAGTGGGAGGAAGAGGAGGCTCAAAAAATTGAAAAGGAGGGTTTGGTATGATGAGTTTAGGGCTGATGCACATGAGCAGTTTGCCATCAAGTTGTGTTTCAAAAATGTTCAGCAGTTTAGGGTAGCTCTTAGGAACTACCACATTGCTCAGTTAAGGAACTATCAGCTGCACAGAAATAATCCTGATAGGATTATTGTTAAATGCAGTGAAGAAGGGTGTCCATTCTACATGACATAATTAAACATGAGAAAACATTTTGCATTAGAAAACTGAGAGCTTTGCACACTTGCATTCCCCATGGAGAGAACACAAAAGTCAGCATTGATTGGTTGGCCCAACAATCTGAGCAAGCTGTGAGAACTGATCCAAATACTTGTGTTGACACACTGATGGAGCAAGCAAAACTGAAATTTGGTGTGGAAGTTCCAAGGAGCAAGGCTTATAGGGCAAGGAAGAAGGCCTTTGATGTAGTAATTGGTGATCAGAAGAAGCAGTACACAAGGTTGAGAGACTACCTGCAGGCTATATTAGACACAAATCCAGGGAGCAGATGCATTGTTACAACCAAGGAGCTAGTGGAGCATCCTAGTCCAAACCCAAGGTTCCATGGACTATTTATTTGTCTAAATGCTTCTAAGGAGGGATTTCTTAATGGATGCAGGCCATTCATTGGTAAGTTTCTTATAAGTACTGCCTCTCTGTTTTAGCATGTTTGTTATAAGTAATTACATGTCATAAATTACTGCCTCTCTGATTTATCCTGTTTTTAAATGCAGGGCTTGATGGATGTTTCATAAAATTGAGCACAGGTCAACAAATATTGGCTGCTACTGGGAGAGATGGGAACAACAACATTTTTCCCATTGCATTTGGTGTAGTAGATAGAGAAGAAACTGCTAGTTGGATGTGGTTTCTAACCCAGCTGAGAGAATGCATAGGACAGGCAGGGAAATGGGGGAATTACACCATAATATCTGACAGGCAAAAGGTCAAAATTTGTCTACTGCTTATTTACCTTTGAAGGTAAAAATTTACACAATTATGAGTACTGACTATTTACCTTTGACCAGGGTTTGTTGAAAGCAATATCAAGAGTGTTCCCTGACTCTCCTCAAAGGTTCTGTCTGAGGCATATCTATGCCAACTTTCAGTCAGCAGGGTTTAGAGGTGAGGAGCTGAGGAAGTCCCTGTTTGCAGCAAGTTATTCCTATACCAAGAGTGGATTTGATAAAGCAATGGAGGAGCTGAAAAAGGAATGTGAGGAAGCATATGCCTGGTTAATGCAGATTCCTGTTGAATCATGGGCCAGGTATGCGTTTGACACTAACTGCAAGACTGATCTGGTTGTCAACAACCTGTCAGAAGTATTCAACAGGATGATATTAAATGTTAGGAACAAGCCAATAAGGACAATGCTTGATGGCATTAAGGACAAGCTAATGATGAAATACAGTAAGACAAGGGAAGCAGCAGAGAGGACTAGATGGGAGATTACACCCCACTACTCTGGGAAATTAGAAGAGGCCAAGATGTTTTCCAGAGAATGCAAGGCTAGGAATGCAGAGATTGGTTTGTGGCAAGTAAGCACAAGTGGGACAGCAGTACATGCAGTTGACCTGAGAGCAAGGACATGTGGTTGCAGGAAGTGGGATGTCACTGGCATTCCTTGTAATCATGCCATCTCAGCAATCAACAAGGTGAAGCAGGTACCAGAGGACTATGTCTCTGACTTTTTCAAGAAACCAATGTACAAGGAAGCTTTCAAGTTTGTGGTTTACCCTGTTCCTGGTCCTGATGACTGGCCAAAGACAAATACAACAGACATTGATCCACCTGTGTTCAGAGAGAAGCCAGGTAGGAAGCAAACTGTGAGGAGGAAAGGTGCATTTGAGGTACCAGCACCTAGAGATACTTCAAGGATGGGCAGTATCACTTGCTCCAACTGCCACCTGACTGGCCATAGGTACACAAATTGTGGTACTGAACTGAGGCCAGAGCTGCAACTAAGGAAGGAACATAACAAGGTTAGATATATATATCTTTGAATTGTATTAATATGCTCCATCTGCAACTAACCAATTTCTCTTACAGCTAAAGAAGCAGAGCAGCAACCTTGAAACATCTGCTTCACAGAGTACCACAGCTGCTACACCAGCTCCAACTGCTCCAGCTCCAACTGTTTCAGCAACAGCACCTCCTACTGCTCCACCTAGGAGAGCTCCAGCACCTCCTACTGCAGCACAGAGTAGTGCTACTGCTCCACCTAGGAGAGCTCCAGCACCTCCTACTGCAGCACAGAGTAGTGCTACTGCTCCACCTAGCAGAGCTCCAGCACCTCCTGCTGCTACTGCTCCATCTAGTAGGCAACCATTCTCTGCCCCAAGGAGTGCTGATGCAGGTGTTAGTACTGCCCCAACCAGGGTAAGCAGCAGGAAAATCACCCTCACAGGTAGGATGAAGGGTTATCTGAATGCAGGGAAGGCAACATCACACAAGTGAGCTATGTGCTATTTGGTGAGACTATGTGGTGAGAACTATGTGGTGAGAACTATGATCTATTTGTGTAAGACTATGTGCTGAGAACCATTTGTGTAAGACTATGTGGTGAGAACAATATGTGTATGACTATGTGCTGAGAACCATTTGTGTAAGACTATGTGTTGAACTATGATCTATTTGTGTAAGAGTATGTGCCATGTGGTATGTCATATTTGTGCTATGTGCTATGTGTTGAACCCTAAAAATGGTAAAAAAATGGGTTGTCGAGGACCCCTGGGGCCCTCGACAACCCTAAATGATCATTTTTACCAAATTTTTCATTTTCTTCAAAAATGGTAAAAATGGGTTGTCGAGGGCCCTGAGGGGTCCTCGACAACCCTAAATGATCATTTTTACCAAATTTTTCATTTTCTTCAAAAATGGTGAAAATGGGTTGTCGAGGGCCCCGAGGGGTCCTCGACAACCCTAAATGATCATTTTTACCAAAATTTTCATTTTCTTCAAAAATGGTAAAAATGGGTTGTCGAGGGCCCCGAGGGGTCCTCGACAACCCTAAATGATCATTTTTACCAAATTTTTCATTTTCTTCAAAAATGGTAAAAATGGGTTGTCGAGGGCCCCGAGGGGTCCTCGACAACCCTAAATGATCATTTTTACCAAATTTTTCATTTTCTTCAAAAATGGTAAAAATGGGTTGTCGAGGGCCCCGAGGGGTCCTCGACAACCCTAAATGATCATTTTTACCAAAATTTTCATTTTCTTCAAAAATGGTAAAAATGGGTTGTCGAGGGCCCCGAGGGGTCCTCGACAACCCTAAATGATCATTTTTACCAAATTTTTCATTTTCTTCAAAAAATGGTAAAAATGGGTTGTCGAGGGCCCCGAGGGGTCCTCGACAACCCTAAATGATCATTTTTACCAAATTTTTCATTTTCTTCAAAAATGGTAAAAATGGGTTGTCGAGGGCCCCAAGACAACCCTAAATGATCATTTTTACCAAATTTTTCATTTTCTTAAAAAATGGTAAAAAAGGGATTGACACATAATAATGTAGCATCACTTTCTGATTCAACAACAATTCAACAAGCTCACATTCATTACAAGTTCAACGCAGAATAAGATGACACTAATAGTTCCAAACAGACCAAACTAAATTAACAGAGTTCACACCTTGCTTTACTAAAAAGCAACCATACATAAATAAAAACATGAGTTCTCTAACCCACTATTTCCTTGATCCTCTGCACCTTCTCCTTATTTTTCTTTTCCTCCTTAAGCAGATCATACAACATGTACTCAAGCTTTTCTTTTCCTCCTTGAGCATAGATTTTTCTTCATCAAACTTCTCCTGCTTGGCCTTCATTACATCAGCTTGAGTTCTCTGCACCTGCTTCAGCTCACCAACCCTGGCCTCCAACAAATCAATTGTTATCTTCATCTGTTTCATCATTTCATCATCCTTCTGAATCCTGGAGCTGTTCTCCTCCCTAGCAGCTTTGACAGTGTCATCAATGAATCTGTTAACATCAGCAACCATATGTGTGTACTTCTTCTCAATCTTGGTCTTCTCTTCAGACAGCTCCTTCATCAGACTTACATGTGTGATCCTTTCTGCAACTCTTGCATTGTTGCTATCTTCAAACATCCGCCACAGTTTCCCTATTGCTCTCTGAGCTGTTGGTGGCCACTCTTCATCTACCCAATGCACAAAACCACAGTTCTCAACCTGCTGCAAAAAGGTTCAGATAAAAACAGTGAGCTACACATTTATCTAAACGATGCATTATTTAAAACAGAGCCTATATAACCCAAATCCTTGTAATGCAAGAGCTATACATGTAACTGACTTCTGCTTTTTTTATAATATAGCTACCCTAAAATACACTTAATTATTTTAAAACCAGTTGCATGGATAGCTATGCATGTTTTCTGACTTATTAAGAACAGTGAGCTATACATGTTTTATAATTTAACATTACTGCAACTAATTATTTTAAACAATGCAACTAAGTAGAGAGGGCTACATTTCTCAATCTAGCTCACTACAAATTGCAAATCTGCTGCAATAATAATTTTGCAACTAACTACAGGGCTGCAATACAAGGTCAAGCACGAAATCTAGCATCTAACTTACATTCTCCACCGAGCACATGTAGAACCTGCGGCCGGTGTTCATTCCTTCAAAAGCAACGCATTTCTTCGGCAACTGCTGGTGCCCACGACACAGCTCCGCACCCAACGCCAAACCGTCGAAATCGGCGTCCTCAGTGGTGTCTGGACAGTAGTCGCTCTCCACGGTGTCCTGAAGAAACCACGAACAACACATAAATTATCGTCTCCCCGCGGCGCGAAATCCTCAAATCTGGGCCGAAACCCTAATCCCCAAATTATAGATCTTACCCCTAGCGTCGACGGGCTCGAGGACTCGCCGTCGTTCCAGCTCGGCATCACGGAGGGAGCGAGCAGCTCGGCCGGCGGAGGGCGCGCAAGGTCGGCCGGCGGAGGGCGCACAAGGTCGGCCGGCGGAGGGCGCGCAAGAACGACCGGCGGCAGCAGCTCGATGAAGTGGGGAAGAAGAGCGCGCGGTGACTGTGTTTGACTGAGGCGAAGGGGTGCCCTAACGGGTCGTAAGTGGTGGGCCCCACCGCCTCCGTCAACGGCCGTTAACGGCTCCAAACGGCCGTCGCCGGGCGCCGTCCCCCCATGCCACGTAGGACTGACGTATGGGTCCCACCGTCAGAAACGGTGTCAATTCGCCCTAAACCGCTGATTTGTGCGAATTGCAAAAAACGTGCACCATGGTGGTCACATTTTGTAAAAAAAACGAAAAGTGGTGGTTTTCCGAAATTTCGCCACAAAAGTGGTGGTTTTATGCTAACAACTCGTTCAAATAGGAACCAAATAGTCCCGAAGATTAACACACCTCATTGTTTAATAAACAAGAAAAAGGCAAAACAAACTGAACTGCTTACATGCTTATAAGACTAAGTGCTCATCGCATTCTTTGTACAAAAGAGAATAAAAGTTATCACCATTTGTTTTTGGGAACTCCAAGTAAGTGTCTTACTACAAGCACTAGTGGTTACAGAACAAAAATAAAACTGTCTCAACTGATTAATGGACTTAACTGTTCTAGCTACCACCAGCTTTATCAGAAGAAACAGAGCTATGTGGGTGTGGCATACTAGTGAGCATAAAATATACCTATAGCATAATATCTATATACCTTTTGAATTCTAGCTATGCTAACTATTTTAACAGCTCTAAAACAATTCATAAGACATTCCTTAACTTCAGAAAAAAATGGGTTTTCAAGGTGTTGAAGACACATATATATCTAATAAAAGTGAGAGACTTTACATGTTTTTTCGCTGAACAGCATGGTGTGAGTCAATGACTTCCTGAACTTCCTCTATGCTCTCAAACGGTCCACCATGATCAGGGTATGTATGGATAAAACCATCATTATCAACTCTCACAAAATATTTTATCATAAGATCAGTGGGCGCCAATGTTGAAATACATGAAGAGGCCAAGAGATCTATATCATTCTGCAATGACAATAGATCGGGCGCCTTAAACCTGAAGTGGAACACAAGATGTTTAATTGATAGGAAATAAAGTGGAATACAATCTACTACTTCATGCATGCATTGCAAAATCGGTTTTAACGGCATAATTAGTAAAGCTTCGGGAAACTTAGCACCATTACGTCTAGTCAGTCATCTAGCTTAGGCCCAAATTAGCTGCTGACTATAAACAAAAGACAGATGCGGAAGTGCATACCTTGTAGTTTGTGGCATAGAGGAAGAGGAAGTCTCCTCCAGTGTTGTTTCTCTTTCCCTCTCCTCGTGCCTGAAGTAGAAAAGGGGGCAAACTGTCAAGTAGCTGCAAGCAGCGACTAATTGTTTAAAATAGTAGCGGGAACACTCTGCTTTGCAAGGAAAGACAGATCAGAGAGAGGAGAGCGCGCATGGAAGTTTCATACCTTGCAGCTTGTGCCATAGAGGAAGAGGACTCCTCCAGTGTTGTCTCTCTTTCCCTCTCCTTGAACCTGAAGTTAAAAGGGGCAAAGCAGCGACTCAATTCTTTGAACAATGATTAATAAGGAAACAACATGAGTGTTAAAGGACAAAAACACAAAACTTCAAGGAAAAAATTTCATGAACAATGCAAGCAAACCATTAAGATGTAATTGGGCTAAAACCTTCAAATTATAGGGATGCAGAGATAAACATTTTAAAAGTTTTTATCTTTCATGAAGCCCTAAGAAAAGAGGTGGGGTATATACCATCATGTCCCAATTTAAGTTGTAAGCAAATGGGAGGCGCATACCAGTTTGCTCTGAGTTCGTTGGCTTCCCAGTTGAAATCAGCGATGGGCCGTGTCAGGACAGCCCCATGCCTATCTTTGTTGATAGGGGTTGATCGGCCGGCGGGGAGATCAAATGTGGACTGGAAGGGGAGGCGTTGGGGCGGCATGGGAGGAGTATACCCTTGGGAGGAGGAGGGCTGTGCTCCGTGGTCGCGGCGGCGGCTGCTTCCAGGCTGTGACATGGGAGGCGGCGGGGTAGCGGTGGAGGGCTTTGATACGTCGTCGTGGCGGCTGCTTACTGGAAGCGTGGGAGGCGGAGGAGTAGCGGCGGAGGGCTGTGGACGGCGGATGCTTCCGGGCGGCGGAGTAGCGGGGGAAGGCTGTGGTCTGCCGTCGCGGCGGCTGATGCTTCCGGGCGGCATAGGAGCCGTCGGGGCGCGGCGGATCCTGAGGCATCGTCCGGAGGTCGGAGAGGGCTTGCTGGTCGTGGGGAAGAAAATATGGGGACGCGGGTTGGGGTCTTCCGGGCGGCGGAGGAGCGACGGTGCGCTCTGGTCGGCCGTCGTGGCTTCTGGGTGGCGGCGGTCGAGGGGAGTGACGATGTAGTCGGCTGCATTCGGAACTCCTGAGTAGAGATCACATGCTGTTCAATATAGAATTCAAAAACCAGCTTCCCAACTATGTTAAGATGCACCTCCTTGAACCCCTTATCAGTTCTGACCCCGGAGCCCATGAACCCGCACATCTTGTTCAGCACGAAGGTGGAGAGAAATGCAGGTCACTTTATTTGCGTCCCCATCTTGTTCTTTTTGTCCTTACCAGCAGCTCTCTTTTAGCGTTCTCCGTCACGAGACCAGGGCAGCAGTGCTATCTTAGGCATCATGAAAATTTCTAAATCTTGCGTAGCATATCTACCAGCTCCTCCGGCTGAGAGCCCGGGACAAAAGATAAAGCGAGCTGGCTCTCCCCCTCAAGCAGAGACTGGCGAAATTCCTAGGTGGTCATGTCCTACACCGATCAGGACCAACACAGCTCATGAACACCACGAATCTAGCAATCACAACTGATCTACGCTACGATCCTATTCATACGCACAGATGTAACCTAAAACAGCAACTCATAAGCACGGATCTAAGCTAGAACAACAACTCATAAGCACGGATTTAAGCTAGAACAGCAACTCATAAGCACGGATGTAAGCTAGAACAGCAACACAAGCACGGATCTAAGCTACAAGACCAAAACCCTGAGCACGGATCGAATCAAAAGACCTAGTAGGGTTGTAGTGTGCTTACAGGCATCGTAGCGTTGACTGCCGCTGTGTGCTCGCCGAAATCGATGAAGAAGCTCCCCGCCGCCGGCCGTTGACCACCGCCGACCGGAGTGAACGTGCCGCCGCTTACCTGCTCGTCGTCGATGAAGCTCGAAAAGGGGGAAATGGTGGCGGGAGTTTCGGCGGTGAGAGGAGAGGGGTGAAATAGGGGAGGCAAATCCAGGGCGGTGAGCCCAATTTCTCCCGCCACCATTTTCGGCCGCGCGTGCCATCTCCCCCGCCTGCACGAGCTCGGCTCCAGGATCCCGATTTTGCCTCGTGGAAGGGTGGCTCTGAAAAAACGGCCGATTCGGTGGGGTTTTAACTTACGGTGGGGTTTGTACCTTTCAAAGTTTTTTCCAAGATGCCATGCTCCGTTTTAATGTTTTTCAATTGATATAGCTAGGCCTGCAACAAAAATCAGTAATGGACTTTTTTTTTACTCTTGGTATGGGGACATATAACTGCATGAGAATATGGTAGAATTTGTTCTACCAAAATTTCCGAAATATTCCGTATGTGGTAAACTTCATATTTGTAGACCACAAGTGACTTGAATCGGGTAAAAGTAGGATGATAATTTCCTCAACTTTTTTTCTCTCCTATAGACGCTACACGCCTACACCACGCGAAGTAACGAGGCCATGCGACGTACAGGTGCACGTGTACGTTAACGTGCCGTGTAGTAGGTGGTCAATGAGTTGTAGCAGGTCAAAAAGAGGCAGCCCACAGCTTCGACTTCGATCACAGACACGTCACTGGATCATATCTGGCCGTCCAACCTGTCGACAGGCTTACGCGCGCCGTTCGATCCGCCACTCGTGCACAGAAACGGTGTTCCGACAGCGCCCGAAGAATACACGCACGCACGCGGATTCTTCCATTCCAGCCCCTGTATTAGTAGCATCCTCGACGAATTTTCCAACAATTCCCGTCCCCAACCGGAAACCGCCATTGCTCCCAACTGTAAACACGGGGAGAATTCTTCTGCCGCCGTGCCGTTCAGATCTCGCTTCTAGAAGCTTCCTCCCCGGCGCGGGATGTCTGCGGAGCCCGCTCCCGCGGCGAACGGAGGCGGCGGCGCCGGTACCGGTGGGGCCGTACGCCGGCGTCCGAGGCGATGGGCGGCAGTCGCGGGGGCCCTCCTCGTGGCGCTCCTCGCCGTGGCCGTGAGCTCCCGCAGCTTCCCGGCCATTTCATCCTACTCCCGCGGCAGAGGCTGCGGCTGCCCCGTAAGGCTCGCTGCCGTTGGTGCTCGTGATTGGTCTGGGTGTGGGGTTTTGATTTGGTTTAACGGTGTGGTTTTGGGGGCGGTGCTGCGTGTTTCGTCAGGGTGCGAGGAAGTACACGGGGATGGTGGAGGACTGCTGCTGCGACTACGAGACGGTGGACGCCATCAACGAGGAGGTGCTTAACCCGATCCTGCAGGACCTCGTCGCTCTCCCCTTCTTCAGATACTTCAAGGTAAGGAAGTTTTGTTGTTCTGTCTGTATTTAAACTATCTTCTACGTGTAACTCTAGCTTATGGAAAATGTATGTTGCGACATTGATAATTATCAATTATCATAGCCAGCTCGACATGCTGGAACTATTGTGTGATGTATGTTTGATCGAGCACTTGTTCCATAACTATGGCGCCAATTTTTGCGGATGTATGCTATGCGAGGTTTGTATGTGGAATTGGATATGTGGGAGACCAGTGACATCTGCATTATTTGTGTATTGGGTTAACTGTACTTCATTTACTAGACCGATCTGGATTTCATCCATGTGGTGCCTGTTCTTTCATGTGTTGATCAATTGGCCTCTACATAGAAAAAGAGTGTGGGTTGCTTGATTGGAAGTTTGGAGCATTGAGATTAAGGATCATAACTATAGGGCGTGTGGACGTCAGCACTATATGAAACATGTCATGATCTGGAGGACAGATGATCATATGGCGATTGTTGTTGGCTCTCATAGGGCGACTCGCGGTTCCAATCCCTTTCTTCTGTACATTCCATTATCATGGCAATTTGTAGCTAAAAGTAAGGTTTCATGGCCTTTTAGCTAAGTGATAGAACAGCTGATAGTGCTGTAGAGGAGATGCCATAGATATATGTTTGATGTTACTGCTGCTAGTTGTGGCTACTCTTTAATCAGATTGCTCAACACAGTAACGTCTTACAGAAAATCGTGGTACCTCCGTATAAACAACTTTGTGAGGTTTTGGGATGTAAATCTGTCAGAATGTCACCGTCCTAAATTGTTAAGATTTTTTTACTCACCATACAAAGAAAATATTTTACTATAATTGTTAACTACATTGTTAGTGTACCCAAATGTTATCCTTACAAATAAACATTAATAATCATGATTCATTTTCTAAGTTTTATGTTGTTTCCTTTGCTAGGTTAAATTGTGGTGTGACTGCCCTTTTTGGCCCGATGATGGAATGTGTCGGCTTAGGGACTGTAGTGTCTGTGAGTGCCCAGATAATGAATTTCCCGAACCATTAAAAAAGCCTTACAGTGGCCTTTCTCCAGAAAATATGATCTGTCAAGAAGGAAAACCAGAGGCTACGGTTGATAGAACCCTTGACACCAAAGTTTTCAAGGGATGGGTCGAAACAGATAATCCATGGACAGTTGATGATGAGACGGATAATGGTACGTTATTTTGCCTCATTTTTGTACATCGTGCTACATTTGTATCTTCTTATTATCATCTCTAAATATATCTTGTGATTAACAAACTTTTATCCTGTTCCAGCTGAGATGACTTATGTGAATCTTCAACTAAATCCTGAACGTTACACTGGTTATACTGGTGATTCAGCTAGAAGAATATGGGACTCTATCTACAAAGAAAATTGCCCAAAATGTAATCACAAATGCCTCCTTTTTTTTTGCACATGTCCATTCTGATTTATTGCTGTGTTGACCATGCCTGATGTCTGATCTTAATACAACTGAGTTGGTTATATTGTTGTTTTTCTTGTCGACTTGCATTATGTCCTATTGAGTGCCTTAGTTTATAACTACATTCTGGTGAGACCACAACATAGTAAATGAATTGCTGCTTGCTTAATTGTTGCATGATCCTTCTCTTCAAGAATGCTCAACAATTCGATCTAAGGTCACTTTCTGTTGTGGCGTTCTGCAATTAATATTGGATGGTTCCTAAGAATATACTGACAAGAAAAGGGGGTAATTTGAAGTTTTAGTCTGCTCTGATGTCATACTTAAAAGGGATGATGGATAGAGATGGATGAGCTGCCACTGCTTTAAACAACCGTTTATGTTCTTCAACATCACCGTTGCATGAATGCCTGGCTCTGTGTGGTGTACAATGTTTAATTTATTTCGCATCTATAGTGTGCTAAAGTTGCATGCCCTAGTCAAGTTAGATGTCTCAGTATACTTATCCTGACACACGTTTTTCAAATTGCCGTGTATGTCTCTCAGATCCTTCGGAAGATATGTGCCAGGAGAAGAAGTTATTGTACAAGCTAATCTCAGGATTGCACTCCTCAATTTCTGTACACATTGCTTATGATTATCTTCTCGATGAGTCTACTAACTTGGTATTACCCACTACCATACGCTTCACTTTGGTGTTTACTAGACCATCTTTTGTGGTTGTTTTGATAGTTTTGGTGTAAATGACTACAGTGGGGACATAATCTTCCGTTGCTGCATGACCGTGTTCTGAAGTACCCAGAGCGTGTTCAAAATCTCTACTTCACATACCTGTTTGTTCTTCGAGCGGTGACAAAGGTTCCTGTTCCTTCCTGAATTAGAACTTTACTGCTCGTTTCAAGGATTAATCTGTCGACTTGCTTTGCTCTAAAGTTTCTGAGTATGAATTTATTTCCTATCTTATAGGCAGCAGATTACCTTGAGCAGGCTGAGTACAACACCGGCAATCCTGAAGAGGACCTGAAAACACAGTCTTTAGTGAAGCAACTGCTTTATAACCACAAGTTAAGATCTGCATGCCCATTACCTTTTGATGAAGCAAAGCTCTGGCAAGGTGAAAATGGCCCTGAGCTAAAACAGGAGATCCAGAAACAATTTAGAAATATTAGGTGAGTGCCTTAATGTTCCTCCTTCATTTCATATTGTGCATTTCAGTAACTTGAAATCTTACCCCACCGCAACATTCTGTTCCTAGTGCAATTATGGATTGTGTTGGATGTGAGAAGTGCCGGTTATGGGGAAAGCTCCAAGTTCTTGGTCTTGGAACTGCACTGAAGATTCTGTTCTCTGTGGATGGAGAGAACCATTTGAACCAACAGGTATGCTGTTCATTTCACTTTTATCTTCCCACTTTGCAACATACACATTATAAGGTAGGTTTTGTGCTTGGTTAGTCCATGGTGCAGTGAGAGCATTGTTTGACATATTGTCTTTGTACGACCCAAGTTCCCAGCACATGATGCTTTGCTGTTTCAGCTGCCTACATTATTTACCGAATAAAAGATTTTTCATAACAAAACCGTGGTATCTCGAAAACTCTGTTCTATGCAAATCACGCAGATATGGAAGTTTACTCTCACATGAGAGCAAAAAGACACGTCTCTTTGATTGTTTTCCCACCGAATCTACCCTTTGAGTTCATTTAAGATGTTCGCATTGGTGATTTGTCTGACAATGTCTCTTTTGGCATTATTCAGTTCCAGCTGCAGCGAAACGAGGTCATTGCACTCGTAAATCTTCTGAATAGACTGTCAGAATCTGTCAAATTTGTACATGAGAAGGGATCGTCCACCAAAGAATTCGCTAAACAGCTGAGCTCTTCAACCTTGCAGAAGGGTGCTTCCTAACTAAATCTAAAGCCGTAAGTGCTCTCCCTCGCTCTTCAGGAGTAGTCTATAGATGTGCTGTGACTGATGCCTCATATCGTTGCATTCTTCAATCTTTTTTTATTTCTGCAGGTATTCTGCAAATATGTAAGAGGGCTAGTTGTATTTACACTTCTCTCCATACTGGGAGCACAATGTACATCCAGGGAGGAGCTTCATGGAGGATTTTGCAGATCCTAGACAGGAGATATACAGAAAACTTTGGAAGCCATACAGTGACAAGCCTTTTTTCGGGTTTTAGTCGGGCATCCTTTTCGAATTTTGTGTATTTAGTATATTGGCAATTCCTCTGTTGCCAGGGATTTCACCTCTTTCCCATGGAATTTCCAGTTAGCAAGTAGAGAACCTAACAAAAGAAAAAGTTGTTCTTTCCTGTGTTGAATTTCATCAGACTGCTAACGAAGCTACTAATCAATCCAACCGGTTTGCATGATCCTTCGACTTCATTCTGTGTTTCTTCATCGTTCGTTGAGATGACAAGGGCGACGAAGTTACATGACATGTCCCACCACTGGCAAAACAGTTAGATGTATAGTAACTTCAAATTTTGTGTGCCTCGCGAGTTTTACATCATGATTTCTATATGTTCAGACCTGTGAGGATGGCACTGACGTTGGCACATGTTCGTTGTGTCGCAGAGCAGGAGCTAGTGGCACATACAGTGATCGGTTATGGAGCAGAAGGCTTCCTTGTACGAGACTACTTTTGCACATCCATATGTCAAGTCTGCTGCAGACAAGTCACTGGTGTACCAAAAAATTAAGAAATGCAACCAACAACAATCTCCCTAAAGAAAAGGAAGCTCGATCACGTCCATGCTCATGGTGTGGCAGAACACACACAGTTACAGTAACAGGCCTAGCAGAGACCAGCAAATATGAAACTCCCCCAAGGTACAGCTTCTTCGCGCGCGTGCGACAGATCGATGCCAGAACCTCGCCGGCGCTCAGCCGGAGACCAAAAGGCTGCCGTCGGAACCCCACGCTCCCACCCAACAGTCGGTCAAAGGCAACGGCCCGCCGGTGTACGCTGTGGGCGCCGCCAGCCTGACGCCCCTGATGGCAGTCCGGCACGCTCGTGATCGAGCACTGATGAGTAGCCTGACCCCAGCGACTTCCACGTCGCCGGGACAAGTCCGGCAGCTCCCATCAGCTTGCAGGTTGCACAGCATTTTTCCAGCTAAACACTGCAATCTTGTTGAGTAAATCGTGACGCGGTCTCGGCGGCATCGCTGTTGTGCGTGCCGTCGCATCATTTGCTTGCTGGAAAAATGGCGCGCGCAGGTTCTCACGGCGGAAGGCTGGAAGCTGCAGCTTTGCGAGAATTTGCAACCACTGTTACAACCTCTGATAAATCGACGAACAAGGGGTCCGGGGATTTTGCCTATGGCAGTTCCAGCCTGCGAACTGGAAACGTGATTGAATTCTAAAATGTTTTGAACATTTTAGTATGGACTACATTTGTAGTAAAGATTAAAATGAGTGAATAGACGCACTAAAACACGTCTAGACTCTAGATATATGTGATTCAGAAGAAAAAAAATAGAAAGATATTTGAACACCGTAGACACCTTTGACAAGGTGCATAATAAACAGGCCATAATTGTTAAAAGGTAAAGAGATGACAAGCAATGGTCAAGATGTAAAAAGTAAAAATAGTAAACAATAATTTTGAGGTACAATTATAGTTTGTTTCTCGTGCTTACATATTCATCTTGAAATAACGGTTAAAGTTGCATACTACTCCTCCATTCCGAATTATAAGATAGTATATAGTTTTTTTCTAAATCGTGTGTATATAGTGTATACTCGCTCATTTCGGTCAGTATCTAGTCCACACTAAAATAGGAGCAGAGTAACGAATAATGTATTCAAAGTTTAACGGGATGCCTATTTTAAAAGATACTATCGTTGTTTCATAATATAAGTCTTTTTAGCAAGTTGAGCAAGTTTGCTAAAAATGCTTATATTGTGAAATAGAGGGAGTAGTAAATATATACAGAAAACCGACATTGCGGCTTACCATTGATGTCTGGCTAGTGAGGGAAGCTTCGCTTTCCACTGGAAGGATAATCTGCTTAACGGGCCACACAAGGCGTTAAACTTGGGTTTGACACTTTATGGATTTGGGACACAAGCACCCTAGTAACTATCCAACCACATGTTATTTCTTAACGATGTGTCGTCTGGGATTACAACACGAGAGTTGCAACCAGACAAAGAGAAACTATTTTAACTGTTTCTTTTTTTTTCGAGGGTAAGGCAGTCGATCTGCCGCTCGATTAGATTAGAGAAGATTGTTTAATTACAGAAAAGCTCTCCATGCGGATACATGGAAGAGCCCAAAAGGACCACAACATAAAAGAAAAAAGGCGAATGGCGAATGGCAAACTAAGGGGCCTGGTCTCTGGGGTCCTGGGTATGAGCATACGCTCGCTGCGATATCTCCTCCTATATCAGGGCCGCGACGGCGTGTGGTAAAAGAGCAGCGTTTCGGAAAGTCCGTCTATTCCTCTAGATGATCGTTCTGCTGGCTTCCCTTCTCTTCTCCTTTGGCAAAGCCTGGATGAGAGCATCCCACCACTAGTTGATACCTTGACCAGTAGGTGGTGGCGGCATTCCAGTGGAAGATTTTCTGTCTCACCGCCGTGGAGAAGGAGCACTGGAGCAGCAGGTGTTGCGCAGTCCTCCGGGTGGATTCTGCACAGCTTACATACTGGGTCGTGCGGCCATCCACGAATTGCCAGGTTTTCCGCCATGAGAATCTTTCCATGCAAAACTAACCATGCGAAGAATCTGCACTTTGGCTCCACCGGCGCCTTCCAAATCTTCATTGTGCGAAAGGGAGAGAAGGTGCCTCTAAATTGGCATTCGTAGGCCGAGGCCGTGGAATACACCCCGGAGGCAGTCCACCTCCAAGTAATCACACATGGTCAAGGTAGCAGCACCACCGAATGGAGGCGGGACCATAGCGAGACAAACTGGGACAGCTGCGCCGCCATCGAGATCTGCACAAGCGCCCTCATCCACGTGTTGTTTGTTAGCTCTTTTTGCACCGATTGGTTCTTCCTCATGGCGATGGAGAAGAGAGCGGGGTATTGCATCTTTAGAGCACCTCCACCCATCCAGCGGTCATGCCAAAAGAGGGATTTCGCCCCGTCCCCTAGATTGATATCCGTTGAAGCTCGGAAGAGCTCCATGCCCGCTTTGTCGCATGGCAATTGCGTACCAATCCACGGTCTCGAAGCGCCATTCCATGCATACCATGGCCACCGCAATCTCATGGCACGCCCAAATTTTTCAACGTCGATAATCCCAAAGCCACCAAGCTCTTTTGGGCGGCTGATCGTGCTCCAATTTACTAGAGCCTATGGTCGAGCGCCCGGAGTTGCTCCCGGCTTCATCCATAAGAAGGCACGCTGAATCTTCTCAATTCTCCTAAGAATCTACTTGGGCAATTTGAAAACGGCAAGGTGGTACACCACCATGGATGAGAGGACAGCTCGACACATGAGCACCCTTCATGCACATGTGAAATGCCTGCCAGCCATCCTGCAAGACGTGCGCCCAGCTTGTCCAACAATGGCTGGAAATGCACCGCCTTCAAGCGAGAGTGGTGGAGCGGAAGGCCAAGGTAGGTGCATGGAAGGAACTTCTCTTTGCCGGGAAGATGCCGAGAGCGGCCACCACTTGATCTTCAGTGCAGTCGATCTATAAAAATTCAGACTTCGCCAAGTTTGTTTGCAGCCCGGTTGCACCTCCAAAAGTCGTCGAAATGTGCCCCACAATCCTCATGTCCTCCACATCCGGCCCAACAAAAATGCTAGCGTCGTCCGCATATAGGGAGACGGCGAACCTCACCGGCCTAGCCCGTATGGGTTGGAGGACACCCTCCTCGGAGGCCACACGGAAGAGGTGGTGGAGCGGGTCAATCGCTAGGATGAAGAGCATCGGCGACAAAGGGTCTCCCTAGCGCAATCCTCGAGCATGTCGGATGGAGGGATCCGACTTTCCGTTTAGCAATATTTTCGATGAAGCCGTTGATAGGATCAGGCAAATCTAGCGTGGCCATTTTGGGCCAAACCCCATGGCCTCCAGAAGCTCCAGAAGATAAGGCCAGCTCACGGTGTCGAAAGCTTTTGAAATGTCCAGCTTCAGGAAAAAAAAAAACCCGATGTCTTCTCCCTGTGAACGTGTAGGAAACTAAAAAAAATCTAAGTTTTGAAAAATCTACGGAAAACTAGCATACATAGGACAAGGATAGAAACTTGGCCATGTAATATTCGCTACAAGTGTTCACGTTATTTAATAATAAAAAAAATAGGTGTAACTTTACCTATTTTCTACGTACTTGATTTCCTCTTTGTAATCAACATTTTCCCAGCACAAGGGTAAGTTGGTACACATCTTCCGTTGAGCATTTTCCCAGCACGTCTCTTCTCTTGTTCGGCGGCCAAAACGAGAATCAATCGATCTCAGCACCTAATGAAGACGAAATGCCAACATTGGTCATGTACAGGGATTTAGCTACACTACATCTTCTTTTAACAGAAGCTACACTACATTGCATAGAACGGCAACTACAGTACGCTGCGTGAGCCGTGTCGATCTAAACCGTTCTTTTTCTGCAGATAACACACGAAGCACAAAAAGAGGAAGTAGGGCTCACGCATGCTCTTGGATCTTTCTCCTGGAACTACTAATCTAATCCTGGTGGAACCCAGCTGGGAATCATGCATGCACTCTTGTACTATAAATAATCTAGGTTTTAGAAATTTACGAAAAACTTACATATACTTAGGTACAGATTAGAAACTTAGCCATGTAATATTTGCTATTGTTTTGCAAAAAAAAAGTGCAAGTTTACTTACTAATTTCTACGTGCTTGATTTCCTCTTTCTAATCATTTTCAAAACCTAGAAATGCGATTTTGCAGAACATTTTCCCGTTGAGCATTTTCGTCGTAGCACGGCACTGCTCTTGTTCGGCGGCCGGCCAAAATCCTACTAAAGACGAAACGCCAACATTGTTCATCTACAGGGGATTTGCAGACCGGCTACAGTGCGGCGTCGATCTAAACCGTTCTTTTTTTGCAGGTCACACATGAAGCACAAAACAAGAAGTAGGGTTCATGCTGGCCGGCACGCATGTTGTTGTCGTTGGATCTTTCCTCCTCCTCGTGGAACCCAGCTGGGAATCATGCATGGCAATGGCATGGTGATCACTCTCTGACGGACTATGTTTGGTCGGGCCCTGACATTGACAAGCCAGTGAAAGCGATGGTTCATGCGCCACAAAACATTTCGCTGCGAGTATCAAAGCAAAGCCCCAGTGCCGGCTTGTTCGCTAGCTTCTTAATTCCGGCCGGAGATATCGTTTATTATTGAGATATTAGCACTGGGGGTACAAATACTTGCAAAGGTGGAGCACTTTCATACAAACAACTTGCAAATGTGAACAAAATCGTACAAATACTTGTCAAAGTTGTGCAAATTCATACAAAACGGACATGTGGACGCCAGGTGGGTGCCAGGTGGACGCCAGGTGGACAGTGTGCATCTCTGCGCGCGTGTGGACTGGATTTTTGCAGAAAACCCCCTGGATTTTTTCAGTCGCACAGACAGGTCAATCCCCAAATCGAAACACGAATCCCTAACCCTAGCTCTCTCCAGCGACGGCACGGCGGCGGGCGACGACTGGGCGATGTCGTTCTCGTCGGGTTCTTGCGCTCCTGGGTTCCGTCGAGCCAACGGCAGGAGGGAGAACCAGCGCTCCTGGTCGCCGGTTCAGTATCGACAGAGCCGCGTACGAGCCGCCGGTGTACTGCGACTGCGTCTGCGAGCCGCGGCGCAAGGCGCCGAGATGGATCTCCTGGAGCCGTCAAAATCCAGGCAGGAGGTACTACGCCTGCCCTGATGCCCTGGTGAGTGCGTACGCCCTCCCTCTAATCGATCTGATTCGTGCCATTTGATCTGAGTTTCCTCTGCGATTCGATTCGTGCCATCTGATTCGTGCCCTCCCTCTAATGAACTGCCATTGAACTATGTAGCACGGTGGGTGTGGATTTGTGCAATGGCATGACCCAGCACCGTCCAGGTTCCTCACTGAGTTGCTTGGGGATCTTCGTGATGAAGTTTGGAGGCTGAAGTATGGTAATGGTGCTGAGAGTCAAGATACTCAGGAAGCAGAAGATGATGGAGACAAGGAAGGAATTGTCATGTTTCTTGAAGATCAGTTGAAGGAGAAGAATGATCAGATATCTGCAATGAAGTTCAAGTACATGGCACTGATGTTTGTCTTCATGGTGCTTCTGGTTGGTGTAGTGCTAGGAAAAATGGCAGTGTAGTTGATGTGTTGGGAGTGTATGCTACCAATGCAATCTATCCAATGTAGTTTAGTGGAGTTGTAATGAAGTAGACCTATCTGGTTAAGCTACCTATGTAAGTTTATTGTTAAGCTACCTATCTGGTTATGTCAGTGTACTGTTAAGCTACCTATCTGGTTATTTGCATGAATTTGTGTCAGCAATGTTTGTGTGAATTTGTGTCAGCAATGTTTGTGGAGAGAATTTGTGTTAGCAATGTTTGTATGAATTTGTGGCAGCAATGTTTGCATAAATTTGTGGCAGCAATGTTTGCATAAATTTGTGGCATCAATCTGTGGCAGCAATGTATAGATGTGGTCATTACAGTAATTTGAAGCACAAGTATGTAATGAAGTTGACAAATATTTCATGTAATAGTCTTGTTCAGCAGTGCTTGCTAAATACATGATTCAGTGAATATAGTTCACATGTGAACTCAAATTTGCCAGGATAGCAGAAAACAAGTTCAGTTTGAACTAAGGTACATAATCTAAAGGACATCTGGTGCAGTTTGTGTTGTCTCTATTTCTTCAGGAGCTGCTTCATTCAGGTCAGGTACATCTCTTTGTTGTGGTTCTTCACCAAACAGCAAATGGTAAGCAGAACCTGGCCCTGTCTTGTATTGTTTCACTGCTTTAGTTGTTTTTGCAGGCTGTGAGCTGCTAGGTAGAAGTCTTTTCTTTGCTCTTCCTCTGCCTCTGACAGTGGTGGTCTGGTTGTTGCTGTGGTGCTTCTCCTTCCAATTCAGAGGTGTTGTTCCTTCCCCTGCCCCTGCCATTTGTGTTGTTCCTTCCCCTAGCACTTGCACTTGATGTGGCCCTTCCTCTGCCTCTGACAGTGGAGTCTGGTTGTTGCTGTGGTGCTTCTCCTTCCAATTCATGGGTGTTGTTCCTTCCCCTGCCCCTGCCACTTGTGTTTTCCCTTCCTCTGGCCATTGCAGTTGTAACCCTGCCTTGAGGAAGAGAATCTCTTGCTGCAGTTACAAAAGCACTCTCCTCAGGCAGAGGGCCATGTTCCCTGGGTAGTGGTGCATATGCTCTGTCCTGCAAATAAATTCCAGTAATTAAGTTAGATAACTAGTAAATGATGCTATGTTAGTAAATATTTTGAGAAATTTAGTAAAGTTTGTAAGGAACCTCTTGACCCATCCTGTACACCATCATGTGGACTTGATGGCTAGGATCTAGTTCAGGGTGACTAGGCTGGGGAATAATGTGCTGTGAAGAACAAAAAGTTCACATTAGCAGATAAATGCTAGGAAGGTAAGCATGTACAAAGATGCATTGCTTAATTAATTACCTGTACAATTGATGGGTTGTCAAAATCCCCATCATCATCTTCAACAAAGACAGTACCATTGTTTAGCTCTTGCAAGTATTTTTCATGCCCTTTTCTATTGTGGCCTGCCATCTTGCAAATTGAGCAGTGAATTGCTAGGCCTGCCCTTGTTATGGCCTTTCCCCCATTTTTCTCCACTTCTTCTGGAGTTTGTCTCCTATTTTTCTTAGGCCTGCCCATTACCTTGGTAAAGAGTGGAGGATGCACAAGTACTCCATTTTGCTTCTCCCAATGGCATCTAGCTCTGAGTGGGGCCATGTTGTATGCATATGCCTTCTTGTAAGTTTCAATGAAGTAGCAGCTATGCACAAGGTTCTCTGGATTAATCCTCTCTGCTCTACAGCAAGCTATTGCATGCCAGCAAGGAATCCCTGTTAGCTGCCATCTCTTGCAGTCACAAGTCCTTGCTTTTAGATCCACACAGTATCCTCCTTCAAATTCAGATGAAGCTACTTTGAATATCCCTTGACCAGCATTGAGTACATCGCAATTTGCAGCCCACTCAGTTGCTTTGTCCATCTTTTGCTTGATTTTAGGACAAATCTTTCCATGCCATTTTTCAGCTTCTTCATTTTTGGTGACAATCCTTTGTAAGAGCTTGTCGAAAATTTTCTCAAGCATGCTCAACATAGGTATTTCTCTGGCTTCTAAAATGTAGCTGCATAAGTAAATTAAACTCAGTAAGACATGGCAACTCAGGTAATCACAGAGTTCTAAAATGTAGCTGCATAGGTACAAGCTGCATGTAAAATTACCTATTGAACACCTCAGAGTGGTTGTTCAGCAGCATGTCACATTTGGGGAAATTACTGAAGAAAGCCTTAATCCATGTATTTGGTTCCAGTTCCTCAACCCAGTCAAAAGCTTCTTTACTGTCAGCTTCTAGTTTGTTCATGTGTTTTTTCAAACTAGGCATGTTGCATGATCTTGCAATGGCCCACAAATCTTTCTTCAGTGTTTCCCCTTTATGCTTCTTGTGAAAATTTTGGTAGAGATGCCTAACACAATGTCTGTGTTCTGCATCAGGAAACACAGTCTTCACTGCCTTAATGAGTCCCTACACAAATTAATCATTTACATCAGTGAGAAACTCACAGTTTACATAAGCAAGCATACACTGGACTGCTGCCAAGGCAGAGAAACCCTGAGTTTCTCTGCCAAGGCACATGAACAAGCATACACTTATATTCATATGATCTTAAGCAGTTAAAAAATATTAAGCATACAATTACCTTTTGCTTGTCACTCATGATTGTGAAATGAGAAGTATTTGTGATATTGAGATCATCCCTTAGTGTTGTTAGAAACCACTCCCAGGAACTTGTACATTCCACTTCAGCTACTCCCATTGCTATTGGATAGATGCAATCGTTTGGATCAATACCAACTGCAGTTAGTAATTGCCCCTTGTATCTGGTTTTGATGTGGCAACCATCAATGCAAATGACTGGCCTGCAACCTTCAAGAAACCCTCTTTTGCAAGCATCATAAGACCAGTACAATGTTGCCAAATGCTCCTTCTCTTGTCCATTCTCTATTGATTTATTTGTGCTCAGAAAAAATTTAGAGCCAGGGTTGGTAGTCCTTAACTCCTGCCCATAGTCCCAGAGCAAGCTGAACTGTTGTGACTCATCCCCATGTATTCTGTCAAGTGCCATCTTCCTTGCTCTCCTTAATTTCCATCTATTTGGTGTCAAGTTGAATTTCCTCTGGATTTTGGTTGAAAATGTTGTCAGATCCATGTGTTGATTGTCTCTGAATTCATCCATGAAGTACTCACACAAGAAAGGAGCTGTCAAGGCCTTAAGCTCCCAAACTCTCTCACAGTTGTGCACACCACAATATTTCCTCACTACCATTGCTTCAGTCCTGCTATCCTGAGAGGCCTTCAAAACCATGTGCAACCACCTTCACAATTTCCCTCACAAACAGCATCTAGCCTGGTGGCTTCATTCCTAGTTTTGAATACCTTAACCCTCTCCTTGATACTGTATGCTTTTAGTGCCCTCCTTAGCTCTTTGATAGATGAAAATACCATCCCAACCTTAAAGTCTGGGTTCTCCATGTCAACCTCTGGGTTAAACATGCTGAATTTGTACTTCAACTCCTGCTCTTGCTCTTTTGTTAGTTCAATATCTTCATGATCAAGCCCTGCATCATCCTCCTCTTCAACTGCCTGAACTGGTTCATTATTGTCATTTACTTCCTTGTCAACATGAGCTGCAAATAGGTCATCATCACCATCCTCAGCATCCCAATCACTGTCATAAAATTCAGTGTCTGTGTCCTCTTCTTCACAAACTTCATCCTCCCTGAAAATTTCTATAGATGTTGTAAACTATTTCCTTGTGGATTACAGGGGGAGTTCTGGACCATCTTTTACAGTAACATCATCCCTGAAAATGCTGATAAAATCAGTGTGATCCACTAGCAAAGACAGTGTTTTGTGCTCCTTGGCAGCTTCTATCATCTCCAAGATATGAGCATCAGTTTGAATGAGCTTCAAACCATCTTGAATTCCTTTTCCAGGCAGGCACCAATAGACATGTGTCCTCTCATCAATGGTATGTCCAAGCTGCTTAAGAAAATCCTGAATCCATAACACTGAAAATGTATCACTGTTGCAGTTGTCAAACCAATCACATGTACCACTGATGTAATCCAGTGGTGTACCTCTCAGTCCACAGAAAAATCCATTATGCTCTAATTGGACTGTGAACTTCTCAGGATCATCACCTAAATTGCACACAGAACAACAAAATTCAGTTAACAGTTACTGCAAACTTCAGTTAACAGTTAGTGCAAAATTCAGTTAACAGTTAGTGCAAAATTCAGTTAACAGTTAGTGCAACTTTCAGTTAACAGTTAGTGCAAAATTAACTAACACTCCAAATCATTAACTAACACTCCATACTACCAAGTCATACTAGCAATGCTTATTTACTGAAAATCATTTCCAAAATTCCACCTTTCTCTGTCTTGGCCGTGGTAAAACAGGCCGAAACAGGGCATGCTCCAAATCGTTGTCCACCCTAATTAGAACCATATATACCACTAATATGCTAACCTAAACAATTTACAAGTCCCAGATGCGTGCTATTTTGCAACACAGTAGCCGCGCGATGAACGTACGAACTGCCAGATCAAAACCTAACAAAATCTACGAAATTGGCCATACAGACATGGGGAAAACCATAACGACGCACTAACATTGCAAATCCCACAACTTTTTCGACCCAATCGTCCTCTGATCGTCGCCGTCATGAACCCTAGCTAAAGCCCACGCAGGGGAGAAGAACAGGGAAAGGACGACGTCGCAAACTAACCATAATCCGGCGCCTCCATATCGTATCTGCGGTACACAGGTTCGTCCGCCATGATCGCCTCGGCGAAGAAAGCCGGCGACAGCGCAGCTGACGAGCTTGTGACTCGGCAAATCCCTAGGTCGAATACCCCGGGTTGATTGAAGGAGAAAGAGAGAGATCAGGCTGGTGAACACGACGGCTAACAGGGGGCGATTTTACCCAGGTTCGGCCCCTCGAGTTGAGGTAAAGACCTACTCCTGCTTGTCTGGAATTATCGATTGGTGGCTACAATGCGATGTTCAATGATTCGATGCCCTAGACGGCGCACCCTCCCGGCCTTTATACTACAGGCCGGGTCTCGGGTGGACGGTGCGGATTGCACGTACAAGATAAGGAAAGCATCACCGACCTAAGTCGACTACTTGTGCCACACGGTGTCCTTCTTGGGCTTCGCTGGGCCTTCATTGGCGTGACCCAGGTACCACCACCGTGGGGGACCCGAAAGGTAGCCCCACGACAGTAGCCCCCGAGTGCTCAGTCGAATCGTAGAGTCGGGTGGAGGACTCCCCCTTTCAGGGCACGCCACATGGAATCGTCGAAGCTTGCTTCGAGTGAGCTTGTCTTGATTCTTCGGGTGCACCGATTTGATCTTTCGGAGTCGCAGCATTTCGACTGCCCTTGTCCACAATCATCGGGTGCGCGAACAGCGCTCCCGATGGGAGTAGCCCCCGAGATTAAGCTGAATTGCTTGCAATTGAGATTAAACTCAAATTTCCCTCAGTCGAAAAGCCCGCTCCCGATGGGAGTAAACAGATGACTCGAATTTGTCCGAGTCGAAACTGTCCTGGCTCGACTTACTCTTCACTCAGCCTTGATGGCCTACTAGTCATAACATCAGCTTTAAAAAAGCTTACTTCGTCTTACTCCACTCGAACGTTTGGTTCGAACGTACTTGGTTCAGTCGAATGACTGTCGAATGCTCAGCCAATTGCTTGGCTTACTTGACACACTTCCATGATGACGTCAGGGATGACGCTTTTGATGACATGACTCGACACGCTCTGCGCCCGACGGGACGTGACGATGGTGGGCCCGCTGTCACAGCGGCGACCGCTGAATATGGACCGTTGGGCGCGAAAACTCCGCGGCGTGATGATGATGCTTCGGTTCCCGTGCGTAGTGGAGCACGACCAATGTGTCCTTCGTGCGACACGTGGACGGCAGGATCCTTGCGGCGCCTTGCAGTTCCGCGATTGACGGCCAAAATGAACTGCCCCGCGGTATATAATTTTCACCGCGGCGCAGGGGCAGTTCACCAAGCCTCATTCTTCTCCCTCGCCGCCAGTTCTTGCCGTCGCTGTTCCTCGCGAAAAAGCTTCCAAAAATCCTCCCCTTTCCCCTCCGGCGACATGGGCCACAAGAGAGTTAAGGGTACTGAGAGCTCCTCCGCCGCCGGCGACGACGCCGGGATGAAGAAGGTGGAAGGCGACTGGGGCAAATCCTCAGTCAGAGCGGCGGAGCTCGACAACCTCCGCCAGCAGGGGCTGCTGCCGCCGGAGAGCACGGCGACGACGCGGGCGCCCGGTAAGGATACCATCCCTGCTCCCCGCAATGGGGAACGCGTCTGCTTCGTGGAGTTTCTTCCACGGGGATTCGGGTTCCCCCTTCACGATTTCGTCCGTGGGCTTCTGTACGCCTATGGGATTCAGATCCACGATCTGACTCCCAACAGCGTCTTAAGCATCACGAGCTTTATCGTGTTGTGCGAATGCTTTCTGGGGATCGCACCCCACTGGGCACTTTGGAAGTCGCTCTTCCAGGTGCGCCGGATGGTGGGTAAGTCGAAAGAGGCATACCCAGTCGGCGGTTTTGGCATCCAGCTTCGTGGCGACACGGTCTTCTTCCATTTGAAGAAGTCCGACTCCGTGCAAAACTGGAGAAAGAAGTGGTTCTACGTCAAGTGGAACCAAGCCGGGCTCCCCGACTTCGCCGCTGATCGGCCCTTGAGGAAAACCAACGCCTGGTCGCACCCCCTGTCGGCGGAGGATAAGGAGTCGATCAAACCGCTGACGTCATTGCTTCGCGGGTTGTTGAAGTCGATGGGACGCGAAGCGGGCGGGATCCAGCTGATCGCCATGTTCCATAGGCTGAGGGTACAGCCGCTTCAACAACGCCCTCTCCCGATGTGGGAAATGGCAGTCGACCCGGCGGTTGACGATGCGCAGGTCGCGATCAAGGTGAGGAATATCACCAGTCTGCGGGTCGCCGACCCGTGCAACGTGACTTGCCCAGTCGTGCCGTTCAGCTCGACGAATCCGATCCCAGAGGTAAGTGTTTGAATCTTGATTTCTTCTTTGTGTGTCATTCGACTGTCTTTTTTCTGATTTTCCGACTGTTGCTTGCTGCTCTTCAGGATCGTAAGAACTACGTGAGCCTTCCTCCGTTGATGGAGAATGGCGCTCACGATGAAGCCGCAATCGTTGCCGAGCAGGACGGCGATGAAGAGAGTCCTCCACCTGCCTACTCGCGTAGCGAGGAAGTGGAGGAGGAAGAAGAGGAGGACACGGCTCCACCCGCGAAGCGGCGTAAGCAGAAGAACGTCGACTTCACCGCGGCGACGTCTCCCTTGAAGGAGGCGGCGGAGGAGAAGGACTCTAGCGGATCTTCTTCAGTGCCGAAGGAGCCGGTGAACCCGCTGATAGCGACTCCGCTGGACTCCGCGCCTCCCGCGGGGTTTTGGAGGATGCCGACTCCTTCCATGAGCAGCAATGGTGAAGATGCTGACAGGTAAGCTTTCTGCGACTGAACCTTTCTGATTCGCTTCTTCTTTCTGTTCCTTGGGTGTTTTCTGAATCTTTTGTAAGCAGCCATCAAGGTGGTAATGTCCATGTTTCGCCTCGTGAGGAGGAACACCAGTCTGCTGCCCCGGAGCATGCGACTGGTACAACTGAAGAGGCGCCACAGGCGAACGATCCTCCGGTGCTGGACCCTTCGACGGCCACCCGGCCGGATGGTGCCGCTGATGCGACTGCCGTGGATGCTGATCTGACCCAGCATGTAAGTATCTTCTTTCTTATCTTGCAAATTCTTGTATCGGGTGCGCGAACAGCGCTCCCGATGGGAGTAGCCCCCGAAGATGTGCGTGACTAGAATAGTCGGGTACAGATTTATACTTCTTTTTCCGCAGCCCGTCTATCGTCAGCAGATGGAAACGGCCACCCGCTTCATTCGTCTGGAGCAGGAGGCTAGTCAACTTCGTGCTGCGCTTGAGCAGTCGAAGAGTAAGTATCCTTGTCAAGTCTTTTGAACTTTCTTCGACTGTCTGCAATTCTGAACTTTTGCTCGGGTGTTCTGCAGAAGACAACCAAGGCTTGGCGAAGCGGGTCCAGCAACTGGAGAAGTCGCTTGAGACCCAAACTGAGGCAGAAAAGGTTCAGGTCGAATGCCTGATTAGCATTGCCACAGTCCTTGGTGGTAAGTTCTCGGCTGATAGAAGCCTACTTCTCGGCTTGGAAAAAACCTACTTTTGCCTTTATTGCCTGCAGGTAACCTTACTATTCGCGTATGTAGGTGTTGGTGGTGGTGCTCCCCCTGAAGGGACGTCCAGCGCGAATACCACCTTGTCGGCGGCAGTCGACCTCTGCAACCGGGTTTGCGCGTGCGCCGCGGACGCTGTGAAGAAGTCCTCGAGCGCCCTGGCCAACATCTATCAAGGTGTTTTCCCTGGTCAGGCTGCGCCTAAGGAGGCTGACAAGCTGGCGGCTCCATTTGCTGAGGCGAATGTGATGGCCAACTACACCCGCACCCAGACGGTACGCGGCTCCGAGCTCACCTTCCGTCTGTTACTCGGTCATGGGATCTCGGGTGACTTTGAGGCGGCTGTGCGCGACTTCCCTCGAAGGCCCGATGGAAAGTCCAAATCCCTGGCCGGTGTCAAGGACAAGGCGACCCAGTTAGCTAAAAGGCTGATTGACACCTTTGAGAGGAAGCTTGCGGAGTCAGCCGCCAAAAAGGGCCGCACACCGTCGGGTTCTGCCATGTAGTGTTGTAGTAGGGGTCTTCTTTTGTCTTTTGTAATGAAACTCGATGAAATCAATGGATATGCTGATTCTGTCATGCGACTGTGCTTTTGTCTAGTCTTGCTGTTGAAAATAGTGCTCTCTGATGTTCTTTAAATTGACAGCCTGACGGAAGTGCTCCTCCTGAAGTCGCGGAAGATATCCGTGCGTACTGGGATGAGGGCACCTCTTCGGCTGCACCTGCGTCTTCGCGTTGTACGACTTCTCCAGCTCCCGCGCGTAGCGCGAACGACCAGCGAGTGTTTGGCTTCATGAAGAGCAAGATTGGAGAACTTGAGTCGAAGTTGCGGATAGCGAACATTGATCTTGAGCGTCTGAAATTGCGCTCGAGTGGGGAGTTCAATCCACGCGAGCGATTCATTCTTGAGCAGACGGATCTCATCTGTCGTCAGTTGCAAGGTTGGATTCTGCCCGCCTCCTGTTATACATTTATGCTTGTGCTATGCTGAATTTTCCTCGTTGATGCAGTTGTGAACTCCGACTGGCAGGCCGAAGATGCTCGAGTGAACGAGCGCGTGGATAGTGAGGCCACCGGCACTTCAGTCGAAGCCCGGCAATTCTGGGTTCATAAGCAGGAGGGCCGCATACTTGCTCGGATGCTGGATCGCACCTGGCGGGCTGCCATTGTCCTGGAGGGTTGTCGGAAGACTCTTGCGCAGATCAACAGGGTATTCTTCCCGCTCGACGAGCAGCCGACTGGGTTGCCCGCTCTGTTGGGGAAATTCCGCCGTGCTACGGCGTTGAAGGAGATTGTCTTCGGTCAGCTTGTCGCCGGGGCAAATGTAGCATTCGCGTACGTGCGAATGCATCGAAGCCATGTTCCTCTGCTTGGCATCCTTGGCGGCCTGCCAAGGGATTCAGACTATGCGGAGTCTTACGCTGCGGCGCGTCGTGCGATGGAGCAGGTCATGCACCGTACTGAAGAACTCGTCGGTCCCTTGGACGAGCCGAAGGAGGAAGCTGCCGACTGAGGATGTGAAAAAGCCTTTAGTGTAGAATGTTAGCTTGTAACATAAATATATGTATGCATGTAAATATGCTGATACGGGGTTAATCCCTAAGTATATGAAAACGTTGTGTCGTGAACTCATAACCCGTGTGGAGCAGCCCCCGAGTGTGTCGGGTGGCGTCCTTGGTGAGCAAGAGTGCGAACTGAACGTTATGTCTTAGGCCTTGACAGCGCAGCCCCCGAGTGCATCGGGTGATGGCCTAGGCTTTCGAGTTAGACCTGTGCGGCGCAGCCCCCGAGTGCGTCGGGTGGCAGCCTAGGTTTTCAAGTAGGACCTGTACGGCGCGAGCCCCCGAGTGCGTCGAGTGGCGGCCGAGGATTTTTGGGTGATGCCTGTTAGGCGCAGCCCCCGAGTGATTCGAGTGGCGGCCTAGGCTAACTTTAGACCTGTACAGCGCAAGCCCCCGAGTGCGTCGAGTGGCGGCCGAGGATTTTTGGGTGATGCCTGTTAGGCGCAGCCCCCGAGTGATTCGAGTGGCGGCCTAGGCTAACTTTAGACCTGTACAGCGCAAGCCCCCGAGTGCGTCGAGTGGCGGCCGAGGATTTTTGGGTGATGCCCGTTAGGCGCAGCCCCCGAGTGATTCGAGTGGCGGCCTAGGCTAACTTTAGACCTGTACAGCGCAAGCCCCCGAGTGCGTCGAGTGGCGGCCGAGGATTTTTGGGTGATGCCTGTTAGGCGCAGCCCCCGAGTGATTCGAGTGGCGGCCTAGGCTAACTTTAGACCTGTACAGCGCAAGCCCCCGAGTGCGTCGAGTGGCGGCCGAGGATTTTTGGGTGATGCCCGTTAGGCGCAGCCCCCGAGTGATTCGAGTGGCGGCCTAGGCTAACTTTAGACCTGTACAGCGCAAGCCCCCGAGTGCGTCGAGTGGCGGCCGAGAATTTTTGGGTGATGCCCGTTAGGCGCAGCCCCCGAGTGATTCGAGTGGCGGCCTAGGCTAACTTTAGACCTGTACAGCGCAAGCCCCCGAGTGCGTCGAGTGGCGGCCGAGGATTTTTGGGTGATGCCTGTTAGGCGCAGCCCCCGAGTGATTCGAGTGGCGGCCTAGGCTGCAAAGGAGAGGGTGACACAAAATTTCTTTAATCATCTTTATTTATTCTCGCAAACAGGCCGCCTCATTAAAACCCTTCCAGTCCCCTTAGGTACCCTGGCGAGGGAAAGAGTGCGTAAGAAACCTGCTGCTACTTTGAGTTTACAGTGTAGGGTACATCAGGCGTAGAAGCGGCGTAGCTGTGCCACGTTCCACGGGTTACTGCAAACTGTTCCTGTGGCTTGGTCCTTCAGGCGATATGCTCCATTGCCGATTGCTTCTGTCACAATGTACGGGCCTTCCCATGGGGAGGCGAGCTTGTGCACTTTCTTCTGCTTGAGTCGAAGGACCAGGTCGCCTGGGACAAAAGCTCTGGGTCGCAGTCGTCGCCCGTGGTAGTTGCGCAGGTCCTGCTGGTACACTGCTGTGCGGCTGAGGGCGATGTCACGTGCTTCATCTAGAGTGTCCATGTCATCTTCTAGTGCCTCTTCTGCGTCGGACTCGTCGTAGGCCACGACCCGTGGAGCGTCAAACTTAATGTCACAGGGTAAGACTGCTTCTGCGCCGTACACCATAAAGAACGGTGTGTATTGGGTGGATCTGTTCGGCGTGGTGCGTAGGCTCCATAGCACGCTTGGAAGTTCCTCTACCCAGGCTCCTGCAGCTCGTTTCAACGGCACTCGCAGACGCTTCTTTATCCCTTTGCTGACTAGGCCGTTGGCCCTTTCGACTTGTCCGTTAGACTGCGGGTGTGAGACGGATGCGTAGCTAAGCTTGATGCCTTGTTCCTCGCAGAAATCTCTGAACTCCTCGGCTGTAAAGTTCGTGCCGTTGTCGGTGATGATACCGTGGGGCACGCCAAATCTGAAGATGATGGACCTGATGAAGTTGACTGCTGAAGTTGCGGTTGAACTTGTGATTGGCACCGCCTCGATCCACTTCGTGAATTTATCGACTGCCACCAGGAGGTGCGTGTGCCCACCCGGGGAGGACTTCTTGAAGGGACCTACCATGTCGAGTCCCCACTGCGCGAACGGCCATGCAAGTGGGATGGTTTTCAATGCTGATGCGGGTGCGTGAGGTTTGTTGGCGAACTCTTGGCAGCCGACGCACCTTTTTACGAGCTCGACTGCGTCTTGCATTGCAGTGGGCCAGTAGAACCCTGCTCGCAAGGCCTTGGCAACCAGTGCTCGACTGCTTGCATGATGCCCGCAGATTCCGGCGTGGATGTCGAGTAGAATAGCTTGGCCGTCCGATGGATCAATGCACCTTTGGAGTACGCCTGAGATGCTTCGCTTGTAAAGCTCGCCCTTGATGATGGTGAAGCCCTTCGAGCGGCGGACAATGCGCCTTGCTTCGACTGGGTTCTCTGGCAGCCGCTGATGCAGCATGTAGGCCAGATACGGGCTTGTCCATGTGGGTTCGACTAGCATGATCTCCATGGGCTCTTTCTCCGTGCTTTGCTGGTTGGCGGTAGTTGTTGTCGATGCAGGGGGTTCTGGCGGGGGCCGGACCTTGATAGAACGCTGCGTGATGCACTCGAGGAAAACTCCGGGTGGAACCGGAGCTCGATTTGAGCCGAGGTTGGCGAGGATGTCGGCTTCTTCATTGCTTTCGCGGCCAATGTGTCGCAGTTCGCAGCCGTCGAATTGGCCTTCCAGCTGGTTGTACAGCTCCCTGTATGCTATCATGTTGTCAGCGATGGCGTCGCATTGCTTCATTGTTTGCTGTACCACCAGGTAGGAGTCGCCATAGATCATGAGGCGAGTGGCGCCGCAGTTCTTGGCCATCCGCATGCCGTGGATCAGTGCCTCGTACTCCGCCTCGTTGTTGGAGGGTGTTGGAAATTTCATCTGCAGCACGTACTTAAGCTTGTCGCCTTTGGGTGATATGAGCACGACTCCCGCTCCGGCTGACTTGAATTTCTTGGATCCATCGAAGTACATGGTCCATGCAGTCGATAAATCAGGCTCGTCTGGCAGCTGCGCTTCTATCCACTCTGTGGTGAACTCCGGGAGGACCTGAGCCTTGATTGCCTTCGGGTGCATGTACTTCAGCCCCCATGGCCCTAACTCGACAACCCACTTGGCGACTCGCCCTGTCGCGGATGGATTAGTGAGGATGTCTGATAGGGCGGAGGAGCTTACCACCGTTATCGGGTGCTCGGAGAAGTAGTGTACCACCTTCCTTGACGTCATGAAGACGGCGTATGCCAGCTTCTGGTAGTGCGGGTACCTCTGCTTTGACTCTGTTAATACCTCGCTGAGGTAATACACGGGCCGTTGGACGGGATGAGCCCTTCCTTCTTCCTCCCGTTCGACTACGAGAACGGTACTGACCACTCTGTTCGTGGCTGCCACGTAAAGGTACAGTGGTTCATTCTCCTGGGGTGCTACCAGTACTGGAGGGGTTGTCAGGGTCTTCTTCAGCCTGTCAAAGGCATCCTGTGCTTCCTCCGTCCACTCGAATTTGTCCGCCTTTTTCATCAGCTGGTAGAAGGGCAGGGCCTTTTCTCCCAGCTTACTTATGAATCGACTGAGTGCTGCGACTCTGCCGGCTAGACTTTGTACATCATGAAGTTTTGTTGGTGCAGGCATGTCTAGTATATTTTGCACCTTTTCTGGATTTGCTTCGATTCCTCTCGCAGAGACAAGGTACCCCAGTAGCTCTCCGGCTGGGACGCCGAAAACGCACTTGTCTCGGTTCAGCTTGATCTGGTACTTGTCGAGTGCCTCAAAGACCTTGCGGAGGTCGTCGATGAGGGTGTCCTCTTTGCGGGTGGTGATGACGATATCGTCGACATAGACTTGGACCACCTTCCCGATAAGCTCCTTCAGGCAGGCTTGCATTGTACGCTGGTACGTGGCCCCAGCGTTTTTCAACCCGAAGGGCATCATGGTGTAGCAGAACACACCGTGTGGTGTGATAAACGCCGTCTTCTCTTGGTCTTCGACTGCCATCTTGATCTGCTGGTAGCCTGAGTAGGCATCCAGGAAGGATAGGCGTGCGCAGCCCGCAGTCGAGTCGACGATCTGATCAATCCGCAGGAGCGGAAAGTGATCCTTGGGGCAACATTTGTTGATGGCGGTGAAGTCGACGCACATGCGGAGTTTCTTCGTCTTCTTCTTTTCCACCAGTACTGGGTTTGCTACCCACTCTGACTTCTTGATTTCTTTAATAAAACCGGCATGGAGCAGCCGGTCGATCTCCAAACTGATCGCGTCTCTCTTTGGACCCGAAAAGCGCCTCATGGTTTGCTTGACAGGTCTGGCGTCCTTGTGAACGTGTAATCGGTGCTCGGCGAGTTCTCTTGGTATGCCTGGCATATCAGAAGGTTGCCAGGCGAATATCTTCCAGTTTTCGCGCAGGAACTCGACGAGCGCGCTTTCCTATGCGCTGGTCAAGCTTGATGACACCCGAACCACCTTGTCAGCATCTGTCGGGTGTACCTGGTGGGCCCTGGTATCGTCGCTGGTGTTGAACGCCGAGTCCTTGGATGATTTCTTCTTTGGGGGGAAAAGGGTCTTGTCGTTGTCGACTGCCAGCATCTCCAGGTGATCGTCCATCCCAAAGAACTCAGAGATCCTGTTGAACTCGCGGTCGCAGCTGTCGGACCGGTCGAAGTCGCCTCTCACCGTGATGACACCCTTGGGTCCAGGCATCTTGAGCATGAGGTAGGCGTAGTGGGGTATCGCCATGAACCTTGCAAAAGTTGGACGCCCGAGGATGGCGTGGTACTGTGATTTCCAGTCGACCACCTCGAAGTCGATTGCCTCCCTCCGGAAGTTGTCGGGTGTGCCGAAGATCACGTCGAGTGTGATTACTCCCATGGGCGTAACTGCTTGCCCTGGTACTATACCGTGAAAGGTATTAGATGACGGCGTCAGGTTGGAAGTTGACCTGTTCATGCGCCTGAGGGTGTCAGCGAAAAGAATGTTGATTCCGCTGCCTCCATCCATGAACACCTTTTTCAAGGTGTACTCCCCGATCTGAGCTTCGACTACTAGAGCGGCGTGCCCGGGCCGTGGTATTGCCGGCGGGTGTCAGCCCTGGAGAAGGTGATGTCTGTCTCTGATCCTCTCAGGTACTCGGGTACTGCGGGTGGATTGGTGATTGCCTGAAAGACTTGGCGAGTAATGAGCTTCTGGGTCCTGTTGGAAGGACGCCCCTTCTGTATCATGTTCATCTGCCCTCGTGGTGCTGGGAACACGTTGGCAGGGTCCTGTTGCTGCGGTTGCTGCTGCGGCTGCTGCGGTTGTTGCGGCGGGTAGTAAGCCAGTGCTGCTTGCGCTGGGTTGGCGAGTGGAGGAGCTGGTGGTGCGTTGATTGCCAGCTGTCCCGCGACTGGTTGTCCCGCGGGTGATGCTTGATGAACCTGCTGCCCGTCCGTAGCAAGTACGCGCGTGAAGGCCCTGGCCAGCCGTTGCGCCTTCTTGCAGTCCTTCAACAGGTGTCGGGATCCCCACTTGCCTGTTTCCGGGTCCTTGAACATATGGTGCCTGCAGGGTTGCTCTAGCTCTTCCTCATCCGTGAGTATGCGTCTGCGCCACTCGCGCTTGCGACTTCCATCTCCGCGGTAGCCGCTGCCACCACCTTGGTTGTATCCTCTATCATTGCCACCGCCTTGGCTATATCCTCTATTATTGCCACTGCCTTGGCTATATCCTCTATCATTCTCACGGGGGGTTTCGAATCCCGCCGCTACTAACTCTATTGAGTCGTGGCCGATAAAGCGTGGTTTCTTTTTCAGTCGACCCTCTCGCCAGTTGCTGGGTTGGGGATCTGGCATTGAGTCGCGGACGGAGTCTTCTCCATCTGCCCATTGGTTGGCGATCTGCATAAGGTCTATCATATTCTTCGGCCTGAGCCTACCAAGTTCTTCGCGAAGGTCGCGGCGGGTGAGGCCGTAGATGAATGCATCCATGACTCTGTCCTCTGAGGTGGCTCCATCCATGGTGTTGCGGAGCAGGGTCCACCGTTGGATGTACGAACGGAGTCGCTCCTCATGGCCCTGCTTGCAAGCTTGGAGCTCGATGAGGGTGGTTGGCCTGGCGTAAGTTCCCAGGAAACCTTTTATGAATGCAGTCCTGAATTCCTCCCAAGTCCTGAAAGCGTCCTTCGGCTGCGTGTTGAGCCACCCGCGGGCGGACCCCGTGAGCATCAGCTGGATGTACTGCATGGCGGTAGTCGAATTACCACCTTGGCAGCTGCATGCGATGAGGTAGTCGTCCAGCCAATCCTGCGGGTGCTGCTTTCCGTCGTACTTTTGTGTTTCTGCCGTCAGCTTGAAGCCTTTGGGCATCTTCGTGTCGCGAATATTTATACTGAAACACGGGGCTCCACGTGGCTCGTGGTCTTCATCATCGTCGAGTAGTCCTGCTTCTCGCAGTCGACGGGCACGGTCTATCCTTCTCTGTGTGACGACGTTGCGGCCATCCTCGCCGGGCTGCAGTTGTCGCAGTCGAATCGGTTCCCGATCTGCCGCTGGTGCGACTCCACGGTCACGACGTCCTCGTTCCTCGTACATCCCTTCGACTGGTTCTCCCCTTGACAAGGCTTCCTCGACTTGCCTCAAGGCTTGGATCTGCTGCCTGTGTACGCGGGCGTTGGCGCTTCCTTCCGGCGGCTGCATGACCCGCAAATAGGTCTCGACTCCCATAAGCGCAGAGGCGGGTGTTCTGGGGATGGGTATTCCGTCCTCGTCTTCCAAGAAAGATGACTCCAAGTTGCGGGTGAGGTGGATGCGATCGGCCTCGTGCACCCGCGGCATGCGAGTTCTGTGCCTTCCTCCTTGATCGACTTCTTCTGATCCAGACAGGAACGAGAGCGCTGCCCTCCTGGCACTCGACTCGTCGGCTAGCTCCTTGCGCCGGGCCAACTCGGCTTTATCCTGTTTGATTCGTTCGGCTTCCTTCCAGAGCAAGTACTGGACCGCCTGTCGATCTTCCTGTGGATCTTCCGGGGCAGGGAACGTGCCATCGTCCACGTGCTTCTGTGCCCTAATCGCCAGCTCCCGGGTGATGGTAAGTTTCGTCACCTTGTCTTGCAGGGTGACTTCTATGGGGTACACGGGTGCTGATGGACCGGCCATGTAGACTTGCGCGGGGTAGATCCGTCGAGTGGGGCTGATGCTCCCTGTCGTGCTTCCTTCATATGAGCTGTACTCGTTGTCGAAGATCACAGCAACGTGGTGGGTACCACGGTCGCTGCTACTGGCGGCTGCGCGACGCGTAGATGCGATCGGCGCAATCGAAGCTGGTGCGGATCTTGGCTGGCGTCCGAACAGGTAGGTCGGAGTAGACTTGACTCGCCCCGTGGCCGCAGCAGATGCGTTTTTCTTGGCAACCGCAGATGCGATCGCCGCAGTCGAAGTTGATGTAGTCGAAGTAGACGCAGTCGCCTTGACCGCGGTAGATGCGATCTTCGCGACGGGTGAAGCCATGGTCGGCGCAGTTGATGTAGACGCAGATGTCGATGTAGATGCGATCTCCGTAATCTTCACGGCGGGTGAGGTTGTGATCAGTGCAGCCGCCATGGATGCAGGCGCCTCCATTGAGCGCAGGGCGGCCTGCGTAGGGCGGAGGGTTCCGCGACTGTCCACCAGATAACGCAAACTACCAAAGGTAATCCACGTGCTCTGTTGGAATCCGGCGTAAGCCGAAAGATCCGCCGGCGAGTGCTCGACGTACTCGAGGAAGCCGGTGTAGATCGACTCCCTCGCGCTGATGGCGTTGTTGGTTGCGGGTGAGGCCGGCATGATCACGACTCCAGCGATCTGTTCTTTCCCACAGACGGCGCCAATTGACGAGCTTGTGACTCGGCAAATCCCTAGGTCGAATACCCCGGGTTGATTGAAGGAGAAAGAGAGAGATCAGGCTGGTGAACACGACGGCTAACAGGGGGCGATTTTACCCAGGTTCGGCCCCTCGAGTTGAGGTAAAGACCTACTCCTGCTTGTCTGGAATTATTGATTGGTGGCTACAATGCGATGTTCAATGATTCGGTGCCCTAGGCGGCGCACCCTCCCGGCCTTTATACTATAGGCCGGGTCTCAGGTGGACGGTGCGGATTGCACGTACAAGATAAGGAAAGCATCACCGACCTAAGTCGACTACTTGTGCCACACGGTGTCCTTCTTGGGCTTCGCTGGGCCTTCATTGGCGTGACCCAGGTTCCTCCGCCATGATCTCCTCCGCGAAGAAAGCCGGCGACAGCGCAGCGGTGAGGACGAGGTGGCGACGCCGTCGCGGCAAGAACGTCGAAGACGACGCAGTGGCGAGTGTCCTCTCCTCACTTGCCTTTATAACAGGCAGGGGCATATTCATAAATATGCAAGAGAACGGGTACTCTTATGCATTTCTATCATGCCCTAGCGTGGACCAACTCGTGCCCTGATTTTTTCCCGAGGGGTTTTCTGCAAAAATCCAGTCCACGCGCGCAGAGATGCACACTGGCGTCCACCTGGCGTCCACGTGTCGTCCACATGTCCATTTTGTATGAATTTGCACAACTTTGACAAGTATTTGTATGATTTTGTTCACATTTGCAAGTTGTTGTATGAAAGTGCTCCACCTTTGCAAGTATTTGTACCCCCAATGCTAATATCTCTTTATTATTGGCGATCGGCGTGTCCTGATACTCTTGGAGCCGGAGTTCAAAGCAGAATATGTGGGGCCCGGCTCTGACTCCCGTCTCCACATGACGCTACCTACGGGACCATTCGTTTTTTTTTTAATGTTTTCTAGGAGTATCTATCTATTGATTCGAGTTTTGAATCCTGACAGTAATCTGAAGCTGAGAGACGAAGAAGTCGTAGCAGTAACCTGACGGGTGAGATGGCAAGTTGCTATACGAAGATCCTTTCTTGCGCAGTGTCATCGTGAGTACAACGTACATAAAGACATTGTTTTTTGGAGGCATTTTTGTCTTGGGTTCAAAGATGTGATGGACTTCGATCTCAAGGCGCAGCAGCGTTAGACACTGAGGAATTTCTTGGAACTAATGTCTGAGCAGTGTGCGGTTTGGTGGTTTAGCGTGGACACTGACTCGCGCGGTGCATCCACGTGGTTGTAGTTTATACATGTAAGTAAGTAGTAGTGATACGTACTGCTTATCAACATTCCACCAAAGGACTTGTGCAAAGATCGAGAAGCAGTAGAGCATATATAGCACGTGAACGATACTATTTTCAAGAGCACAAGTTTGGGCGCGCACTAGTGCACGGCTTACATATAATCTCCGGTTTTTACACGCACAATAGTTACCGCGTACAATTTCTTCCAACTTGTGCAATTTCGATTCTTGTTTTCCAGGTAGTGCCTAACTAATAATACCTTCAGCAGGAATGAATGTACTGCGCAGTTTTTGATTTTTTTTTTTAAGAAAATTTTACAGAGATCAGTGGAGATCGGGAGTCAGAATGACTTTTCATTAAGTAATCATCTAGTTCAGGGCGTTCAGGCCATACATTAAGAGATTAATATCATATGAGCCATATGCCGTCCTCTGGTGTCCAGATCGTCGTAGCTGCACCGAGAATGATCAGTCCGCCGAACACCGTGCGTACGTTAATTTACACACGCTGCAGCACCCGTAACTAAAACCAGAATAGTGTTTGTTGCTGCACTGCTCGCTTGCCAAGCGACCCCTTCAGAGAGGCGTCCAATATTGTAACCGTCAGAGGGGGCGCGAACGAGCAGGCATTTCACTCTTGATTCAACCTTAGGAGCGCCACCCTGCCATTCTTGGCGGACTAACCTTTCGCATCGCATAATGCAGCGTGTTCGAAGAAAGTCCAGAACAAGAAAATAAAAAAGCCTATTATATATCATGATGAAAAATTGTAAATAAGACTAAGGAGGTGGAGGGTCAATCCGTAGATTATGCTGTCATCCATGTTGAGAGAAAAAATCACTCGCCGAATCCTCCAACCGCGAAGACACCTCCATAAATAGATCGCGGTGCTCCACACGCTATAGAGGCGCCCATGAGCGGATCGTAGCTGTGCACCGGTAGATGACCTGCATAAGAGATGAATTTTTATCATTAAAAAACTTGTCATTTCTACATAGCCATTGCACATACTATATAGAACATGGCACATGCGATCTCTGGGCGAGCGAGGCCTCAGGCCCTCAGCTAACTCCCTGTCAGATTGACACGAACGACATGTTATACGTACGCACGCTCGGACTCCACCGAGAAACAACTCCGTGCGACCGGCGCACAGTCCGGAGTGGAGGTTATACAGAGCCGGAAAGGAACAGTTTGTTACAATGGAACTGTACGTTATCTAGCTTCTCCGGTGTCTCACCGGTGGGCAAGAGGGCCTCTTTGATTCAAAGGTTTGTGTACGAATATGGAGGATTTGAATCCTTAAAAAAAAGATCCTATGATGGTTGTTTGGTTCGTATGGTCAATCACACTGAATGTTTTCTCAAAGAACTCTTTGCACTACATTTAATAGGAATTCTATACTATAAACTCTTTTTTTCTTCGGTATTATTTGTTTTTTTTCTATGATACAATTAAACATATTTTGGTGCATATGAAATCAACGAGACCTTGAGAATATTTCTGTTATGACATGCATTTCTGTCTTTTTTCCCTGTTAGTACGTTTTCAGAATGATGCAAATCAACACAAGACCTTGAGAATCATCGTAGAGCTAGCTTCGTAACAGGAGAGTAGAAATGTTGACATATATCTTTTTCTTCACATGAATCTATACAATCACACAAGACTTTAAAACTTTGATATGTTCTTACCTGGATCTGGATGCGCACCACCAAAACAAGCACACTTCACACCGCAGGCGAAAAAAAACATATTAAAACAGGAGAGATGGAAACAAAACTAAAATGCGAGGGCGTCGAAAAGAAAAAAATCCTAGACTCATATCCAATCCCATGCTTGACAAACACCTCCCTAACCATCAACTTCAAATGCGTCACCAACACTGTAGATCATGCAGCTAAACCAAAATGAGAGTACGACCGGTCGACGGCGTTTTTTTTTCTTTAGCATCGACCGGCCGAATGAGTCGATCACCTGACTCGACTAATAAGTCTGCTAGATGAAAATCTCAACATACAAAAAAAGAGAGGAAAAAACGAGGCGTTGAGTGATGGAGGCGGTACAACACAAGTGGCGACGACGGTCCATGCGATTCGTACGACGCGCTGCTCACGGCCAGTAGCACCCTGTCAAAAATGCCGCTTCAGAACGTGAATAAAAAAATCACAGTAGAACCCAACAACATTAATCCCTACTACTGACAATCATTCAAACGAAAGAAAGGGCGCGCGTGTCAGCGGCTGGGAGGGACCCATCTTAGCAGTACGTGGCCGGCCGCCCCCATCCAAACCCCATCTCCTCCATCCATCGCCGTACTTTGCAAGCTAGGTGCAGCCTACGCTCTGGATTTGGATTTGACGCGTGACAGACTCGGACAGGCATGGCTAGGGATGTAGGGATGTAAACAGATCGGATCGGATTTTGTTTTTACCATATTCTATACCACATTTTTTCATCGGATTCGGAGCGGAGCGGATAATGACTGGTTGCAGATTCGAAGTCGGATATATAATATCACGGATCCGGGGACGGAAACGGAGTGGATTCGGGACGGAAAATAATTAAGGGCCTCTTTGGATTGTAGGAATTTCAAAAGATTTTCAGGTTTTCAATCCTTAGGAATTTTTCCTATGGATTGCCTTTGGTTCAAAGGAATGGTACTACCAAAAATCCTATGGATTGGATTCCTATGCCTCAATTCCATAGGAATTTGAACATCCACTCCAACCTCTTTTTTAGACTCAAGCGCGTAGGATCGAGACACTTTTCCTGTGTTTTTCCTGCGTCTTATCCAAACGACAATTCCTGCAGCTTTCCTGTGTTTTATAATCCTTTGTTTTGCACTTGCAAACCTGTAAAATTCCTATGTTTTTCATATTCCTGTGTTTTTCAACCCTGCGATCCAAAGAGGCCCTAATCGGATATATACGCGCATAAGTATATCAACGAACCATCTGGGGCGGAGCTGGAGTAAGAGCAACCCTGATGCCCTCTTGGACTGCCTGATGCACACTTGGTGGTCTAACCTGATGCATAATGCATTTTTATGTAGTAAGACAAGAAAGCATGCATCAGGGTGAGCCCAAGCAGCTCCGCCCCTGCGAACCATACAACCACAAATAATAGTTTAATATGCTATTATCGGAACAAGGTTGTACTCTATAGTCGTAACAATCACTTACAAAGTGAGTTTTAATTTAACGGGCAAACTTTACAACTTAGTAACAACTAATTATGTTATATGAGGTTAGACATTTCGGTAGAAAATCGGATTATTCGGATTAAAATCATCGGATAATCATATTTATTTTTCGGATAATCCATATTCGCGGCTATTTTTCATACCATATCCTATACCGTATCCGGTGTCAATTTCGGAATCGGATATCCTTATCCGTCAGATTCCTTTAAACTAGATATGGATTCCTCAAAACGGTTTCAGAATAGGATTCGGTGCGGAAATTATCCTATCCGTTTACACCCTACACCCCTATATCATATTTTTTCATCGAATCCGTAACGATTTCAGAATTGGATCGGATCGGATTTTGTCGTTACCATATCCTATATCATATTTTTTCATCGAATTCGGAGCGGAGCGGATAATGACCGGTTACGGATTCGGGGTCGGATATATCGTATCACGGATCCGGGGCGGAAACGGAGCGGTTTCGGGGCGGAAAAAATTTAATCGGATATGTACGCGTATAAGTACATCGACAAACCATACAAGCAAAAATAATAGTTCAATATGCTAACAGCCTAACAAAGTTGTACTACATAGTCATAACAATCACAATGTAAGTGACTTCTTATTTAATGGACGAAATTTACAACTAACTAACTACTAATTATGTTCTATTGGGTTATATATTTAGGTAGAAAATCGGATTATTCGGATTAAAATCATCGGATAATCATATTTATTTTTCGGATAATCCATATTCGGGGCTATTTTTCATACCATATCCTATACCATATTCGGTGTTAAATTCGGAATCGAATATCCTTATCCGTCGAATTTATTCAAACCGAATATAAATTGATTAAAACGGTTTCGGAATAAGATTCGATGCGGAAATTATCTTGTCCGTTTACACCCTAGTCATGGCATGCGGAGCCGTTACCCATTTCCGTTACGGCTGCAGGCATATACATGCCGCTACCATGCACCCCTACTACTACTACTACTCGTAGCTAGGCGTACGTAGGAGCAAGGGGCGCTTGGTCAAAGATTCGGTCTCGTTTTATCGGGGGCTGGGCTGGGTTTCTCTGAGCCTGCGTGACTAGTACTAGTACGTGGGTGTCCCTTCGCACCTGCGCCCCCTGCCCCTGCATGCCCCCATCCCCCTCCTCTGCCTGTCTCATCACCACCACCAGCGATCATCATCATCAGGCCTCTCTCTCTCTATCCATCTCCCCTCCATTGTCTGTCTGCCTGATCAGCAGCACCAGTACTACGACCTCGCCTGCCACTGCACTGCACGGCAACTTTTCAGGCCGCCGTCCTCCCTCCCTCATCTTTCATGCATGCAGGCGCAGGCCTCTTGGCACCATCTGATCCTAGCTGCTTCATTCATGCCGGCCCGCCGGGTTTAAATGCTCTTCCACTCCATTGTAGCTTTCTCTACGTTGTGGGTGGAGTATACTCCAATATTCGCGCAACTCCATTATCCACGTATTATGTATGAAGCATACGTACTAACTACTCCCTATTGTGGAGTACCCTAATATTCTCAGCTAATAGAGTCGTACAGGGAGCAGGCCATCCCGGTGCCCTAGCCCGATGACAATAGATTACACTCTAGTAGCTCTCCCTCTCTTGTGGAGTACCCTAATATTCTCAGCTATCTTCGCTGTTTTCAAAACTGATATCGGTTCGAAACCACGATACTTATTTTGGGTCGAAGGTAGCACTAGTGTATCTCGCGAGACGATATGCGACCATGGATTTCAAACGCGATGAATCTCCACCAGCATCCCGGGCACTGGAACCCTATCCGGACTCGAATGTCCGCCTTGGGGAGATTGTCATCGGGCTAGGGCACCGGGATGGCCTGCTCCCTGTACGACTACAACCGCCTTGGGGAGATTGTGGCGGCACACTACACGGAGAAATGGTGAAAGGAACCGGGTCTCGCTGGTCGTGCTTCACGCGACGGAACGGCCATCCTTTCGACACGGCGGTGGTCGGAATGATGTGGCCGCTAGGGTTTGCTTGTCACCGGTGGCTGGGGAGAGGAGTGGGGTGTGGACGCGGATGGGATGCCGATTGCTCCACGTGCGCATTTAAATGAACAGGAGTTTGCAGGCCGAGGGTCCGTGTGTCGTATCCGTCGAGACGTAAACCGGCTCAAATTTAGACTGAATATAGGTCTAAAGGGACGGCGAAAAATGGACATCGACTCTTTTACATCACCGCGTTGAGCTATAATTTTTTGCCGCGCGGATAAAAACGAACGCGAGCGGTCCAAATACACCGCCCCCGTTGTAGTTGCCCTAATCTCAGAACTCGGCGTGGTGCATGCCAGCCATTTTTTGGATAGACGTGTACGTCTTACCAGCTGGATTAATAGACAATGCAAACGCAGTCGTTGGTTATCACATGTGCAGTGCTGCCTGTGATCACCGATCATCGCACTAATTTGAAAGCTCGATCGATCGGCGCACGTAATCAGCGGCCTGTACTGTTTGTACTTGAGATTAATTGATTGGCCCGCGTTGTACGTCGTCCTCAGACCTCAGTGTTCAGCAGGGTCGTGTGTTTGAAATGGGGCCTTCAGTTTCAGCACTGATGAAGACTGAACTCGTCCATGCATGATCCCACCACCCTGATCGACGTTGGTTGGTGGAGCGGCACAAGCTCTTGCGGCCAGCCGGGCACTGGTCTGAACCAACTGTTTAGGCTCGGTCCACCATATGTGTGTGTATCAGTCGTTTCTGCATCGTAGCAAGGATCATTAGCGTGCATGTGTTTGGTGATTGTACATTTGAAGATGAAGAAAGCGATCTGACGATGTTGCCGGAAATGATAAGAAGCCTGTGAAGCTCATGCAATTCTCTGTTGCTCTGCTACTGCTCCTGATGGAGTGTGTTGCACTTTTGGACTTGCCAGCGCCAACTAAAATATCAACGCCCGTCCTCTTGTCTCTCACACACAGCCTATCACCGTCTCTATCCCTTCCACTCATAAGGATCAATGCCAGGCCGTCGCGGTACCGATGTCCGATCGACGGAGAAGGACTACGAGCGACGACGCCGCCCCCTTGACACGACGTCTGTGGCACGCTACGGACGATGCAACCAGACACGACGCGTACTGTGAGGCTCCGGTAGGAGGCGACCCGGGCTATGGCGCCGCCACCTCTCCACCGCTCCCGTCCGACGTGTCTGAAAATCGTCGTATGATGACGGTCGAGGAGGTGTAACACCACCTGCACAACAACCTCCCGGTGCGTGCCGGACGGCTGCCTAATATCGACAACGTCCAGGTAGAGCCGCCTCTCACCGAGCAGGCGCGGCTTTATCACATCCAGACGTTGTGGCGGGTTAAGCCGGCTCAGGTCACACCCCTGCCGCAGTTCAACGCATCGGCGCCCTACTGGGACACCGTGATGGAGGCCGAGTACAACGGCCGCCTCCAGAGCATCAACTGCGAGCCGCTTGATGATGTGTTCGACGAGGAGGAGCCACCTCTTCGGCCTCCAAGTTACGCTGGTCATTGATATTGATTCCGGGTAGAATTAGGACTTTCGAGATTCCGGTCAAGTAACGCTTTTTCTACGGCTTACGTGGATCATTGATATTGATGTTGCTCGAGAACGGCCGGTGAGCTTGTTGGGTGGTACTTCTCCACTAGTCCGAGCTCGAGTGATCCATTTAATTTAAAATTATCGTTTGAGCTTGTTGGGTGCTACGTAGATAATAAGCCAGTTCGTCAAAGGAGTCGGTCCATGTGCGGGTGGCTACTACAAGTAATCACCTGCAAAGATGAGGCGCCAGGGGAGAAGAAAACGAAAGCTTGTTTGAAATGCTCCCTGGAAGAGAAGGAGGGCAGGACCATTTCGGGCACACCTTTGACTCGACCCTCCATGTACTGCTACTGTTTAATCTTTTTACCAAACGTAACACCCAGAGCTAGCCGCCCGTAAAGTGGTAACTACTGCTACTCCTACTCAGTCCTCTCTTCTCTGGTGACGATGCGATGCAATGCAACACTACGTTTTTACTGCGTCAGCCATGCAGCACCGGCGGCAGTTTTTTACCGCGGCGCGAGGATCCGAGTCAGATGACGCAACGCCCTGCGGGAGCCAGTCAGGCAGGCCGTGCATGCATGCCTGCGTGCCTCGGTCCACGAGACAGAAATAGAGAGAGAGAGAGACGGCGGTCGCAGCATGTGCATGTACTACTCCACCACCGTGCTGTATCCTGGCTGTAACTTTTGGCAGCACAGCACAGCCACAGCCCCCACGGTAAACGGCACGCACGTCGCAGGGGGACAGCCGCGCATACGACAAGCCGGGATTTCCAAGCGTTGCCGCCGCTCCCGTTCTGGCGGTGGAACGGGACGGGATTCTTCTGGTCTGGCTCCCCTCTCACACGATGTGGGGATTCGCTGCCTAATCAAGATCGCAGGACACAGGTCGGAGGCTGTTTACCACTGGGCTCTCTCTGGGCGCAGCATGTAATTAGCTCATCATCCCTTCTGTTTTGTTCTGCTACCTAGTGCATACCCAACAGATATTATACAATGGGTCTCGTGTCTAAAAAAAAACAGTTTGTTTACATCACCATATACAATATATAATGCAGCTCCTGATGTATCCCTAAACGGTGATGCAATTCTTTTTAGACAAAAAAAAAACACAGCCGTCTTGCGTGCAGCCCAAACGTCATTCTGAAAGCCGAGCCGCAAACCACTGTCGGCGGCCAAACTCTCCGTTGTCGCCCCGGCTGTCCTTGAGCTCCGTATAGCCTCGAGGAGTTCGTGGGTCCAAGGAATCGAGCGGAGGGCCACCAAGTCGAGAAAATAGATCCCTTCATCCTCGCCTCTCACCACCGTGTCGTCCTCGAACGATTTCGACGCCGCTAGTCTTCCTCCTCTTTTTCCGATGGCTCTACCGTAGTAGTCAAGGTGAGCTCACGGTTATCCCTTCATCCTCGCCTGTGACCATCGTGTCCTCGAACGATTTCGATGCCACTAGTCTTCCTCCTCTCTTTCCGGGTTCTCTAACGCTCTGTGGCGTCGTGGCAGTGAACGCCGCCGCCTGGTAGCATCGCCGGAGCTCCTCCGCCGCCGACCTCATGGCCTCTCCCGCCGCCAGTCGGCTCTCAGTGATGTCCGCCTCGCATGCGTGCGACATCGACGAGATCGAGAGCGCCTGAGCTCCTCCAGCGCTGCCATAGCATGATGTCATGTTGACGTGCCAGTGGGACCCCCTTGTCAGCCTTTCAGATTTACAGAAAATGTATAAAAATTGTAAAATTCATAATTGATTCATCGAAAATCGCATAATTGATTCATATGTACTCCCTACATACGGATGTATTTAGACATCCATGTATGGATAAAAGGAAGTCAAGTATTTTGAAACGGAAGAAGTACGCATTTGTGTAATATGAAATTGTGTTTGCGTGCCCTGTTTTACATGTTCTTATTACGCACCGTCTATCATCTATAGGAGATGTTCTTATTTCGCACCGTCTCCGATGTATAACCACGTACGTACGGAGTATGAGTATTTATTTTGTTTGGTCTCCGATGCTGACGAGTGATGAGACATAGCAGCTGCCGCCTGCGGTGCGAATCGTATCGGAGGCCGTAAAGAAATCAATCCACGTAGGCCTGCTCATCACAAGCTGCTGGGATCACATAGCCCCCAGAGACACAGACCTCTGAACCGCGCTGTGTTACGCGCCCGTCGGGGACATAAATACTCTTTCTTCGGGCGTGCAGCCGCATAAATTACGCCAACCCAACGTAACGCCTACAGATACGATGGGGATTCATTTCTTTCTCCCTCTGCCTTGGCTGGTGGTCGTTGTTAAAAGAATCAATCGCTCTTCAATGCGCAGGTGCCCAAGTCCGGAAAGTTACCGCGCTTTCTGGACGGTAAAAACCTCCAGCTTTTAATGCTCTTCCAACAAAAATATCAAGTTTCATAAAAAATATGGGGAGGAAAAAAAAATCTTTGATGAAGGGTACCGGCAGCAGTCCAGTACTCTCCCTTTTTAAAGAACTCCACTCCAAAACCAAAGAGCAAACCGAAAGAGGAGACAGCAGCCAAAACCCCTCCTGCTCTCTCTCGCCACCAAAACCCCAACCAAGCCACATCTCCCTCTCTCTTCTGCCCTTTACACCATCCTGTTCTAAAGCAAGATCAGAGGGGGAAGGAGGAAGAGGAGAGACAGAGGAAGAAGCAGAGGGAAAAGGAGGAGCAGTGGTGTTTGTAGGGAGGGGAGAGAGGCGTAAGCTTTTTCAGTTTGGGTTGGAATGCAGCAGCAACACCTGATGCAGATGAACCAGAGCATGATGGGGGGCTATGCTGCTTCCCCTACCACTGTCACCACTGATCTCATCCAGCAGGTCCGTCATGATCCCCCCTCCCCTTCAAATCTCTCTTCCTTTTTACTATATATATACATCTCTCTGTTTTCTAGGTGAAAGCCCTAATCTTTTTCTTGCTTATTATTGCGTCCGTATTCGTATTCTTCTTCTTCTTCCTATGGTTCTTGACTCGGTTCTCTCTCCTCCTCCTCCTCGTTGCTTTGCTGAGAAACTCGTCCGATACCCTCTTTTGATCTACCCTTCGAATATCTTGTTTTCCCCGTTCGCCTCTGCTCTATCCTGACCTTTTGATCTGTAAGCTTGTCACGCTTTTTTTTTTGTTCTTCAGTAAACACATAGTTTTCTCTTCGATCTGTGTTCACGGATTTGAGATGAAGCCCTAGGGCAAGCTCGGTTTGACGACGCTACTTTACTTTTCTCCCCACCCTCTACAAACCCTATTGTATTCTTATGCTGATCTGTTCTCTATCTATGGTCCCTCACCTGATTTCTTCTGCAGTTCAAACTGTTGCTGTCTTTTTTTGGTCCCCTTTTCTTCTTGCTCTTTGCTTCCCACACGTTATGATGATTTCCCCTTTCGCACCAGAAAATAATAAAAATCCTATTTTTAGATTGTTTTGGTCGGTGCCGGGGTGTCCATGATCACACATCCCCCCTCTAGCACTTGGCAATCAGTAAACATGCCAGACCTGCGTTCCCTGCTGCCAAAGCGCCATTAAATCTTGCCCCCTGTTCTTGGCAGGCGCATCATGTGCAATCTTCTATCAAAGGAAACCGAGTAAAGGCAGTGATGTATTTCCATAAATCTTGCTAATCCAACGTGCGACCTAAATATTTTCCTAGGGACATTTCAGGGCATGTTTATAGGAAAAGATTAGCGGTCAGAGCGGCCGGTCACATGGCCTCATTGGCCAGGCCGAGCCAGACATGATCTGGTCCATGTTCATGTGGGTAGTAGGAATGTAGGTTTCGCTTGTGCTGTACTGCCCCCATTGGTCTTTGACTGCTAGATCCCTAAAGTTGGCTTCACGGCTTGATACAACAGCCAGGGGTCCCCCCTGGGTGCTTGTCCTTGCCTTTGTGATAACCTGTTCTACATGCTGCCGTGTCAGTCTATGATTGACCCCAAGCAAGCTTGATAGGATAGGTCGTTGCCAGTCAGATCTTTTTTATATGTGTTCATGTGTTGTGCTTGAGCTTGACTGACTCATATGGGAAAACATCCGGGACATTCATGTGTTGGCGCTGAGCTGTAATGTATTCGAGATGCGCCTGTACTGTTTATCTTTGGATTAGTTCTAATGTTGAAGAGATACAGTATGTGTTTACTGAAATGTATTAACGTTGAAAGGTTGAACTGTGCAGTACCTGGACGAGAACAAGCAGCTGATCCTGGCCATCCTCGACAACCAGAACAACGGGAAGGCAGATGAGTGTGCACGGTGAGCCTCATCTGATCTGATACCTTTGTGACCTACTAGCAACTGTGCTGCTGGAGCACTGGACTCAGGATGGAGTGCTGCAGTGCTTTATGTAGTTTTTGCTATCTTAGCTCTTATGGTTTACATCAGTTAGGAGTAGTGTTAGCAAGAACTGCCATGTTGGTCTAAGATCAAGGGCCTTCCCATTTTCGACAACCAAATGTGCTTACAAATGAGATGATCCATGCATGTAGGTCTTAATGGTGATGCTACTAAGTTTAGTACGTTGGATGGGACCTGAGTTCATCTGTGCTAGGTCTAGGCTGATCCATATAGCACTTATTTATCAAAAGTGTCCTTCTGATAGAGAAGTGATGACTGTAGAAAGCAGTACTGTTTCTTGTTCAGTCTTCAGTGCACTGTTTCCCTGCTTCTGTGATGTCGATGACACGAACAGTTTCGTCTTTGTTTTCTCAATCATAAGTGTCACGTAACGGCATGCATTGTTCATGTTCATATATGCTTGCTTGCTGGCTGCTTACCTGGTGGTGACAGGAAGGGCTATTTTGGTTACTGATCACTGCGCAATCCTCACACCGTTTTTATTCGTTAGCTAACCGGCTACAGCGCCTACACGCTCAGCCTTGTTTTGTTGTCTGCCACTTACTGCTGTGCTTGCTGCAGGAACCAAGCTAAGCTCCAGCAGAACCTCATGTACCTTGCCGCCATTGCCGACAGCCAGCCTCCGCAGACGGCATCGTTATCACAGGTTCTCATCGTTTCAGATTCTTGTTCTTTTGGAATAGCTAAGTATATCTATCGTGGGCCAAATCAAGACTGAATTTCTCTATCGTTTGCAGTACCCGTCCAACCTGATGATGCAGTCCGGGCCGCGGTACATGCCGCAGCAGTCGGCGCAGATGATGTCGCCGCAGTCGCTGATGGCGGCGCGGTCGTCGATGATGTACGCACAGCAGGGCATGTCGCCGCTCCAGCAGCAGCAGCAGCACCAGCAGGCCGCCGCGCACGGGCAGCTCGGGATGTCCTCCGGCACGACCAGCGGGTTCAACATCCTCCACGGCGAGGCCAGCATGGGCGGCGGCGGGGGCGCCGGCAACAGCATGATGAACGCCGGCGTCTTCTCGGATTACGGCCGCGGTGGCGGCGGTGGCGCCAAGGAGGGGTCGACCTCGCTCTCGGCCGACGCGCGTGGCGGCGCCAACTCTGGCGCTCACAGCGGCGACGGGGAGTACCTCAAGGGCCCCGAGGAGGAAGGCAGCTAGGCTAGCGGCGTCATCGTTAGCACCGGCGGCCTGGCACTTGCATAGCAGCAGCAGCAGAAGCAGGAGTAGCAGCAGGTAGTATTCTAGTGCATGGTAGTAGCAGATTAGCAGTAGCTAGGTGGCTGCGGTGGTTAAGCTTAAATTAAGTGTGTTCCATGGAACCTGGATTTGGTAGTGGCATGCAACTGCATCTGCATCACTGCGTGCAGGTTCGCTTGTTCTGGATGTGCATGGCAGGTTCTTGATCAATCCTTATTAAGATGTAGTCTGGAGGTTGTGTGGTGGCGATGGTTTGTGAACACTCCCTATGTAGTGCTAAATGCTCATGGTGTTTTCTTCTTCATTTGCCTTGTGTTCTTGTGTCTTGGAGCATGCATGGTACTTGTTCTAGTTTTCACTTCGTTAAGATCTGTATAGTTGGTGTTTCATAGAGCATGCATGGTACTTGTTCTAGTTTCCACTTCGTTAAGATCTGTTCTAAGAAAATGCATGTAAAACATTGGTCCGTATTTACCATGTCTATTTATTATATAGATATATTCAAACAATAGGAAAAAGAAGATACCATTTTATTGCACATAGACAAACGATCTACTTTGTTAATGTTATAGCAGGTCCTAATAATTATACTGTCTACCATATGACACTAATATTTCTTACGCGTTTGCTCAGATATTTAGGCAATAAAATTTTCTAGGTAGATATATGGTGTATAAGTCTATTTTATTGCATTGATAATGTAACACCCTAGTATTAGTGTGAAAGAAATGGTTTTAGGACCATATATTGCGAATATTTACATCTCATGCATATGAGCTATTGAATGTTTTTAAAACTTTTTATTTAAGAAGCAGAAGTAGTTTGTTGCTTCTCTCGAGTAGACGAATTAGTGTTTAGGTCATCACTTCAGTAACATAAAAAATTCAACATCACCATTGAAAACTTGACTTCTGAGCATATTTATAAATATAGGACACATACTATATATAAACAAAGTGTATAAAGCACAAGAACAAGAAAATATGAAACGAAACTCAAAATTGGGAAATTAAATCTAACGAAATAATATAAAATATAGCAATTCCAATGAATTGTGAGTAAATGTTAGTAAATTGCACAAAAATAACAATCAAATAATACAAGTCCATATTGCATATTTAAAAATATGACTAAGTCGTAATATTACATGATAAAAATAAAAAGGTCAATGATTTCAAAAGGAAAAAAGGGAAGAAAATCCTAAACTAACATGATCTTGAAGTATACTTTGTCTTCTTTTTGTCTTGAAAAAACAAGAACAAAAGAAATAAATAAATTGTGATGTTAAAATGTATGCCTTCATCATTGGTGATGTAAGCGACACAAATTGCCACACAATAAGGGGTTATCCCGAGCTACCTATCGCTGGGTTATATGGCCGGTTAGGAGGGAAGGGAGTCAAGTAGTGTGCCTCGAGCGGAGTGCGGCCCGTCCCGAGGCACTCGCGGAATAGTAGGAAGAGTGGCTCAAGCCGCATGGAAGTATCACGCAAACTGTGTAAAGTGTGGTGTAATGCCCGGGGTTTTCCCCAAATTAGATTTTGCTTGTTTTTCTTTTTTCATCATCATGACATCAGCGTCATCGCATCGCATGTTTTTGACCGTAAAAATTATTTTTAATAAACCCTATTTTATTTTTCTAAAATTGTCGGAAAATATTTTACCGAGACAGTCGTCTCCGTTTTCAAAAATTAAATTGTCAAATTATTTTTGCAAAAGAAAAATAAAATGCTTTGAGTGTGAGAGAGAGAGCAGCCCAGCTAGCTAGGCCCAAAAGCCCAGCTAAGCAAACCCTAGAGCAAACCCTAATCTTGCCCTGACAGTTTTCCTTTCCCACCCCTGGCTTTTCGCAGCCACCCTCCTCCTTTTTCTACTTTTCGCGAATCCGCCCTTCCACCTTCGCCTTTTCCTTTTTTTTCCCCTCCTCCTTTCCTCTCTCCTCCTCTTTTTATTTTCTTCCTTTCTTTTTCCCCTTTTCCTCTTATCCTTTTTCTTTCTCTCCCATGCTCCCTTTCTTCCCCAACAAGCATGCACGCACCCGATCTCCTCGATCCCGAGCTCTGCCCCGCCGCCTCCCGCTCCGGCGAGCGCTGCCTCGAGCAGCTTGAAAGTGCATGGTTGATCCCATGCATGGTTTTGGTAATTAATGACAATCTCTATGGACTAATATTTGCATTGAGCTCTATGTGTAGGTTGTCCTTTAGCTTGTGTCAAGATCATTTGTTGATCAAGGCCTAGCTTGCTTGTCTCCATTTGTTGGAGTCAAGCTCAAGGGAAGAAAAGATTTGTGTTGATCAAGGCTAAGTGCGGGTTGATCGACACTCAAGTCCAAGTGAAGATATGCCGAAGAGTGCTTTCCCCATCTTGGTGTATGGGGGAGCGTCATGTGAATCTTCACCAAGCGAAGCGCAATGAAGAAAGGAGGTGCGTCTTGAGGAGTTGAAGATCGTCTTCATCGACCTCATGTGGTTTAAGCGCAAGGCAAAGGTATGATCTTGGTAGGGTTTCTATTTTACCGGTCTCATGATGTTTAGTGAGAGACCGGATTATAGGATAGATAGCCGTACTATCAAGAGGGGCTCTCGACCGAATATCGTGATCGTATCGTCGTAGAGAGCTCAAACCTTTGCATCCATGCAATCATCTTTATTGGTTCTTATTTGGCTTTTATCCATGTGAGAATTTAGAGCTTGTGTTCATCTCCATACCAAGCTCTAGTTCATCAAAAACGGATCTCGTGAATATCTTCTTGTGTTTTTGATATCGGAGGTTTTACCGGTTTGTCTCTTCTACGAGAGGTCAAACTCTCTCCTTATGATTTCCTCCTCACATGATAGACTATGATGTGTATATGCATGATCTTGTAGGGCTTGTGATTATCTTCGAAACAAGCCCAAGATCATTGAAAACGGAGTCTTGATGAAAAGCTTGTGCGTTTTCGGTGTTGGAGATTTTGCCGGTTCATCCGCTTGGAAAGGTCTCACCATTCCATCCCTCCGCACAATCTCCTTTGCTTGTTTTCATATTTTCAGTTTTTGTAGGGTAAGCTCTTGTCGTCCTCTTTCCAACAAAATTGGATTCACTCGATTCGGACTTCATTTGCAAAAGTTATGGCAGTTCTGTGATTTTCGCTGTCGTTTGTCTGCTGTGGTGCGCTTCTGGACAGGGGTCCGGAGGTACCCCGGAGATGGACCGGAGTCTCCGGCCCACCGGAGTCTCCGGCCCAAGGGACCCGGAATCTCCGGCCCCAAGTTTTCTCCCCGTTCTTTGCATCTGTGTGGTGCGCCTCTGGATAGGGGTCCGGAGCTACCCCGGAGGGTGCCCGGAGTCTCCGGCCTGGCCGGAGTCTCCGGCCCCAAGGACCGGAATCTCCGGCCTCCCCGATGACCCAGCAGGCCAGAGTCTCCGGTCACTTACTCCGGAGTCTCCGGCCTGGACAGGCTCCAACGGCTAGTTTTTGGGGGAGGCTATAAAAAGCCTCCTTCCCCCCCAAAACCTGGTTGCTGACCTTGCTCACCTGTTCTTGCTATTCCCCTTTGCTCTAATCCTTGTGAGCTTGATTCCTCTCTTCCCCTCCAATGATTCTTGCCCAAATTTAGGGATTCAAGAGAGGAGATCTAGATCTACCATTCCACCAATCAAATTCTCCTCTAAGTGAGGGGAACCTTGTGGATCTAGATTTGGGGTTGCTTTGTGTTCATCCCCTTTGTTCTTCCTCTCTTATTCCTTCCATAGCATTTGTTGCTTTGGTTGGAATTTGAGAGTGAAGGATTTGACCACTTCGTGTGTTCTTGCCTTTTGCATTTGTTGCATCGGGTTGCTCTCTCCACGGTGATACGTGAAGTTGAAGGTTGAGAAGCTTGTTACTCTTGGGTGCATTGTGTTCCCAAGAGCTTGTTGCCTCTTGGGTGCATTGTGTACCCTAGACGGTTGGAGGTGCCGCGAAGACTTCGAGTTGTGAAGCTTCGGCACGAGTTTGGGAGCCCCCAATTGAGTTGTGGGTGTGTGCCCCAAGAGAAGTTGTAAAGGGCTCCGGAATCCGCCCCGAAGGATTCCGATAGTGGAAGGTGAACCAATCCCTTGGGTGAGGTTCATCGGAGAATAGGGTGAGACCTTTGTGGCATCTTGAGTAGGCCTTTTGTGGCGAGCTCACACCCCTCCAACGAGACGTACTCCCTTAACAAGGAGGAACTCGGGAATACATCCTCGTCTCCGCGTGCCTCGGTTATTTCTATACCCGAGCTTTACTTATGCAATTTACATTGTGATAGCCTTCGTGCTTGAAGTTCACATCTTGCTATCACCTTGTTGTTTGATTTGCTTAGCATAAGTTGTTGGTGCACATAGGTGAGCCTAGTAATTAGGTTGTTGGCTTGTTAATTTAAACACATAGTTTTATTCCGCAATTATCAAGCCCCTAATTAGAAAAAGTTTTTAATCGCCTATTCACCCCCCCCTCTAGGCGACATCTCGGGCATAGTTGTTCTTTCACAGCTCCTCCCGCGCCACTCCTTCCTCCCTGCCCGAGCTCCTTCCCCCGACTCCTTCCCCTCACCTCTCCCCGCACCGGCGGGCACCCGCGCGTCCGCGCCCTGCCGCCCTCGCCGTCCTCCACCATCGCCGCTCCGCCTCACTCTCCTCCTCCTTCGGCCAGCTCGCGCCGCCGCCTTCCCCTTGCTCATCTCCTTCTCTGCGCCGCCCTCATCTCCCAGCTCCTCCCCCCACCGCAGCGCCGTCGCGCCTCCGCCTCCCGCGACCCGAGCACCTCGACCTCCAGCGCGTGGCCGCACCGCCCGTCTCCGTCCGGCCACGGCCGCCCCTGCTCGAGCCGGCCAGCCCCGCCGATGGCCGGCTCCGCTGTGCACCTCGACCTCCCGATGACCTCCTTCGTGTTCGACCGTGGCTGCTGCTTTGTACAGTGCCATGCTCCCGACCTCCTCTGCCTTTTGTCTTCGTGTAGCAGCGCGTCTCTTGCCCGTCGGCTTCCACTTGTTCTCTGTGACGCCTTCTTGTTGCCGTGCACCGGTTCCCCGGACGTTCCCGGTGCTGCTGTCTTTTTCCCGTTGACGGCCGTGTCCCGATGCCCGCCTCCGTGAAGCTGATTCCCGACAGGAAAATTCCCCGATTCCATTCCCGAAGGGGTTCCCCGATACCTCCGATCCCGACATGTTCCCGATTCCCCGACGTCTCCCGCTTCACCGGTGTTTCCCCGATTCCGTTCCCGTCGGGAAGCTCGTTCCCGTTTCCCGTCGTGAAGCCCGATCCCCGATGCTCCGTGAACGACTACCACGACAACCGTGGATACGGCAAGTGCGACACGACAACGCAACGACAAGAACTTCCCCGACCGGAACCGCCGAGTTCTCCGATGCCGGAACCCCGACGACCCCGAAGCCCGGAACGACAAGGTCCGCAACCACGATGACCCGAGTACGACTACCTTCCACGACGTCGACTACCTCGACTACTCCGACTCCGGATGAACGACTACCTCGACTACTTCGACTACGACGACTACTTCGACTACTTCCTCTCCGATCCGAAGATGGTGGCTCCCAAATCCGAAGTTTCCCGAATCCGATGTGTGACCCCAACCCTACACCCTTATACCATATATCCGTATATTATAAAATCATGCATCATTAATTAAACATCGCACCTTTATCCATTTAGTCGAACTAAACCACCTTTAATTATGGGATATGTCCGGTGCATCTATATTGTGCACCAATCCCATTCAAAATGCTTTGCCATGTGTTAGGGAATAAAATTGGACAACCTTTAATTTGTCATGCATCATGTCATCAACATGCTGCTTCTTTTGCCGTATTAGTAAAATGCATCTTTTCCGTTGTCCAGTGTTTGTTGCTTCTTCGAGAATAGGACGATGAGTTGATGTGAGCAACGACAGGTTCTGCTACCTCTACCGGATTGCAGGCAAGTGATACTCCCTTGCTATCTTTGCTTGTCTTCTGCCTCTCACACCTCCTATCTTTTGTTCCTTGCTAGCCTTAAATTGCGATGCTTGTGTCTCGATCCTATTTGCATGTTTACCTTGCAGCCATGATATGCCCCACCCCCACATCCTATTACCCCGTTGCTTGTTTATCTTGTTGGCCTTGCGAGTCGTAGTGCATGCTTAGCTTTGTCTTGCTCGAGTCATGTTCTAGTCTTGTTATAAAATGATAGTTGGGTTAAATTCACATGATAATCTTTAATGTTTGGCGATGGGATATAATTAATAAAGATAAGGCACCGGCGGAAGGCCAATCGTGGTGTTTTGTTCTGCTAGTGTCGCCTAGGACCCGAGTTCTTGTCCTCTGATCCAAGACTGAGCGCACTACCCACATGTGGGAGGAAATGGGACTCCCCTCGACCTAGTACCGGATCTGCAGCCTTGTCCAGGGCGCCACAAGTAGTTCGGGTGTTTCCATTTGCGCGACGCTATATTATATTGTTGCAGGTACACGGATGGGACGCCTCCGATACGATGATGGTTACTTACGGTAGGGTTGCGGAATGGGCGTTAATCGCATGTGGAAGGAGGGGCAATCGTATGAGTGTTCCCTCCCGAAGCCGTTCACGCATCGGCTGAGTCCACCTCGGAGCTTCGGCCGGACTTTCAAGGTGGATCAGACTTAGCTAGGTGGTTCCCTGGACAAGTGTGGTAGTGAAGGAAAGTGTAGCGTCGGATACCCTGCCGGCACACCTTAGGAAGTGTGCTAATAGCTGGCAACAAGGGTTGAAGTGCGTGTGGTTACATTTGTGCACCCCTGCAGGGTTAAATCTTTTCGAAAAGCCGTGTCCGCGGTTATGGACGACTTGCTGAAATGTGCTGGCTAACAAGATCATAGACAACTTACACCTAATGATAATAAAATGATTAGTAAGATAGAACTACTTCAATAATAAAATATAAAATTGCCAACTGTGTGAGTGCCTTTGGGCTTGCTGCTCGTAGGATAAACGGGCTGGTAAGGAATCGGCTGGGTTATGTTTGGTGTTAGTATAGGTGGTTACCTATGCGCTCTCTTACCTCCTCTCTATTAGCCGAAAGTTGTAGCGTGTCTCTATAAGTTGTTAGTGCTGCTTGCCGCCGCCTCAATCGCTAACCCTCTTCCCCGGAATTCCAGCTTTGATATCTTGTGAGTATTACTTGCCAGTACTTCTACTAGTACTGACCCCTTCGGGGCTGCTATTCCAATGCAGCCAACAGGTTTGAAGTGTGACGACGTTAGCTTGGGAATCCCTCCGGCTAGGCTTGGCCTGGGCAGGGATATGGTGCTTTTGCTTATCTTCAGGACTCTTAGTCCAATTTGTATCTTGTCCGTAGTCGGACGCTACCCGCTTCTGTTGTTATTTGGATCTTTGTATTGTATCTTTGCTCTTGACTCGGTGAGTCGTTGTTGTATATATGTTCTTTTGTGGGTTCCATCGAGAACTGTTGTAATGTTATCACAATTCCACCCGCATAACATGTGTGTTGCGACGTACACGTTATGCCTGGTGGGCGTCCTTTAGAATCGTTATTATGCGGATTTGGCTGGAACGCTAAAATCTGCATAATACCGATCTTGGGGCGTTACATGTGGCACCATGGTGGAAGCTTCATGGGGATAGAAAACGAGACCTGGTGAAAGCGGCCCGTCCTCGATCATGAACTAGCAACATGGGGCACGGTTGGTCTCAAGAGGTCCGGTGCGACGGGCGCAAAAGAGAGAGGGGAGAGCAGCGTAGCTGTGTGGACAAGAGGGGTATCTTACACCGCATCCTTCTCGAGTCCTTAAACACCGTTGAAAGGCTCATCGTTTAAGCGTAGGGTCTCTTAGATCGCGTCTAGACACCGCTGAAAGGCTCGATTTATTTGACACAAGGTTGTCAAGATGTGCAACTCGATGAACAAATTATGTCTCAAGCTATAGATAAACAAGTTACAACTAGAGAAAACATAACAGGTAAGTAAGAGATAAACGCAATAGTGGAGAGAAGGATGTAATTACCAAAGTTCCTTTTCGATGGAAACCGTCTTCGTTCGAGAGTTGTGGCGCCAGAAAGGCCACCAAAGCCACAAAGGGTCGTCCTATTTTCGTTGAGCTCGCCTAGAAAGGTAGTGACTCAATCCACTAAGCAGAACACTTGAAGGCGGCAACGAGACATTTACAAATAAGGTTGGGATAATCTCCACCACTCAGTTGGAGGCCCAAAATCATCGAGAAGCTTCACACACCAAGATTGAGCATCGAGAAGGCTTTATTCCGTCTAGGGCTCCAAAAATCCAAGAGTAACAAGTTCCACAATGAAACAAATGGCAAATCATAGATATTTTGTGAAGAGGTAGATCTTGGTCATTGCATCCAATCCTTAGAAGGACATTAAGTTTTGTTGGCTAGGGAGAGAGATGAGCACATTAATAGCTCAGAGTAATAGTGGAGAGACAATGAGAGGAAAACGAGGAGCCTCCGCTTGAGGAAGCTAGCCATTAAAGTTATCGGGGGAGCAGAAGTTTCGGCCAACTTCCGGCCTCATTCGCGGACCCCCTCCACATATTTCCACCACACGGCGCAACTCGGAGGAGCGGGAGGAAAATACATGTATGGACATTTCCGGTGTCTCGGTCCGGAAGTCCGATCTGGAACACACCGAAATTTCTGATTTGAAAACGAGCATCAAAATCATCATGAAACCGAAGGATTCTCTCACACTAAAAACATAGGAGGGCTAACCGAGTGCAAATTAAATTTGTGACTCATAGGAAAAGGAATCATATCATTTAGAATTATATATCGAAAGTTGCAGGGGTTCGAAATTCTATGTTTTAGGCCATGGCGATATGCGAATGCGCACTAGACCGGGTTGTGCCACGTTGGCGGCGTGATGGTATAGAGCATAGCACCCTCATGGCTATGCAAAAGGGTAGTTCCAAAAATATTTTTGAAAGGGCGTTTCTGTGTACAGTTTACATACCAAAACAATAAAATCTAAACGACCTCCTTCTCTCTCTTACCGCCTCCATCCTGCCCATGCTGCTTGTTGGGCTGTGTGGATATTTGGTGGGGTGCGCATTGCGTTCCACATTAACACAGCATGCCCATTCCTCCCAGCTGGTCATGAAAAAGCTCCCGTGAAAAAGATTCCGCCGCAACCCGAGTGGCCCGGCCGGCAGCGGCACCGCTGCCGCCGGCGCCAGCCTCCCCCTACCAGCGATGGGCCGGGACCCGTGAGCGAGCCCATCGAAACGTCACTCACTAGTCACTCCCCTTTCCGCACCAAAGTCCCCTCTCGCCACCTACTGCTTTGCGCCTCGCCCCCGTCCGTCCCCAACCTCTCCTCATTCATTTCCTCCCCACCCGCAAAAACCAGACCACGCTCCGTCTCGCCCGGCCTTGGCGCTTCTTGGGCCGAGTCCCGGATCGCCACCACCACCATCTCCTCCTCCTCCCCTCCTCCTGCGAGTAAGCTCCCAAAACTTTCCAAATCACTCTCCATTTCAGCACCGCGCGCGCTCCGTCCTGCGCGTTCAATCCCTTTCCTTTTCCGGAACCTCCCAGATCTGCGCCCGTCTGAGCTCGTTTCGGTCGGATCTGCGCGCGCCGTTTCGAAATCTCTGGGCTTTTCCCAGGGCGCCGCGTTTGATCTCGATTTCGCGCGGTCAGATTGGGCCTAGCGTGGGCCCTGCGAGAATTTCGTCTATTAGGTTTTGCTTTGCTACGGAGTAATTTTTTTACCGACGGGAGCTCACTCCTGTCCTGGCCCAATCATTTGTTACTGATGTTTCGGAATCCCCAGTTTCTGCTGCTGAGCGAGTTCGTGCTCAGGGGCCCTCGAGCGGCGGTAGATTCGAAAGCTATGACCTTTTTAGCAACAGTTTAAGTATGCAAAGTGTCTAGGCTAGATTTACGATTTCAGCCTCTGGGAAACGCCGTGGCTGAGTTTTGGTGGAATCTGGAAAGAGATCAGCTTGATTCGTAAGTTTGTTTTGGGAACTTCATGGCGGCAAGAGTTCCTGCATTTGTTTGTTTGTTCCTTCATGATTTGATTCGTAAGCTTGTGCGATTGCATAGGTATGTGAATTGATACTTTTTCATGCATAAGTTGGTCATTGCAACTCAAAACTATGTACCTCACTATGAATTTGAAGTTTTGTCTCTCACCACCTCCAGCGGGATTCGTGTTGTAGACTTGTAGTATCCTTACCAATGATTCACAGGGAACAATTGGCATGGGGTGCTCTTTCCCATAATCTTCCTCTGAATGACAGTAGTTAATTCTCCCCCCCTCAAGATAAATTTATGTATACTGCATGCTTTTAAGTATTTTGACCGTGGCAGTACTGCAACATATATACTTATTTTGAAAGATCAAAGCCTATAAGTTCTAGTTGCCTATGTTTGATCTTTAGTTCCTCACATCATTGAACGCTCTGCAGAAGGTTATTTAAATATTTCTGCAACCGTTTCTTAATTGTGATATGCAAGTGTAAAATAATGTATCTGAAGAACTTGTAGAAGTGATGGGTTTTGCTTCGCTACTACTCTCTAGAAAAGATTACAAATCATAAAATGAATGTAGTAGTTAATGCTTCTGATGATCAGGAGCAAAATATCGTAGTTAATATTGTTAGGACGATTTGCAGTAGTACTGAAGCAAAGCCCAAAGTTAAGCGTTTGAGCTGTGCGCTAGGTAGTCCAATTAAACCTTACTAAGTTGCTTCTTAATATTGTATGTTGTTTTCCTAAATATCTGTAATTTGGTCAGATATTGATTACTTGCATGAATGACCACATACTAAGTTTATTTTGCTTCCATTTGGTCAGATAACCTGTGCTCTGATATCTGACTTTACCATGTTATATATGCCAGATTTTGTGACCTCCAGGTACTAGTCTACAAACATGGCTGATGAAACTGGCAATGACAATCCGGTGGTCCAAGGTAATGAGATTGTTGACGCAAGTAATGCGTCAGTCGATGGGGATGAATTGGTTCAAGGCAATGATTTAGCCCAAGTTGATGAAATGACCCAAGGTGATGAGTTGGGTCAAGGTGAGGAGTTAACACAGGGTGACGAGTTGCTCCAAGGGCATGAGTTGGCCATCGCTGAGGTGGCCACACCTCCAACCACGAGGCGCAGGAAAAAGAAGTCCCTAGTGTGGGAGCACTTCACTATCGAAGATGCTGCTGGAGGGTCCACTCGGGCATGCTGTAAACTGTGCAAGCAAACCTTTGCTTACAGCTCTGGTTCAAAAATTGCAGGGACTAGTCATCTCAAGAGGCATATCACCTTGGGTTCCTGTCCTAAGATAAAAAGCCAAGAGCATAGGCTAGCACTGGCTTCAACAGTTGGGACTGACAATGATGGTGAGGGTACTGTAGAGAGGCGCACTAAGAGGCGTTACAGATATACTGGTTATGCAAATGCATCTTTTGATCAAGATCGCAGTTGTTCATACCTGGCAAAGATGATCATTTTACATGACTACCCACTCCAAATTGTTCAACAGCCAGCCTTCACTGCTTTCATTGATAGTCTGCAGCCTCGTTTCAGGGTTATTGATGTCGATGCAATGGAGGGGGAGGTGTATGCTGTTTATCAGAAAGAAAAGGAGAACCTTTTGCAAGCAGTCAGCAATATGCCTGGAAGGATCAGCCTCACTATTGGATTGTGGACAACTAGTCAAACTCTTGGCTATGTTTCACTTGCTGGGCAGTTTATTGACTCTGAATGGAAATTACATCGAAGAATGCTTAACTTCATGATGGTGTCTTCGCCCCATTCAGAGAATGCACTTAGTGAAGCTATTAGTGCAAGCCTTACTGACTGGAGTATGAAGGATAAGCTATTTACCATCACATTGGATAATGATTGCTCATCGCATGATATCTACAGTGCAAATCTGAGAGACCATCTCTCCAATAAGAACGACCTCTCGCTTAAGGGCCAGCTATTTGTTGTGAGATGCTATGCCCACATCCTGAATGCAGTTGCACAAGATGTGATTGCTTCAATCCACGGAGTCATCTACAATATCCGCGAAAGCATAAAGTTCATAAAAGCTTCTCCTAATCGTGAGGAAAAGTTTGCTGAGATTGCTCTGCAGCTGGAGATCCCCAGTACCAAGACCCTTTGTCTGGATGTTACAACACAGTGGAACACCACCTATCTGATGCTCTTGGCTGCCTTGGATTATAAGCAGGCTTTCACTCAACTAGAAACATGTGATGATAACTACAATGAAGCACCTTCAGCTGAGGACTGGAAAAGAGTTGAGGCAGCTTGCAATTACTTGAGGCTGTTGTATGACTCGGCTCATAGTATCATGGCAGCGGGAAACCCAACCTCAAACATTTTTTTCCATGAATCTTGGAAACTTCAGCTAGAGCTGGCAAATGCTTCAGGACACGAAGATCCAGTTTTCAGTAGCATCGCCAAAGATATGCATGAGAGGTTTGACAAGTACTGGAAGGATTGCAACCTCGTGTTAGCTGTTGCTGTTGTGATGGATCCACGTTTTAAGATGAAGCTTGTTGAGTTCAGTTACTCGAAGATTTATGGTGTTGAGGCTGCGAAGTATGTTAAGGTGGTAAATGATTCAGTGCACGAGCTTTTTAAGGACTACGTAGCACAGCCGCTGGCTGAACAAGGGGCAACTAATAATGCAGCTGCCAATGGGAATAACACCCAAGCAAACCCGCCTTCAACCGGTGATGGTCTTCTAGACTTTGATATGTATCTTTCTGAGATCGCCACAAGCCAGCCCTCAAAATCTGAACTAGAGCAGTACCTGGATGAATCCCTCACTCCGCGTATCCAAGAGTTTGACATTCTAAACTGGTGGAAGCTCAACACGCTCAAGTTCCCAACACTCTCCAGGATGGCACGGGATATCCTGGCAATTCCGATGTCCATGGCGACAAACGGCAGCTCTATATTTTCTGCAGGAACAGGGAGCCGCATGCTCGATGACTACAGAAGCTCGCTCCGCCCGGAAATCGTGGAGGCGCTTGTCTGCGCGAAGGACTGGCTTCCTTATTCGGCCGCTGCACCGGAGGCGCCGGGTTCTGGGCTTCTGAAGATGGAGTAGACTCGCTTCCCTTGCTGAGGCATATGCATATATTTCCGGTACCTATGGGTGGTCTTTAACTGTAGGTGTATCTTTGGGCAGAGTTTGTGAACTGACTGTGATCTATTTCATTGGTTCTGTCCTAGAATGTAATTTGTTGTGTAGAACTCTGTTGACCTCCTCCATGTTGCTATGTACCATTTCCTGTGTGTTGTAATATGTTGACCAGAGATATTTATCTGACGTTGCTTGGGATGTGTATGCACAGGCAACGTAATGTATTAGCCGGTGGCTTAAGTTTGTGCTTCTGTTTTTTTGTGGTCGGTGTAGAACTTTGTCAGTGGGCTATGTTCATGAGAATGTCTAGTCGTGTATGATTTCCATTCAACTATCTGCTCGTTCATCAGTAAGTCAGGTAATTATACTTGTGTGGTTTTGCTGCGGCGCGGGAGGTCAGGTAACTGGCAGCTTTGTGTGTTACACTCAGACATTAATTCGTGCATCTCTCAGTTCTGTTGGTGTGTTTATTCCGCTGCAGTGATGATTCTTGTAACTTGTTAGTGTTAGTGTTAACTTGTGCTGACGGACACGTCCTGATGCTTGCATACTTGCACGGGGATATAATTGAACGCAGCATCGGAAACGAACTGGAGCAAAGCTGAACTTTGGCCGGAAGCTCGCCTTCCCCGTGTTGAGCGCCATTCCACTATTCCAGGCTCAGCATATCCAGCGTCTTGGTCCCGACACGGCGACACCGATGAAAGAAAATTCTCCATCTGCTACTTGTGGCTGGGGCGCTGGGCGCCTGGGCATCCTTTCCAAATATTAATCTTCCTGGAATTCCTGCATCCTGGTTCTCCCTAAGGGCGGTAGAAATGAAATGATGCCATCATTTCATTCCATTTGGAAAGTGAAATGACAGTAGGGATGCAGGCGGACGCGGATTCCGCGAGTCCGCTCTGTCCGCGCCGCTTAAAACTGCTAAACGGCCGAGTGGACCGGCCGTAAAAGATTGGCGGATTTGGCGGACGCGGCTAGCTATCCTGTTGGTCCCGCTTCATCGTCCGCTAGTAGGAGAAGCTGCGGGACGAAACGCCTGTGTTCGCCGCCGGCGCTCCGCGTCTGGCCGGCTGACGCCCGACTCTTCCCCTGGCAGGTCTGCCATGTAGAGCCGTCCGTGGACAAGGGAGGACCAACAAGGAGAGGGATTTAGGAGGATGAGGATCTGCGCTGGTCGTTGCTGGAGTGTGGAGAGGCGTCGCTCAATCGGTGGTGGTGGTGTTCTCTGGCAAGATGGTGGCCAAAATCTTCAGGAAGACCGACCAATTCGAGCAATGCTGCTACTTTCGGAGAACGCGGCATGAAAAAGCGGAGGAAGAGATTGGGGACGGAGGCTGCTGGAACGAGAGCAGCGGACAGTCCGCGTTTGTCTACCGGGCGTAGCGGCCAGCCAAACTAACGGACGCGGACGCCGCTAATCTTGCGATTAATGTTTGCGGACGAAGCGGAAACAGGCGGACGCGCCGCGGACCTGTCCGCCTGCATCCTGAAATGACAGGGTTAAAGTTAGGAATTGGCATGATACACAATAGGCATTTGTTGGAATTTCAAGTGAAATGATATGACCACTTCTATGACAGCCAAACAGGCTGAACATGGAATCACAAATGATTTTCGTAATTCCAGGTTGAAATGATGGGAGCCAAACGAGCTCTAAGATCTTTCAATCACGGCTGACACCACCAGGTCCCTTGCTTTCACACGATGCTTCTTTCCGATGTAGTTCGCTTGTAAAGTTGTACATGTTAAAAAAAATGGCTATCATGCTAAAAATATGTTACACCACAACTCGAACCAGGCCTTGTAAAACAAACGAATGAACAGCTTCATGCAATCCCATCTAATCTACACAACCATGTTTTAATTCGAGATAAAGTATTTACGAAATATGTGGGTCAGGAAGTAGGTTACATTCCCGTGATCGGTTTCGAATTTCGTCAATGTAACTTGTTAATTTTGGACAAAAATTCGTATCATTTTGACAGAAATTTATTAAATTCGTCGAACTCGTTTAACCGCTTGAAATTTCTTTCGACAAGTAGATCCATGTTGCTGTTCCCAGAACTTTTGTGTTGTAACTTTTTCATTACGGCAGAAAATATTATACTATACATATATACGTGTATGTTAGCCGCCGCTGCAACCTTTACCGGCGCTCGCGCAGCTCCAACCGCTACCTCTGCTTCCGCACTGCCGTCGTGCCACGTCGTAATCCCGTTCGCCGCTCCTCTTGTGGCGGTGTGAGCTAAGTTCATCACTATACAACAAAACGCCCATGTTTGCGTTTCTCTAGATGCACAAAAGTCAATACAACCAAGTAAACTTAGTGCAAAACATGACCCAGACCACGTTTCTCGTTAGCCACAGATGCAATAAGTTCGAGGAACCAAACACACCCTTGGATGCGGCATATGGGTTTCGCAAAAAAAAAAAAAAAAAAACTCCTATGTATGGATTGGCGAGATTTGTTATAACAAAGCATGTTAGTTTGAAGTTGTTGCCTTCGATACACCGACGATATGGTAAGGTACATGATAGAAATGATGCCGATTCTTACTATAAAGTACCTGTTCAACATGGTTGGCTAGCTGATAAAATTTGAATAGTTTTCCCTTCAATCGCACATATGAGCTGCTTTATAGAAGGATCATGACTTCTGAACCGGTTTACCTTAGTGGCAATCACTAGTTAGATAGTTACTCCCTCAAATGATAATAGAGATTAGCTTTCTGCTGGAAATGCATGACATCTCAGTTGAATAGTTAATCCCTTCAAATGATAGCAGGGGTAGTTTTCTCCTTGCTATCAGGAAAACAAATACTAATTAATATACTATCCTACTAAAATGCTTTACTATTTTTGTTGTTGTCCTGTGTAATTTAGATTTCTGCTTTAGTCCTTCTGATTATGATTCCAATCCATTCATGTGTACTAGATTTTTTTCATGTTGGAAAATAATCTGCACCGTCGTGTCTGCTTCGATGCATCCAAGCTAGGGAGGTAGGTAAATAAAACGAGCGAATTCATGGAGGTCAGGATGTAGAAGACAATTGTTATAATAAAACAATGGTCTTATTATTAACATGTTGAATCATAATTTCATGCAAACGTTAGAATTTTCCTAGTTTATTATTCTTTTTATTGTAGTTTATTGAATTGGTTTGGAATAGTTACTGTAGATGAAACTGTAAACATTTCATGAAATTGTACTACAATTTTCTTTGAGCAATTAATGTTCTGGACTATGACTTTTGGTTTTGAAATATTTTCTGTCATAAACTTTGTGCCGAACATTAGCCTTATAGCACTCACAAGATTTATTTGATGAAGAGAAATAACATACTATGTCTATCTGTCAAACTGGAGAACACACAAAGAATATGTTAAAACGCCTCATTCTAAGCCACGAAAACAACAACAGAGCAAAAAAATAAGGAACAAACCAGCTAAACGAAAACTACTAATTAAACGGGCGTGGCAAAGCGCGCCCTTACCTTCTAGTTCAGCTCAGCCAGTACTGTCTTTGCCTTTGCCTTTGCCTGTGTTTAATGAACCCGCATGTTGGACCGTGTAATCTTGAAAAAAGGTCATTGTTCAATTTTGACAATACCTTTATAATATCTCTTGATACAATGTTGGTTATTTTGCGAGTTTCGAAAGAGGACCACCAAAGGTGGCGTAACTGTAAAAGATCAAAGGTTGCCTTTAGGGTTGCAGACCTACTCGGGGTGGCACCATCGCCGCTGCCGCTCCAGCCTCCTGCACGGGTAGGTAGACGTTCACCACCATGTTAGCCAGCGGGGTGCCTGGAGGAGTCTGAACCGGGTTGCTCATCCTTGCACAAATGAGAAAAATTGCCGGAGTTAAAAATACAAGTGTAAAAAGTTGCTAAAATCTTATAGACAAGTTATAATTCTTTGACAACTTCTAAATTATACGATCCATCGATTTTAGATTTTAAGGGTTAAGATTTGAAAATATTAGGTAGTTAAAATACATATATTGTATAAAAGCAAAAAGAAAAGAATTTTTTGATTTGGCATAGTATTCCATATCTAGAGTGATTTTATAAAAATTCAACACTAAAATGACATGAGGAAATACAACTAAATGATTACCATTCAACATTATACATAAACTATATATTGTACATGGATGTACTAATCACCTAAGAAGATTCGACGAATTAATCAGTGCTAGCTAATCTACTCTTTGTGTGAGCTAGCGTATAAAATCAGAAAGTATCCAAGTAGTGATGTCTTGCCATATTCATAAGGATACACAAATCAGCGGCGGAGCCAGAAAAAAACAGATATGGGGACGAGCATTGAGAATGACTCTAAGTTAAAAAAAAATGTACGAAATATATAGGCGATAACTATTCGCATAAAATAAATTTATAGGAGATAACAGTAGTTGTAGCAAAGTATGTACTATTTTACCCGGTTAAACATGTATAAAAGAGGTGGCATGGAACCAAAATATACATATAGAAGGCGATGTGCTGTCAATTTTCACTTTTACAGCCGAATCGCACATAGTATATCTCTGTATTGAACTTGTCAATAATTCCATTTGTCAACAATCCCATTGTAATCTCTTTCTCGACGTATATTAGTAAGCAATCTCTTAAAAATCCATCTTTCATTTTATTACAAAGACTAGTTTAATCAGTTTTATTACCGAAAATGTGTGTTCCGTCGTTGCAGTTGAGACTAGTAAAATAAACAAGCGGAATTAACTACCAAATTGTTTTCAACTGATGTGTCATTAACGTCAAGTCTTAATTTCTTCATATAAAAAAATCAGTTGTCTTTATTTTATTTTTGTCATGATTATTCTGCAGAGATTATTCGTTAGAAATCAAGAAAAATGGTTTGTGGATCCAGTAATGCAAAACAAAGGTACAAGATGTCTAGATCCCCAAATAAATAGGGCAAAACAGTACACAAAAAATGAAAAATCTTTCATCTTGTACATGTGTTATTCTCCGGTGTGCCTCAAATCGTACAAGGTAGCAAGTTTATGGCTGTTTCTCCGGGGGTTTGGTGCCTCGAAGTTCGAACATAGAAGAACATAGAGAGATGAGAGAAGCCACGCCCACGAGTGGCACATGGGAGTGCAGCTCGTTGAAGCAAAATGGTGCAAAAGTTAAAAAAAAGGCATTTCACGTTTCTATGAATCTTCTGTGGGCAGCTCTCGTGTATTCTATTTTACAAAAGTGAAGTTTGAGAGACTGATTTACAAGGCTACAATAGAACACACATATATTTACACAACCAATCTGGGGTCTTAACGTTTTTACAGATTGTTGCGGGGAGTCGTGGCCCTTGCTGGTACCCTTGGCTCCGCCCTTGACACAAATCATTGGCAAAGCTTACTGTAGGTGGGGGGGAGGGGGGAGGGGGGCCACTGCCCCCAGGTTTGGATCAAGTTGTGATGGACGAAATTCGGAAGGGATTAGATGAAAATTGGCTTAGTGTGTGTTTCTTTTCTTAATTATTGGTTGAACCTCTTTAGAATAATACATAAACCTAATTAAACGTATACCTAACGTGGCTCTGGGTACCACTTAAGGTGGAGGACGTAGCGCCTGGTCTGAAGGCGGCGCCTTCAGACAGATGGCAAGGATAAAGGTAATTTAATTAGGACCGCCCCGAGCAGGACGAGATCGAAGTCTCGTCCGCCGGAGAAGCCCCCACCCGCTAGGGGCGACACCGTCGCCGCTGCCGCTGCAGCCTCCTGCAGGGGGTGGTAGACGTTCACCACCACGTCCCGCGGGGTGCCCGGAGGAGTCTGAACCGGGGTGCTCATCCCTGCACAAATGGAAGCAAAATCAACTAGCATGCATATCCTAATCTATCTATTATATTATCAAGGGTTGGATCTTAAGATACGGTAAACAAAAGGAAAATGCCCAAGACTTGAATCATGTAAAAGAACACGATAGAGATCTTTTCAGTCTCCAATTCCAAGGTTCGTTTGCACAAAAGAAGTCCAACTACCCTACAAGCACAAGTACTCCAGCAGGACTCCTGAAAACACGTAGGCACTGAGGTTTTCAATGTATACAACAAGAAAAAGAAAGAGGCTTGATACCATGCATCCCGTGTGAAAAAAGGAGATCCACAATCCTGACAGCTAGCTAGCCCGTTATTACGACTCCATCGATCAGAACCGCGTATTTGCCAAATATAAAAGATTTGAAGAGATGGGAGATGACGAGATGGCCAGAGTCAAAAACCGCCATCCCATCTCAAAAAAAAAAAAAAACCCCGCCATCCAAACTCCAAGGAACTAAATCCGTGAAGAGCCCCTAAAGCAAGAAATGCAAGGCGTTCTTGCGTTTGAGCTAGCCACAAGCATAAGTGGGATAAGTGAGCTAGATGATTTTGATTTTTGTTTTCACTTACACATCCCTACCTGGTGATTTATGGTTTCGCCATCGACACATACTAGCAAACATTGTATTCTGGCATGATGTACCTTCACCAAGTTTTTCATTAGCGAACCGGTGCGTACGAGAGGCTCAAGAGAGGCGATCCTAAAACCCATCTATTGTTCCTCCCCCCTCGCCGACGATGCCATCGGTCCGCTCAAGAGAGGCGATCCTAAAACCCATGTACGCTTCCTCCCTCCTCGCCGACGACGCCATCGGTCCTCTCTGCCTCTCATGGCCTTGAGGCCTTGGAGGCATGGCGAACCACGACCCCTTGCCGACGGGAGGGTATCCGTTCTTTGTTTAGTCAAATTTTCAGTAAATTCTTCGACATGGTGAAGCAGTGACTACATACAAAAGTCATAAGAAGGTCCTCCCCGCCCTATCCTCGCTCTGGTGGTGCGTCTAGCGCTGGCGACGGGTGTGTGGAGTTGTGCATCCGGTGGATTTCCGAGGATCCAATTGGTTTTCGTGTTCGTTCGTGTGGTTTCAGGTCTGGCTCTTCCGATACGAGACTCATCTTTGATGAAGGTTGCTAATCCGGTGATGGAGGGCGAGGACGGCGACACGCCTTTAGCTCGTCCAAGTGTATGTAGTCGTTGCTAGGTGGTCCAAGTACCTATTTGTAAGTTTTATTACCTTTTGGGCTCTTTGTACTACTATGGATTATTATCAATAGATTGGTGGACCTTTTTCGCAAAAAAAGCCACATGTATGTATCCATGGACTAGGAGCCTAGGAGTATCCGTGAGCTTCGAAGAGCTTTTTTGAGAGAACTATCCGAGTTTTATTGACCAAGTAAGCAACGTAAAAGGTTCTCAAAGTCTGGTCTCGAACTTAACTTTCACATATCGACGTTCTAACCGTGACTCAATTGTTTCGAAAAGCCGCATGAGCATAGAACCCAAGAGGTTATAACTTAGTATCTTTGGAACATTGTGGCAAGGCATACCCCTTGCAAGGCAAATTGTCAAGCTGTTGCTTCGACGCCGTGCTACTTGGAAAGAAATCAGGGTGCGCAAAAAATCAAAACTGATGAACACTTGACCATACCATAATTGAGAAAGTCCGAGTGTTAAAAGACAAACCGCATGACCGAGAGACAATGATTTGCGAGACCAAAGCAACAAAAGTCTCTCTTGTATTAGCCTTGTCGGGCGCAACAGCAATAACGGGGCAAGATTAAAGCCAAGAAACTTCTATTCCATGCAATGTCCTCTTCGGTATCGAGATGCCACTGCCAAGGAACTAAGATTTCACTCTAAGCTTTCAAGAGATGGTATAGGCTAGTACTTATTATTCCTGAAGCCCAGTCCCCGCTTGACTTCCAGGATTGATGCTAACTATGCCTCGGCAAACCCCGGCCGGGTTTTGGGCCGGGCTTGTTAAAGCTCGACCCGAGACACGAAAAAACACCTATTTTTATTTGAAGTATTGAATAAATAGTTTCCAGAGTATAAGAATACCTATTTATCTGTAAAATGTAAATACACTAATTTTTAGGATTTTGTGCCGGGCATCGAACACGAAAGTGAAGTCAGAACACGACTAGACTTTGGGGTTTTGGACCAGGCAGCCCATGCCTAGGTCTAGTTAGAACTAGCCCTAGGTAAGGCTTGAAAGTTAGATCCAAATTATCTCGAACTGATGTTATCGATTGACTCAACTATAACTAATGGTCCTTTGGGTTGAAGTAATATCAAGTTAAGAATTATGCAACACTCTTACTCATAGGAATTTTCCTCTAGAGGCCCTTTGGTTCAAATGGATAAATTTCTACGCACATCTGCCATAGGATTGATTGTTTTTTTTTTTGGAAATATTAGATTTTTCTCTCCTGCCACGATGTGTTTAATGGTCTAAGGTTTTTACCTCTTTTGTTGGATGGCTCATGCACCTATTCGAAACATCCGACGTTGGTCAGACTTGTGTAGTTATGGTATTCTACAATTTGCTTACATGTGCGTGGAACAAGGTTGATATGAGTCCGGCAAAGCTAGATATTACTAACTTAGAGTGCACTGATGTTATTGGTTAGTCGTTTTGTCTTGGTTTCTCCGATCAGATGTCGCACATTCACTTAACTTTTTTGAACCTACATTCACTTAATTATTTTACCACATGAAGTTCTTTGGCATATGTAATGATGAATGACATGTATAGGGATCTTTTAGGATTACAAAATTTCCATTTTCTTAAAGGTCTTATGTTCCAATGTACGAATAAAGAGGGCCTTAGCCCTTAGATCATGTTGGCACAAGATTCAACTTCCATACTCTCCATCGACAAATATGGCTACAACTAGGGGCAGGGGTGTTTGGCACCCAAAACTCCGAGAGCATATGCCCACAGTTTTAAACACATTCTGAAATGTCGAAAAAATCTGATAAAAATTCACGCGTAAATCTTGACATTGTATATGCTCACAAAGTCGTTTCACAAATAACAAACACTTTTTATGTCTCGGTTTTGCGTGCACACATAGAATGGTGAAATGCACATGTCATTTTTTTTGCTAAATATTGTTTCATGTGACAGAATCATAGGCTCCAGTCAAAATGAATTGGTGGGCAACCAGGCCACTTTTGTCCTGCAGACCTCAACCCAAAAGGCAGAATGCCAGACGAATCCGACGGTCCAAATCGAAACCCTAGATACCAAAGCACACCAGCCCAAACTCAAGACGACTCCTACCTAGCCTAGCCTGCGTCCACGGTCCACCCCAATCATCTCCAACAAAAAAAAATTCAAAACAAACAGTAGCCCCCGAAAAAGACGAGATGAAACTACCCAAAAATAGCCGGTCCACGCGGAGGAGCCCCACCCGTGGCCCGCATTCAGCCTCACACGCGTGCCAGCTCGGCAGGCCCATGGCCGTGGGCCGCGAGCCCATAAATCCCCGCCCCCCAGCTTTTCCGTTTCCCGCAGCCACCCCCGAAAATTTCCCACCTCTCGACCCCCACCACGCCGGTCCGTCCTCTCCCCGTCCCTTCCCATAGAAAAAGCCAGATCTAGGGTTTACTCGGCCTTCGTCGTTCTTGGGCCGAGCCCCCAACCTGCACCGCCCGCCTCGAGTTGGATCTCCGCCTCTCCCCTCCGTAAGCCCCCCAAACTCCAAACCCCTTCCTCCTCCCTCCTCCTCCGCGCCTCTAGGCCTCGCCCCATGCCCTCGTAGCGTCGGGGATTGGATTTGTTCATTGTTTAGATCTGGTTTCGTTTATTTTTCTTGTTCGTATGGTGGGTTGCGTGGATATTTGCTGGACTATGCGCTTCGTTCGACAATTTACGGCGCGGGTTCAGATGGTTCTTTGTTTGTAGATTCAGAAGAGTTCCGCCGAGGCTAATTATGCTATGTCCTGTTTTGTTCATATGCTTAGTGCGAGCTAATTATGGGAGGGTGCAAATTATGTCGCCTGTTCGTATGGCTAGGAGAGGATGTATTCAGCTGTCGCTGTGGTGCTCGGTCAGAATTGTCAGGGTTGATAGCTTAGTTTTTGTAATTGGTTTTAGCCATGTCAGACGTCACTGAGTTTAGCAATGACACTTCGTGGGATTTCGTTGTGAGACAGTTCTGGCTATGGTATAGTCTGTCATGGCGGAAATGGTCTTCCCGTGTGGGCAATCTTTGTCAGTCATTTGAAATGTTAGTGGCTCCTAGAACCCGCAATTCTGTAGAAATTGGGTTGTAAGTTTGGATATGTTCTACAAACATAATTTATCTCTTGCGTAGCCAACCTATTGATGCTCTGGTTTTGATATCAGCCCAGCTAGGTTCCGTCCATTAGGTTGCTATTTGCCCAGCTTAGCTTGTTCCTGGGACGTGCATAGTCGCATTTGTGTATACGAAAGCTGTGTTAAGTATTGTGGCCTTTGTATTTTGCGACTTATGTACATGCACCATTCTATTGCGCAATCAGGGCCACATTCCTTTTTCCACAACTTCAGTTTTGTTTCTGATACGATCTGTTTATATTGTGTATTCCTGGATTTTGACTGATCATTAGATCCACTGCTCCACTGGTTTCGTTCATGCTATATTTATACTTGTAAAATATCACCAGCATCTATTTTTAATGCACAATATATACTTCTGTTCTCATACACACATTTTTCTCTTCAAGAGATCACAACGCCTTGAAAACACACTGATGATTAACGATGTTAACATTACGAAACATCTGTTCTAGTTGAAATCTCAAATTTATAAATTTGAAGTTGTGACTTGTGAATCTCATTTGGAAAGAAATATATGCATTGGGAGCGGTTTAGCAGCACAATCTGATTATAGTGAAATGATGCAAGATTATGATCCTAATTCCAAGTGTTCTGATTTGACTACATTGTATCTGACATGATTATATTTGATCAATTGTTCCACATTGACAGGCTTTTGGGTTCTATCAGATAATCATTCCCAGGATGGGTGAACCAAATGGCAGTGAAACCACAATGGTGCATGACAATGAGATGGTTGTAGGTGATGAGATGATACATGGCAATGGAATGCCTGATGGTAGCGAGATGATCCATGGTGACGAGATGGTTCAAGGGAATGAGATGATTCATGGTGACGAGATGGTTCAAGGGAATGAAATGATACATGATGATGAAATGATCCACGGCAATGAGATGATTCAAGTTGATGACATGATCCATGGTCATGAGATGGTTCAAGTTAACGACATGGTCAATGGTGATGAGATGGCCCATGGTCATGAGTTGGTCAATGCTGAGGTGACCCCACCAACCTTATCAAGACGCCGGAGAAAGAAGTCACTAGTATGGGAGCACTTCACTATTGAACCTGTGCCTGGTGAGAGGGGATGCCAACGAGCATGCTGCAACCTATGCAAGGCAACCTTTGCATACAGTTCTGGCACAAAAATTGCAGGTACTAGCCATCTCAAGAGGCACATCACACTTGGTTCGTGTCCCATGATAAAAAACCAAGAGAGGAAGCTGGCACTGACTTCAGCTGGAGTAGTGACTGACAACGATGGTGAGGGTACCGCTGAACGTCCTTCTAAGAGGCGTTACAGATATACTGGCTTTGCAAATGCTACATTTGATCAAGACCGTAGCAGCTCATATCTGGCGAAGCTGATCATTTTGCATGACTACCCACTTCATATTGTTCAACAGCCAGCTTTCACTTGTTTCACTGAGAGCCTGCAGCCGCGTTTTAGGGTAGCTGATGTTGATACAATGGAGGGAGAGGTGTATGCTGTTTACCAGAAAGGAAAAGAAAGCCTACTGCAAGCATTGAGCAGTATGCCTGGAAGGATCAGCCTCACCATAGGATTGTGGACAACTAGTCAGACTCTTGGCTATGTTTCACTTGCTGGGCAGTTTATTGACACGGAGTGGAAAGTGCATCGAAGAATGCTTAACTTCATGATGGTGTCTTCTCCTCATTCAGAAAATGCACTTAGTGAAGCTATTAGCTCCAGCTTAACGGACTGGAATATGAAGGACAAGCTATTCACCATCACATTGGATAATGATTGCTCATCCCATGATATCTACAGTGCAAATCTGAGAGATCATCTCTCCAATAAGAACAACCTCATGCTTAAGGGCCAGCTGTTTGTTGTGAGGTGCTATGCCAATATCCTCAATGCAGTTGCACAGGATGTTATTGCTTCAATTCACGGTGTGATCTACAATATCCGTGAAAGCATAAAGTTCATAAAAGCTTCTTCTGCCCGAGAGGAGAGGTTTGCTGAGATTGCTCTGCAGCTGGAGATTCCCAGCACCAAGACCCTGTGCCTTGATGTTACAACACAGTGGAACACCACTTATCTTATGCTGCTTGCTGCCTTGGATTATAGGCAGGCATTCACCACACTGGAGACGTGTGATGATAACTACAACGAGTCACCATCCGCGGAGGACTGGAAGAGGGTGGAAGCTGCCTGCAACTATTTGAAGTTTCTCTATGATTCTGCACATAGCATCATGGCAGCAGCAAATCCAACTTCTAACTTGTTTTTCCATGAGGCGTGGAAACTTCAGCTAGAACTTTCAAATGCCATAGCCCATGAAGATCAAGTTTATAGTAGCATCGCCAAAGAAATGCATGAGAGATTTGACAAGTACTGGAAGGATTGCAACCTTGTTCTGGCCATAGCTGTTGTCATGGACCCTCGTTTCAAGATGAAACTTGTGGAATTCAGTTACTCCAAGATTTACGGTATGGAGGCAGCAAAGTATGTTAAGGTGGTGGTTGATGCTCTTCATGAGCTTTACAAGGACTATGTTGCGCAGCCAGCAGCATATGTTGAGCCAGGGCAAGCTAGTAAAAACGTGCCTGCCAATGGTACCGCAACCACAGCTTCTACTGGGGATGGGCTTCTTGACTTTGACATGTATCTTTCGGAGATTGCAATAAGCCAGCCCTCGAAATCTGAGCTGGAGCAGTACCTGGACGAAGCCCTGACGCCTCGCATCCAAGACTTTGAAACCGTGGACTGGTGGAAGCTCAACACCATCAAGTTTCCAACGCTATCGAAGATGGCCCGTGACATCTTGGCCATCCCTATGTCCATGGTGAGCAGCGGCGGCTCCATATTTTCGGCGGCAACAACAGGGAGCCGGATGCTCGATGACTACAGAAGCTCGTTGCGTCCTGAGATCGTGGAGGCGCTTTTCTGTGCAAAAGACTGGCTCCAGTACGCGCCGCCTGCTGCTGCAGAAGCTCCGGTGGTGAAGATGGAGTAATAGGTCCGGTGGAGATGCTCTTAGCAGTAGTAGCTTGTATCTACCTTCTGAAGAAGGCAGGTTGGTGGCGGTTGAGCTTAGTTTGTGCTAATGCTCGAACATATAAAGTTAGGCCAGAACGTTCTAAGCTATTTCTTGGATGTAATCCGTACTCTAAATTATTCCTGTTATTAATTCTGTTTGTGAGCTATCACTTAGATGTGATTCGTCTGTTGGCTTGATTTGTACATTTCGTTTTGGTACTGATTGTGCGCCCAACCTTAAACTCTGCTGAATTTGTGCTGTGACGGCTGGCTTCGTCGGCAGTGTATGTTGGTCGCTTGCACATTTTATTGTTAGGGATAGTGTTATTTTTAGATTTCTTATATTGTTTGGGATAGTGACGGCTGGTTTCATCGGTACTGTATGTTTGTCTCTTGCACATCCTGTATTGGTTGGTATACTGTCATTTTTTAGTGCTTACTATGTTCTAAAGAAATTTAAGATCTCCATGTTGAGATGTTCCCCCTACTGTACTGATGAGTGGATTAGGTCCGAGTCTCTGAATATGTCGAAAGTTGGGTGGTTACTTCTCTTCTCCGCCGCTGACGAGCTTGCCACCGTGGTACCACTGATCTGGTGGTATTCGTAGACAGCAGCGCTTGTGCATTTTGCAACTGATCTGATCTTCATAGCAAGTTGCTCTAGTATTCAAATAGCTACTGCAAGATCTTCACGGTGCTCGCCGAATCGTCCTCGATCAGAGTCATCAACTCGATCTTGGATCCATCTGCTCGACATGTCAATCGGTGCTCCTGCTTTGTCGTACTCTCTGTCTCTCGTCCCCTTGGTTAACCAGCGAGCTCTCCGACGGAACGTCGTGCCGATCATGATCTGGATCTGGACACAAGAGAAAAATCGTAGTATCAGATACCGGGCGGGCGGGCGGGGCACTGACACGCGCCCAACCACCCCCCGGATCTTCCGCGGCTCCTCCTCCACTTGCGAGCTCAGCTGCGTGCGTGATCCAACGGCGCACGCCACTCACCCGTACGTAGACGAGCAGTGGCGTCGCGTCTAGGCAACGACGGGTACAAATAAGCGCCCTAGCACTAGCAGCCAGCAACTGCCATCGCTCGCTGCTGCCGGTTGCCGCTGGGTTTCTTAACTCGCTAGCGACGATACTGCGCACACTCCACTCCACTCACTCACTCTCACTGTTCGCCATTACTCAGCTCACCCACTCCAGATCTCATGGCTCCCCAGCTCCGCCACCGCGCGACGGCGGCCATCCTCGTCCTCCTCGCCCTGTGCGTCGTCGCGCCGGCCCACGGCGCCCGCGCTCTGCCGCCGGGCAGGGCAAGCAAGGCGCAGGCGGCCAACGCGACGGGGGACGAGTTCCTGGCGCCGCACAACAAGGCGCGCGCGGCGGTGGGCGTGGCGCCGCTGCGGTGGAGCGCGGACCTGGCGGCGTCCGCGGCGACGACCACGTCCCAGCAGCAGCAGGGGCAGAGGAACTGCGGCTTCGCGGACATGGCGGCCAGCCCCTACGGCGCGAACCAGGGGTGGGCGAGCTACCGCGCGCGCCCGGCCGAGGTGGTGGCCTCGTGGGTGGAGCAGGCCAAGTACTACACCCACGCCAACAACAGCTGCGCCGCCGGGCAGCAGTGCGGCACCTACACGCAGGTGGTGTGGCGCCGCACCGCCCGGCTCGGGTGCGCGCAGGCCAGCTGCGGCTCCGGCGCCACCCTCACGCTCTGCCTCTACGACCCGCACGGCAACGTGCAGGGCCAGAGCCCCTACTAGCCATGTCGATGCTGTCAGGTAGGTCGTGGTGACCCCTGCATCTGCATGGAGGGAGGCGTTGCCGCCGGCGGCGGAGCATCGTTGCCAGCTAGAGGCTTGAGATCACGGTGTAGCTTTCGTTTTTCTTGTTTAGTTCAATCACGGTGTAGCCTTTGTGTTATGTTGGTCACTGCCTCGTAGAAGTAGACCTGTTCTTGGTGTCTAGAAATGCTTTGCTTTGGTAAGAAACAAATGTGCTGACGTGTGAGCTTATGCTTGTGCGAAGGATTCCTTGCTTCTCGTGTTCTTGGGTGGTGACAATCTTGTCTGGGAAAACAAAGCTGGGTTCACGGCATCGATCTACGCATCGTGTGCGTGTCACGTATGTTTGGACTTCGAGGACTTGATTAGCAAACAGCAATGGCTCTGCAAGGTGATAGATTATGCACAAATACATGTTAGCGAGCTTGAAATTTCGTCACCACAACGTACATTGCGCGATCCTGTAGAAGGGCTTTGGTCCTTGTCTGCCTCATGGAAGGCTGAAGAAAAAAGGTGTACGTTCCTTCTCGCCCGCAACATCGCGTGGTTTAGAAAACAGCCATCATTTGGTGAGGTCGCTCCCTCCCCTCCCTAGGGCGGCATCGGGGGCCGAACCCAGCCGCCGCTGGACACAACCACCGGCGGCACCCCATCTGCCATGGCGGATTGGGGAAGGATGGCCCCGACGGCTTCGGAGCGCGTGAGGCCGGGGCGGCGCCTCCGTACCGTGCGGGGCGTGACCGTGCTGGCCTGTGCACGAGGGCCTCTGGCAGAGCGACGGTGAGGAGGCGATAGCGCGCCGCCGGAGTGGCTGTCTCAGTGCACGGCGCGCGTCTGGGCCTGCAGGGCTTAGATCTTTGGCTCTAGGGCCCCGATCTAGGCTAGAGGGGCCTAGTCAGGGCCTGTGCTGCGGGGGTCTAGCTGTGGCATTGGTCATGCCGAAGATGAATTGCGGCTGGGATGCCCTCCTCTTCTAACGTTCTGCCGGGAGATGACTGGCATCGTGGGGGCTGCAAGTCTCGCGGATAATGGTGGCGGTCCTAGGGTTTCTCTTTCGACAAGACGAAGATCTGTTAGACGCCTGTCCTCCTTGATCTGGTCGGAGTGTCGAGTTTCGAAAGGCTCCACCGGCAAACTTCCATGGGCGTTTATGCCTGAAGATTGTTGGATCGGGTGGGATTCGGTCGTGCCCACGTTTCTCCGTTTAGGAGGCAGCAGTCGAAGCTCTGCTATCTGTTGCCTTCTTGGATGAAGTCAAAGGCGGAGAATGTCATGAAAATCGAGATCAGAGGACTACGAACGGTGATTTGAGTCTTTGTGGCGAGGAAGAACTTGCTTGGAGTTTCGGGATTGTAGCAGTGGTATGGAAGTGGGGGCGACAACACAAGTGAAGTTCAAGGTCTTACCATTCAGGGTGAAAATCTAAGGTCTGGTTTTAATTGGTTGTGCCTGGCAATGGCCTTATTAAAGACATTGTTTTGAGAGCGGGGGGTATCTTCAGGGTGAAGACCCAAGATCTATGATCGGACGATGACGGCACTGGTGCACAGTTTCCTTCTTAGAGGGGTCGCTTTTGGAGTACTTGACTTTAGGTATTGTATTGGTGGTGGTTACGCTGTTGCTGCAAGGAATAGAACTCTGTAGCGGGATTTTTTTTTATTTTCTTCTTCTTTTTTTTTGTCTGTGTGCATCCGTCAGGCCTTTAGGGATTTGCGTTGTTGCAGATGCTGGGTATAGTTAGTATTTTCACGATATTAATATATGCTCTTTATCGAAAAAAATGATTGGTGCAGAGGTGAAAAACTCAGACTCATATGTCTAGGTTGTCCGGTTTGGATTTGTTGACTTTGTATCCCTTGTCTACACCAAGTCTTGCTCGAAATGTTCACTCTAAGGCCACGACAATTATGAAGGGTCACAGCATAGAAAACAAAAAAATTCCTACGCAAAGATAGCGGAATAAACCCAATGTCTAGATCCGATCTACGAGAGGTTGGTAGCAAGAAGGAGATCGAATCTCACCCTCGAAGAAAACCGTGAGTGTTTTGTCGAGACAGGGGTTGGCTAGTCGATCCCCGCAACTAGACTCGTCTAGTCGCGAGGAGATGTATTGTCCAAGCGCCGCATGAGCAACGCCTCCGAGATATCCACACGTTCAACTCGATGAAGACTCCACGTTCTTGATCCCGCAAGAGGTGGTGGAGAGGCTCGCGAGATCAACAACACGACGGCGGTGGCGTGGTGTGTATGGTAGAGATCCGACAGGGCTTCGCCAAGCGGTGTCGGGAGAGAGGAGGAAGAGGGGTGCGGCTAGGGTTAGGGGGGCGGAGGCTAGGCACCTTGGGGGGAAGCCAATGGGTGCGGCAGCCCTCCCCTGCCCCCTCCTTATATAGGAGGCTAGGGGGCTGCGCCCCACCCCCTCCTAGGGCCAGCGGCTAGGGGGGAGGCTTGGCCCCCAAGCAACCCCTAGGGTTTCGGCCGCCCCCTTCTAGAAGCTTGGCCCGGCTGGGCCTTTGAGGGCATGGTGCGGCTGGCCCATTAGGCCAGTCCACCACCCCTTAATGCCTTGTGGGCCCCATACTCCTATGAGCCCCACTTCTAGATCCCTCTAGAACCTTCTAGAACTTTCCGGTACTTTACCGATAAAATTCCCGAACCATTTCAAACCTCCGGAAACCACTTTCCTTATATGAATCTTATTCTCCGGACAACTCCGGAACTCCTCGTGACGTCCGGGATCCTATCCGGAACTCCGAATCAATATTCTTTCTCACCATCATTTATCTCAAACCCTAACTACATCGAACGTTAAGTGTGTGACTCTGCGGGTTCGTGAATATGTCATATTAATAGCGGGACCGGGATGCCCATATTAATTCCTACATATTCGACGAAGTACTTTACTAGTCGAACCACAATGTCCGGGATTCAATTAATCCATATATGATTCCTTTTGTTTCATGATATTTTACTTGTCCGAGATTTAATCCACTGATATCTCCATATCTGATTAATCTCGTTACCGACAAGTTCTCTTTACTCGTTCACATAGAATAGGATCCCTTATGACTAGCCACTTAGTCATATGCTTGCAAGCGTTTGGATGCTATACTACCGAGAGGGCCCAGAGATATCTATCCAATTGTTGGACGAACAAATCACAGTCTTGAAACATGCCACCCAACAACCTATCATCGGAGAACCTGAAAGCCACCTTTATAATCACCCAGTTACGCAGTGACATTTGATGTCCACAAAGCACTCCTCCGATGAGCGGGAGTGACATAATCTCATGGTCTAAGGAAACTATATTTGACATCTATTTAATTTGATTCTTGTCCATTATATCATCACCCATGATACAAACTTTGTTTATTAAGTGATTCACAAATCCATGGTTAGAAAACATCTAACCATCACTTAATCAAACGAACTAGTCATAAGAGGAAAGACTAGGGACACATTACCGTTTATATTCCACACATGTATTTGTTTCCGCTTAATACAATTCTAGCATGGATATAAACATTTATCATGAACGGGAAATATGATTATCAATAACATTTATTATTGCCTCTTGGGCATATCTCCAACAGTCTCCCAGTTGCACTAGAGTCAATAATCTAGTTTATATTTGTAGCAATCTAACACCCATGGCCTCTCGGTGTTGATTATGTTTTGCTCGTGGAAGAGGTTTAGTCAACGGGTCTGCCACATTCAGATCCGTATGCACCTTGCAAATCTCTATGTCACCATCCTTGACATTCTCACGCAAATTGTGATAGCGGAGCTTAATATGCTTGGTATTCTTGTGTGAAGTCGGGTCCTTGGCAAGAGCTATTGCATCTGTATTATCACAGTACAGGGCCAGAGGTCTTGACGCACTTGGAACCACGCTCAGCTCTGAGAGGAACTCCTTCATCCAGACTGCTTCACTTGCTGCCGACAAGGCTGCAACATACTCCGCTTCTGTTGAAGATTTCGCCACCACGCTCTGCTTGGAACTCCTCCAACTCACAGCGCCACCATTTAGAACAAACACGTATCCGGACTGAGACTTAGAATCATCCGGATCTGTGTCCCAACTAGCATCGACGTAACTCCTTACGACTAGCTCTTGGTCACCTTCATATACGAGAAACATTTACTTAGTTCTATTTAGATACTTAAGGATATTCTTGACAGCTGACCAGTGTTCCACTCCTGGATCACTTTGGTACCTGCTGGTCAAACTTACAGCATGGCACACATCTGGTCTTGTACATAACATGGCATACATGATAGAGCCTATCGCAGAGGCATAAGGAACATTGTTCATTATCTCTCTATCTTCTGCCGTAACAGGACTCTGAGTCTTACTCAGAACCTTTCCTTGCAACATTGGTAAGAACCCCTTCTTTGAATTTTCCATTCTGAACTTCTTTAGAACCTTGTCAAGGTATGTACTTTGTGAAAGCCCAATTAGGCGCTTTGACCTATCTCTGTAGATCTTTATGCCTAAAATGTACGCCGCTTCGCCAAGGTCTTTCATTGAAAAACTCTTATTCAAATAAGACTTTACACTTTCAAGCAGTGTAACATCATTTCCAATCAATAATATGTCATCCACATATAGTATTAGAAATGCAACTGAACTCCCACTCACTTTTTGTAAATACAGGCTTCTCCATAAGTTTGGACAAATCCAAACCCTTTGATCACTTCATCAAACCGGAGATTCCAACTCCGCGATGCTTGCTTCAGTCCATAGATGGATCTCTGAAGTTTGCATACCTTTTTAGCATCCTTTGGATCAACAAAACCTTCGGGCTGCACCATGTACAACTCTTCCTTAATATGACCATTAAGGAACGCGGTTTTCACATCCATTTGCCAAATTTCATAATCATAAAAAGCGGCAATTGCTAACATAATCCGAACAGATTTCAGCATCGCTACGGGTGAGAATGTCTCATTGTAGTCAACTCCTTGAATTGGTCGGAAACCCTTTGCGACAAGTCGAGTTTTATACACGGTGACGTTTCCGTCAGCGTCTGTCTTTCTTTTGAATATCCATTTGTTCTCAACGGCCTTACGGTCGTTCGGTAAGTCCACCAAAGTCCACACTTGGTTTTCATACATGGATTCCATTTCGGATTTCATGGCTCCTAGCCATTTATCGGAGTCTGGGCTCATCATTGCTTCCTCATAATTCGCAGGTTCATCATTGTCTAACAACATGACACTCATGACGGGGTCGTACCGATCAGGGGCGGTACGTTCCCTCGTTGACCTGCGAGGCTCAATAGCAACTTTGACTGGAGCAGCATGATCATCATCATTTGTTCCTTCTTCAGGTGGCGATGGCTGTTCTGGAACAACTTCCAGTTCTGCGCTACTCGGCATCTCAAGAACAGGTTCAATAACCTCATCAAGCTCTATTTTCCTCCCACTCACTTCTTTCGAGAGAAACTCCTTCTCTAGAAAGGAACCATTCTTGGCAACGAAAATCTTGCCTTCGGTTCTGTGGTAGAAGGTATACCCAATGGTTTCCTTAGGGTATCCAATGAAGACGCATTTCTCCGATTTGGGTTCGAGCTTATCAGGTTGAAGCTTTTTCACATAAGCATCGCAACCCCAAACTTTGAGAAACGATAACTTTGGCTTCTTGCCAAACCATAACTCATATGGAGTCGTCTCAACGGATTTTGATGGAGCCCTATTTAAAGTGAATGCGACTGTCTCTAATGCATAGCTCCAAAAAGATAGTGGCAGATCTGTGTGAGACATCATAGATCGCACCATATCCAATAAGGTTCGATTACGACGTTCAGACACACCATTACGTTGTGGTGTTCTGTGTGGTGTGAGTTGTGAAACAATTCCACACGTCTTTCAATGCATGCCAAACTCATAACTCAAATATTCGCCTCCACGATCGGATCGAAGAAACTTTATTTTCTTGTTACGATGATTCTCGACTTCACTCTGAAATTCTTTGAACTTTTCGAACGTTTCAGACTTGTGTTTCATTAAGTAAATATACCCATATCTACTCAAATCATCGGTGAAGGTCAAGAAGTAACGATATCCACCGCGCGCTGCAACACTCATCGGACCACACACATCGGTATGTATGATTTCCAACAAGTCAGTTGCCCTCTCCATCGTACCGGAGAAGGGTGTTCGAGTCATCTTACCCATAAGGCATGGTTCGCAAGTTTCAAATGATTCAAAATCAAGTGAATCCAAAATTCCATCAGAATGGAGTTTCTTCATGCGCTTTACACCAATGTGACCCAAACGGCAGTGCCACAAATATGTGGTATTATCACTATCGTGGGGCTACCTTTCGGGTCACCCACGGTGATGGTACTTGGGTCACGCCAAGGAAGGCCCAGCGAAGCCCAAGAAGGATTCCGTATACAACAAGTAGTCGACATTAGGTCGGTGAGGAGGTTTCCATATCTTGTACGTGCAATCGCACCGTCCACCCGGGACCCAGCCTGTAATATAAAGGCCGGGAGGGTGCGCCGTAGGGATCATCGAATCATTGAACATCGCATTGTAGCCACCAATCTATAATTCCAGACAAGCAGGAGTAGGTCTTTACCTCAACTCGAGGGGCCGAACCTGGGTAAATCGCCCCCTGTTAGCCGTCGTGTTCACCAGCCTGATCTCTCTCTTTCTCCCTCAATCAACCCGGGGTACTCGACCCAGGGATTTGCCGAGCCACAAGCTCGTCAATTGGCGCCGTCTGTGGGAAAGAACAGATCGCTGGAGTCGTGATCATGCCGGCCTCATCCGCAACCAACAACACCATCAGCGCGAGGGAGTCGATCTACACCGGCTTCCTCGAGTACGTCGAGCACTCGCCGGCGGATCTTTCGGCTTACGCCGAATTCCAACAGAGCACGTGGATTACCTTTGGTAGTCTGCGCTATCTGGTGGACAGTCGCGGAACCCTCCGCCCTACGCAGGCCGCCCTGCGCTCAATGGAGGCGCCTGCATCCATGGCGGCTGCACGGATCGCAACCTCACCCGCCGTGAAGATTACAGAGATCGCATCTACATCGCCATCTGCGTCTACATCAACTGCGCCGACCATGCCTTCACCGGTCGCGAAGATCGCATCTGCCGCGGTCAAGGCGACTGCGTCTACTTCGACTACATCAACTTCGACTGCGGCGATCGCATCTGCGGTTGCCAAGAAAAACGCATCTGCTGCGGCCACGAGGCGAGTCAAGTCCACTCCGATCTACCCGTTCGGGCGCCAGCCAAGATCCGCACCAGTTTCGACTGCGCCGATCGCATCTACGCATCGGGCAGCCGCCAGTAGCAGCGACCGTGGTACCCACCACGTTGCTGTGATCTTTGACAACGAGTACAGCTCAGATGAAGGAAGCACGACAGGGAGCATCAGCCCCACTCGACGGGTCTACCCCGCGCAAGTCTACATGGTCGGTCCATCAGCACCCGTGTACCCCATGGAAGTCACCCTGCAAGACAAGGTGACGAAACTTACCATCACCCGGGAGCTGGCGATTAGGGCACAGAAGCACGTGGACGATGGCACGTTCCCTGCCCCGGAAGATCCACAGGAAGATCGACAGGCGGTCCAGTACTTGCTCTGGAAGGAAGCCGAGCGAATCAAACAGGAAAAAGCCGAGTTGGCCCGGCGCAAGGAGCTAGCCGACGAGTCGAGTGCCAGGAGGGCAGCGCTCACATTCATGTCTGGATCAGAAGAAGTCAATCAAGAAGGAAGGCACAGAACTCGCATGCCGCGGGTACACGAGGCCGATCGCATCCACCTCACCCGCAACTTGGAGTCATCTTTCTTGGAAGACGAGGACGGAATACCCATCCCCAGAACACCCGCCTCTGCGCTTATGGGAGTCGAGACCTATTTGCGGGTCATGCAGCCGCCGGAAGGAAGCGCCAACGCCCGCGTACACAGGCAGCAGATCCAAGCCTTGAGGCAAGTCGAGGAAGTCCTGGCAAGAGGAGAACCAGTCGAAGGGATGTACGAGGAACGAGGACGTCGTGACCGTGGAATCGCACCAGCGGCAGATCGGGAACCGATTCGACTGCGACAACTGCAGCCCGGCGAGGATGGCCGCAACGTCGTCACACAGAGAAGGATAGACCGTGCCCGTCGACTGCGAGAAGCAGGACTACTCGACGATGAAGACCACGAGCCACGTGGAGCACCATGTTTCAGTATAAATATTCGCGACACGAAGATGCCCAAAGGCTTCAAGCTAACGGCGGAGACACCAAAGTACGACGGAAAGCAGCACCCGCAGGATTGGCTGGACGACTACCTTATCGCATGCAGCTGCCAAGGTGGTAACTCGACTACCGCCATGCAGTACATCCAGCTGATGCTCACGGGGTCCGCCCGCGGGTGGCTCAACACGCAGCCGAAGGATGCCTTCAGGACTTGGGAGGAATTCAGGACCGCATTCATAAAAGGTTTCCTGGGAACTTACGCCAGGCCAACCACCCTCATCGAGCTCCAAGCTTGCAAACAGGGCCATGAGGAGCGACTCCGTTCGTACATCCAACGGTGGACCCTGCTCCGCAACACCATGGATGGAGCCACATCGGAGGACAGAGTCATGGATGCATTCATCTACGGCCTCACCCGTCGTGATCTTCGCGAAGAACTTGGTAGGCTCAGGCCGAAGAACATGATAGACCTCATGCAGATCGCCAACCAATGGGCAGATGGAGAGGACTCCGTCCGCGACTCAATGCCAGATCCCCAACCCAGCAACTGGCGAGAGGGTCGACTGAAAAAGAAACCACGCTTTATCGGCCATGACTCAATAGAGTTAGTAGCGGCGGGATTCGAAACCCCCCGTGAGAATGATAGAGGATATAGCCAAGGCGGTGGCAGTGATAGGGGATATAGCCAAGGCGGTGGCAATGATAGAGGATACAGCCAAGGTGGTGGCAGCGGCTACCGCGGAGATGGAATTCGCAAGCGCGAGTGGCGCAGACGCATACTCACGGATGAGGAAGAGCTACAGCAACCCTGCAGGCACCATATGTTCAAGGACCCGGAAACAGGCAAGTGGGGATCCCGACACCTGTTGAAGGACTGCAAGAAGGCGCAACGGTTGGCCAGGGCCTTCACGCGCGTACTTGCTATGGACGGGCAGCAGGTTCATCAAGCACCACCCGCGGGACAACCAGTCGCGGGACAGCTGGCAATCAACGCACCACCAGCTCCTCCACTCGCGGGGGTGATGCCTGTACGGCGCAGCCCCCGAGTGGTTCGAGTGGCGGCCTAGGCTGACTGAGACCTGTGCGGCGCAAGCCCCCGAGTGCGTCGAGTGGCGGCCGAGGATTAGATGAGGCGGCCTGTTTGCGAGAATAAATAAAGATGATTCAAGAAATTTTGTGTCACCCTCTCCTTTGCAACCTAGGCCGCCACTCGAACCACTCGGGGGCTGCGCCGCACAGGTCCAACACAAAAATCCTCGGCCGCCACTCGACGCACTCGGGGGCTTGCGCCGCACAGGTCTCAGTCAGCCTAGGCCGCCACTCGAACCACTCGGGGGCTGCGCCGTACAGGCATCACCCGAAAATCCTCGGCCGCCACTCGACGCACTCGGGGGCTTGCGCTGTACAGGTCTAAAGTTAGCCTAGGCCGCCACTCGAACCACCCGGGGGCTGCGCCGTACAGGCATCACCCGAAAATCCTCAGCCGCCACTCGACGCACTCGGGGGCTTGCGCTGTACAGGTCTAAAGTTAGCCTAGGCCGCCACTCGAACCACTCGGGGGCTGCGCCGTACAGGCATCACCCGAAAATCCTCGGCCGCCACTCGACGCACTCGGGGGCTTGCGCTGTACAGGTCTAAAGTTAGCCTAGGCCGCCACTCGAACCACTCGGGGGCTGCGCCATACAGGCATCACCCGAAAATCCTCGGCCGCCACCCGACGTACTCGGGGGCTCGCGCTGCACAGGTCTCAGTCAGCCTAGGCCGCCACCCGAATCACTCGGGGCTGCGCCATACAGGCATCACCCGAAAATCCTCGGCCGCCACTCGACGCACTCGGGGGCTTGCGCTGTACAGGTCTAAAGTTAGCCTAGGCCGCCACTCGAACCACTCGGGGGCTGCGCCATACAGGCATCACCCGAAAATCCTCGGCCGCCACCCGACGTACTCGGGGGCTCGCGCTGCACAGGTCTCAGTCAGCCTAGGCCGCCACCCGAATCACTCGGGGGCTGCGCCATACAGGCATCACCCGAAAATCCTCGGCCGCCACCCGACGCACTCGGGGGCTCGCGCTGCACAGGTCTCAGTCAGCCTAGGCCGCCACCCGAATCACTCGGGGGCTGCGCCTAACAGGCATCACCCAAAAATCTTCGGCCGCCACCCAACGCACTCGGGGGCTCGCGCCGTACAAATCCTACTCGAGAACCTAGGCTGCCACCCGACACACTCGGGGGCTGCTCCACACGGGTTATGAGTTCACGACACAACGTTTCCATATACTTAGGGATTAACCCCGTATCAGCATATTTACATGCATACATATATTCATGTTACAAGCTAACATTATACAACAAGCTGTTCTTCTTAGTCGACAGGCTCTTCCTTTGGCGCATCCAGTGGCCCTACACGTTGCTCTGTATGATTCATGACCTGTTGCATCACCTGACGTGCGGGTTCAAGGGATTCGGCATAATCAACATCCCTAGGCAAGCCATCAAGTATTCTATCCAAGGGAACATGAGGTCGATGCAGTCGAACATAGGCAAACGCCGTGTTGGCCCCGGCAACGAGCTGGTTGAAGACGACCACCTTCAACGCCCTGCTACTGCGGAACCTCTCCAACAGCGCGGGCAACCCTTCCGGCTGTTCGTCAAGGGGGAAGAACACCTTGTTGATCTGCCAGAGTGCTTTCCTGCAACCTTCAAGAACGAATGCAGCTCGCCAGGTGCGATCCAGCATCCGCGCGAGTATACGGCTCTCTCCCTTATGTACCCAGAACTGGCGAGCTTCGACCGAGTTACCGGTGGCCTCGCTATCCACGCGCTCGTCCACTCGAGCGTTCTCGGCTTGCCAGTCGGGATTAACAACTGCAAATTAACGGATCAAGGTGCAGAACAACACAAGCATGAAGAAATCAAAGAGAAGCAGCTAGAGCCCAAACCTTGCAGCTGTCGACATATCAGATCAATCTGGTCAAGAAGGAACCGTTCGCGCTGATTGAACGGCCCAGCGGAACGCGCCCTGAGGCGGTCAAGCTCCACTTCAGTTCTCCGCAGCTTCGACTCAAGTTCAGTGATTTTGTTCCTCATATAATTAAACACTCGCTGATCGTTCCTGCTCCGCGAGGGAGCTGGAGGAGTCGGACAACGCGAAGACGCAGGTGCAGCCGAAGAGGTACCCTCATCCCAGCACGCACGGATACCTTCCGCGACTTCAGGAGGAGCACTTCCGTCAGGCTGTCAATTTAAAGAACATCAGAGAGCACTATTTTCAACAAGACTAGACAAAAACACAGTCGCATGACAGAATCAGCATATCCATTGATTTCACCAAGTTTCATTACAAAAGACAAAAGAAGACCCCTACTACAACACTACATGGCAGAACCCGACGGTGCGCGGCCCTTTTTGGCGGCTGACTCTGCAAGCTTCCTCTCAAAGGTATCAATCAGCTTCTTAGCTAACTGAGTCGCCTTGTCCTTGACGCTGGTCAGGGACTTGGACTTTCCATCGGGCCTTCGAGGGAAGTCGCTCACAGCCGCCTCAAAGTCACCCGAGATCCCATGACCGAGTAACAGACGGAAGGTGAGCTCGGAGCCGCGTACCGTCTGGGTGCGGGTGTAGTTGGCCATCACATTCGCCTCAGCAAATGGAGCCGCCAGCTTGTCAGCCTCCTTAGGCGCGGCCTGACCAGGGAAAACACCTTCATAGATGTTGGCCAGGGCGCTCGAGGACTTCTTCACAGCGTCCGCGGCGCACGCGCAAACCCGGTTGCAGAGGTCGACTGCCGCCGACAAGGTGGTATTCGCGCTGGACGTCCCTTCAGGGGGAGCACCACCACCAACACCTACGTTCAGAAATAACGCGAATAGTAAGGTTACCTGCAGGCAACAAAGGCAAAAGTAGGCTTCTATCAGCCGAGAACTTACCACCAATGGCCGTGGCAATGCTAATCAGGCGTTCGACCTGAACCTTTTCTGCCTCAGTCTGGGTCTCAAGCGACTTCTCCAGTTGCTGGACCCGCTTCGCCAAGCCTTGGTTGTCTTCTGCAGAACACCCGAGCAAAAGATCAGAATTGCAGACAGTCGAAGAAAGTTCAAAAGACTCGACAAGGGATACTTACTCCTCGACTGCTCAAGCGCAGCACGAAGTTGACTAGCCTCCTGCTCCAGACGAATGAAGCGGGTGGCCGTTTCCATCTGCTGACGATAGACGGGCTGCGGAAAAAGAAGTATAAATCTGTACCCGACTATTCTAGTCACGCACATCTTCGGGGGCTACTCCCATCGGGAGCGCTGTTCGCGCACCCGATACAAGAATTTGCAAGATAAGAAAGAAGATACTTACATGCTGGCTCAGATCAGCATCCACGGCAGTCGCGTCAGCGGCACCATCCGGCCGGGTGGCCGTCGAAGGGTCCAGCACCGGAGGATCGTTCGCCTGTGGCGCCTCTTCAGTTGTACCAGTCGCATGCTCCGGGGCAGCAGACTGGTGTTCCTCCTCGCGAGGCGAAGCATGGACATTACCACCTTGATGGCTGCTTACAAGAGATTCAGAAAACACCCAAGGAACAGAAAGAAGAAGCGAATCAGAAAGGTTCAGTCGCAGCAAGCTTACCTGTCAGCATCTTCACCAGTGCTGCTCATGGAAGGAGTCGGCATCCTCCAAAACCCCGCGGGAGGCGCGGAGTCCAGCGGAGTCGCCATCGGCGCGGAGTCCAGCGGAGTCGCCATCAGCGGGTTCACCAGCTCCTTCGGCGCCGAAGAAGATCCGCTAGAGTCCTTCTCCTCCTCTGCCGCCTCCTTCAAGGGAGACGTCGCCGCGCTGAAGTCGACGTTCTTCTGCTTACGCCGCTTCGCGGGTGGAGCCGTGTCCTCCTCTTCTTCCTCCTCCACTTCCTCGCTACGCGAGTAGGCAGGTGGAGGACTCTCTTCATCGCCATCCTGCTCGGCAACGATTGCGGCTTCAACGTGAGCGCCATTCTCCATCAACGGAGGAAGGCTCACGTAGTTTTTACGATCCTGAAGAGCAGCAAGCAACAGTCGGAAAATCAGAAAATAGGCAGTCGAATGACACACAAAGAAGACTTCAAGATTCAAACACTTACCTCTGGGATCGGATTCGTTGAGCTGAAGGGCGCGACTGAGCAAGTCACGTTGCACGCGTCAGCAACCCGAAGGCTAGTGATGCCCCTCACCTTGATTGCGACTTGTGAATCGTCCATTGCCGGGTCGACTGCCATTTCCCACATTGGGAGAGGGCGCTGTTGCAGAGGCTGCACCCTCAACCTGTGGAACATGGCGATTAGCTGGATTCCGCCGGCTTCACGTCCCATCGTCTTGATCAACCCGCGAAGAAGCGCCTGCAGCGGCTTGATCGACTCCCTCTCCTCCGTCGACAGGGGGTGCGACCAGGCGTTGGTCTTCTTCAGAGGCCGCTCAGCGGCGAAGTTGGGGATCCCGGCCTGGTTCCACGTGATGTAGAACCACTTCTTCCTCCAGCCTTGCACGGAGTCGGACTTCTTCATGTGGAAGAAGTTCGTGTCGCCGCGCAGCTGGATTCCGAAGCCGCCGACCGGGTAGGTCTCCTTCGACTTACCCGCCATCCGGCGCACCAGGAAAATAGACTTCCACAGTGCCCAGTGGGGTGCGATCCCAAGGAAACACTCGCAGAGCACGATAAAGCTCGTGATGCTCAAGACGCTGTTGGGAGTCAGATCATGGATCTGAATCCCATAGGCGTACAAGAGCCCACGGACAAAATCGTGCAAGGGGAACCCGAATCCCCGCGGAAGGAACTCCACGAAGCAGACGCGTTCCCCATTGCGGGGAGCAGGGATGGTATCCTTACCGGGCGCCCGCGTCGTCGCCGTGCTCTCCGGCGGCAGCAGCCCCTGCTGGCGGAGGTTGTCGAGCTCCGCCGCTTTGACTGAGGATTTGCCCCAGTCGCCCTCCACCTTTTTCATCCCGGCGTCGTCGCCGGCGGCGGCGGAGGAGCTCTCAGTACCCTTGCTCCTCTTGTGGCCCATGTCGCCGGAGGAAAGGGGAGAATTTTGTTGGAAGCTTTTTGCGAGGAACAATGGAGGCAAGAACTGGCGGCGAGATGGAGGAGAATGAGGATGCGTGAACTGCCTCTGCACCGCGGTGAAAAATATATACCGCGGGGCAGTTCATCACGGCCGTCCATCGTGCAACTGCATCGCGCCGCAAGAATCCAGCCGCCCACGTGTCGCGCGACGGACACCCCAGTCGTGCTCCACTACGCACGGGAACCGAAGCATCATCATCACGCCGCGGAGTTTTCGCGCCCAACGGTCCATATTCAGCGGTCGTCGCTGTGGCAGCGGGCCCACCATCTTCACGTCCCGTCGGGCGCAGAGCCTGTCGAGTCATGTCATCAAAAGCGTCATCCCTGACGTCATCATAGAAGTGTGTCAAGTAAGCCAAGCAATTGGCTGAGCATTCAACAGCCGTTCGACTGAATCAAGTACGTTCGAACCAAACGTTCGAGTGGAGTAAGACGAAGTAAGCTTTTTTAAAGCTGATGTTATGACTAGTAGGCCATCAAGGCTGAGTGAAGAGTAAGTCGAGCCAGGACAGTTTCGACTCGGACGAATTCGAGTCATCTGTTTACTCCCATCGGGAGCGGGCTTTTCGACTGAGGTAAATTTGAGTTTAATCTCAATTGCGAGCAATTCAGCTTAATCTCGGGGGCTACTCCCATCGGGAGCGCTGTTCGCGCACCCGATGATTATGAAGAAAAGTAGTCGAAATGCTGCGACTCCGAAGAATCAAGACAAGCTCACTCGAAGCAATCTTCATCAACGATTCCATGTGGCGTGCCCCGAAGGGGGGAGTCCTCCACCCGACTCTGCGATTCGACTGAGCACTCGGGGGCTACTGTCGTGGGGCTACCTTTCGGGTCACCCACGGTGATGGTACTTGGGTCACGCCAAGGAAGGCCCAGCGAAGCCCAAGAAGGATTCCGTATACAACAAGTAGTCGACATTAGGTCGGTGAGGAGGTTTCCATATCTTGTACGTGCAATCGCACCGTCCACCCGGGACCCGGCCTGTAATATAAAGGCCGGGAGGGTGCGCCGTAGGAGGCATCGAATCATTGAACATCGCATTGTAGCCACCAATCTATAATTCCAGACAAGCAGGAGTAGGTCTTTACCTCAACTCGAGGGGCCGAACCTGGGTAAATCGCCCCCTGTTAGCCGTCGTGTTCACCAGCCTGATCTCTCTCTTTCTCCCTCAATCAACCCGGGGTACTCGACCCAGGGATTTGCCGAGCCACAAGCTCGTCAATCATCATTCACTTTGCATCTTTTGGCATCAATGTTATGAACATGTGTATCACTACTATCGAGATCCAATAGAAATAAACCATTCCTCTCAGGTGCATGACCATAAAAGGTATTATCCATATAAATCGAAATACCAAAGTTTTCAGACTTCAATGAATAACCGTCTCGCAATAAACAATATCCAGATAAATGTTCATGCTTAACGCAGGCATATAATAACAATTATTAAGGTTTAAAACTAATCCCGAAGGTAAATGTAGAGGGAGTGTGCCGACAGCGATGACTTCAACTTTTGATCCATTTCCAACGCGCATCGTCACCTCGTCCCTTGCCAAGCGTCGACTATTCCGCAGCTCCTGTTTCGAGTTACATATATTAGCAACCGAACCAGTATCAAATACCCAGGTGCTACTACGATCACTTGTTAAATACACATCAATAACTTGTATATCATATATACCTTGTTTGACGGTGCCAACCTTCTTGTCTGCCAGATACTTGGGGCAGTTCCGCTTCCAGTGTCCGGTTCCCTTGCAGTAGAAGCACTCAGTATCAGACTTAGGGCCTTTCCTTGACTTCCTCGCAGTCTCGGCAGCTCACTTGCCGTCCTTCTTGAGGTAGTCTCTTTTGCCCTTTTTCTTGAAACTAGTGGTCTTGTTGACCATCAACACTTGATGCTCCTTCTTGATTTCCACTTCCGCGGTCTTTAACATCGCGAAAAGCTCAGGAAGAGTTTTCTCCATTCCTTGCATGTTATAGTTCATCACGAAGCTTTTGTAGCTAGGTGGAAGTGACTGGAGAACACGGTCAATCCCCAACTCATTGGGAATCACAACACCCAGCTGTGCCAGACGATCACCATACCCAGACATTTTGAGCACGTGTTCACTGACAGAGCTGTTCTCTTCCATCATACAGCTAAAGAACTTAGAAGAGGCATCATACCTCTCCACCTTGGCTTGAGTCTGAAACATAGCTTTCAGATCAACTATCATCTGATGAACGCCATGGTGCTCAAAACGCTTTTGAAGCTTAGGTCCTAAGCCGTACAACAGACCGCACTTAACTATCTCGTGGTCCTCAGAGCGGGCTGCCCAGACGTTCCTAACATCTTCAGCCGCTCCCTCTGCTGGAGCCTCACCTAGCGGTGCATCTAGGACATACAGTTTCTTGGCAGGTTTGATGATAATATTCAGATTCATAAACCAATCTGAGAAATTGCTTCCATCGTCTTTCAGCTTGTCTTTCTCTAGGAACGCGTTAAAATTCATGGTGATGTTGGGAAGGGCCATTGATCTACAACATTATTTGCAAGGTGTTTAGACTATGTTCATGATAGATTGTTCGAGAAATAATCTAATTATAAAACGAACTCCCACTAAACTCAATATCTCTCTGGTTGTTTAGTGGTACACGATCCAAAATCCACTACACCACAACCGATCATCACGTGAAGTGGTGCAGCTTCAAAAGGTGAACATCTCCATGTTGATCATATCATCCATATGACTCGTGTTTAGCCTTTCGTCTCTTGTGTTCCGAGGCCATGTCTGTACATGCTAGGATCGTCAAGGAAACCGTAGTATTTCTGCATGTGCAAACTGGCTTGCACCCGTTGTATGTGAACGTAGAATCTATCACACCCGATCATCACGTGGTGCTTCAAAACGATGAAGTTTGGCAACAGCGCATACTAGGGGAGAACACTTCTTGATATTAACGTGAGAGATCACCTTATCATGCTACCGTCGAGAAAGTATCTAAGCATAAACCATAAGGTGCATAAAAGGATCAACATCACATGCAATTCATAATTTGTGACATGGTATAGCCTTTCCTTGTGCCTTTGATCTCCATCTCCAAGACACCGGCATGATCTCCATCATCACTAGCTCGTGGCGCCATCACCATGATTGCCTCCACCAACTATTGCAACTACTACTATGGCTACCTTAGCAATAAAGTAAAGCAATTACATGGCGTTTTAAAGTGACACGCAGGTCATACAATAAATACGAGACAACCATAAGGCTCCTGCCGGTTGCCATACTCATCGACATGCAAGTCGTGACAATTACAAAACATGATCATTGCATACAAAACATAATCACATCTTGGGCTATACCACATCACAAACCCTGCAAAAACAAGTTAGACGTCCTCTACTTTGTTTGTGCAATTTTTACGTGGCTTCTAATGACTCATTAGATAGAACCGTTCTAATCTACGCAAAGCCACAACGGTGATAAAATAGTTGCTTATTTACTCATCCTTTTGAAAGGCCTTCCATTGAAAATTGCACCTTCACTAAAGCAAGAGAAACAGACACCCGCCAGCCACTTATGCAAAACAAGTTGCATGTCAGTCGTGGAACCGGTCTCTCATGCGTGGACGAGTAAGGTTGGTCCGGGCCGCTTCAATCTCATAGTACCGCAAAGATGCAAAGTGCACGCGAGAAGGTAGCAACATAAATTATCAACGCCCACAACACTTGTGTCTAATCGCACCAACATCTACGAATAGATCTAGGCTCTGATACCACTGAAGGGTCGCAACATAGAAAACAAAAAAAATTCCTACGTAAAGATAGCGGAATAAACCCAACGTCTAGATCCGATCTACGAGAGGTTGGTAGCAAGAAGGTGATCGGATCTCACCCTCGAAGAAAACCTTGAGTGTTTTGTCGAGGCAGGGGTTGGCTAGTCGATCCCCGCAACTAGACTCGTCTAGTCGTGAGGAGATGTATTGTCCAAGCGCCGCACGAGCAACGCCTCCGAGATATCCACACGTTCAACTCGACGAAGACTCCACGTTCTTGATCCCGCAAGAGGTGGTGGAGAGGCTCGAGATCAACAGCACGACGACGGTGGCGTGGTGTGTATGGTGGAGATCCGACAGGGCTTCGCCAAGCGGTGTCGGGAGAGAGGAGGAGGAGGGGTGCGGCTAGGGTTAGGGAGGGGGCGGCGGCTAGGCACCTTGGGGGGAAGCCAATGGGTGCGGCAGCCCTCCCCTGCCCCTCCTTATATAGGAGGCCAGGGGCTGCGCCCCACCCCCTCCTAGGGCCGGCGGCAAGGGGGGAGGCTTGGCCCCCAAGCAACCCCTAGGGTTTCGGCCGTCCCCCCCCCCCCCCCCTTCTAGAAGCTTGGCCCGGCTGGGCCTTTGAGGGCATGGTGCGGCTGGCCCATTAGGCCAGTCCACCACCCCTTAATGCCTTGTGGGCCCCATACTCCTATGAGCCCCACTTCTAGACCCCTCTAGAACCTTCTAGAACTTTCCGGTACTTTACCGATAAAATTCCCGAACTATTTCAAACCTCCGGAAGCCACTTTCCTTATATGAATCTTATTCTCCGGACAACACCGGAACTCCTCGTGACGTCCGGGATCCTATCTGGAACTCCGAATCAATATTATTTCTCACCATCATTTATCTCAAACCCTAACTACATCGAACGTTAAGTGTGTGACTCTGCAGGTTCGTGAATATGTCATATTAATAGCGGGACCGGGATGCCCATATTAATTCCTACATATTCGACGAAGTACTTTAATAGTCGAACCACAATGTCCGGGATTCAATTAATCCATATATGATTCTTTTTGTTTCACGATATTTTACTTGTCCGAGATTTAATCAACTGATATCTCCATATCTGATTAATCTCGTTACCGACAAGTTCTCTTTACTCGTTCACATAGAATAGGATCCCTTATGACTAGCCACTTAGTCATATGCTTGCAAGCGTTTGGATGCTATACTACTGAGAGGGCCCAGAGATATCTATCCAATTGTTGGACGAACAAATTCCAGTCTTGAAACATGCCACCCAACAACCTATCATCGGAGAACCTGAAAGCCACCTTTATAATCACCCAGTTACGTAGTGACGTTTGATGTCCATAAAGCACTCCTCCGATAAGCGGGAGTGACATAATCTCATGGTCTAAGGAAACTATATTTGACATCTATTTAATTTGAGTCTTGTCCATTATATCATCACCCATGATACAAACTTCGTTTATTAAGTGATTCACAAATCCATGGTTAGGAAACATCTAACCATCACTTAATCAAACGAACTAGTCATAAGAGGAAAGACTAGGGACACATTACCGTTTATATTCCAGACATATATTTGTTTCCGTTTAATACAATTCTAGCATGGATATAAACATTTATCATGAACGGGAAATATGATTATCAATAACATTTATTATTGCCTCTTGGGCATATCTCCAACAAATTACTGTGGAGTCCGAGTACCGGGCCTGTATCTTGGGTGTGAAAATATGTGTGTGTGTCTGTGTGAAAGTGTAAGTACATGTAAACTCTGAGGGTTGGACGCGAAATGACATCTGCCAATCTGCACACGAGGTGATTTGGGATGCGAACCACTTGATATAGCAATAACCTATATGTTGATATTGTGCCTCCATTCGCTTTCCGGTGCCCCTCATTCCTAGGCATGCAGTTGAGATGATTCACTGGTTACTATGGGCTTTCGCATCTTGTGTTTGATTGATGACCTCATTGGAAGGAGTATATCTCCATAGGGTTGGGCTGTACTCGAGTATATAAAGGCAGATGCAAGAAGTGGTAGATGCAAAGCGGTGACAACGTACCATATAGGTGACTTACGTGAAATAAATTGCCCTTTATTTATTTTTTGGATGGGGAATGGTCCCAAAGGCCCCGGAAACTATAATTAATCAGAAGACGCATACAAAATTACTAGAAGGAACCTTAAAAAATAATAAATTACAACACAATTGTCCAACTTTGCAAACATGACCTAGATAGAGAAACAAAAACGCAATCGAGTCCTACGTCTTCACAGCTGCATCCAGGCGACCTCAAGGTCCGGGCACCAGCCCTGCCGCTGGGGACGTATCCAGTTAGGGCGGCACCGGCGTGCTTGAACGCACAAAGGCGAAAGATCCTCCACAACGACATCAAGGCCATGAGGAATAAAAGCTCGTACAATCCTCGACCCCTAGGCTTACCCTTAGAGGCACCAAATAATCTTATGGTCATAAAATCCAAAGAATTTCTCTCATACGCAATCTCTAATAGTGCACACCCTTGAATGGGGTAATCCTCAGAGCAGTGAAATCACTCGGTGAAAATTTCCTATAATTAGGTTTTTAGATTGTTGAATGTACAAACTATTTTTCATAAGATTTATTGTAGAAATATGCAAGATAGAATATAATATTCATAATTGTAATTGTAGAAACCGTTCCTTTTTTGGAGGCGTCGCTTCCTCGTCCTCCTCGCCCTATGTGTCGCACCGGCCACGCGCTACTAGAGACTTAAGAGCACGTCATAGCTTTTGTTTTTCTTGTTCAATCACGGATGCCTTTATGTTATGTTGGTCACTACTGCGTAGAAGTACTGTTTTGGTGTCTAAAACTGCTTTGGTAAGAAACAAATGTGCTGACGTGTCAGGGTATGCTCGTGTGATGGTTCTTTGCAAGGCGTGATAGATCGTGCTCAAATACATTTCAGCGAACTTACAATTTCGTCACCACATACATTGCACGGTCGGTCGTTTAGAAGGCTTTGGTCCTTGACTGCCTCATGGAAGGCTGAAGAAAAAAAGGCACGTGTTCCTATACTCCCAACCTGCACACAACGCGACTCGGGACTTTGGGAGGTGATCCGATCTAGCTGCCTTGATCTCCAGCGTCCCATCCTCTACCGTCACCGCGATCGGCCGCGGCCGACTGACGACGTGGCATCGCGTTTCGTTATTCCTCCCATCAGGCGCCCGATGACGCATCTCCTCCAGCGCCCATGCGTGATACGAATTCGCTGGAGGTCCGCCTCACGTCCATGGCCTACCGGCCACCACATGCTCATTCCCGCATAGTCAAAGGCGACACGGCCATGACCTGCTCGCACGCAGTGTATGTATAGGTCTGCTATTCATGTACCCTTCCGTCGTGGTGTTTTACCGAACGTGACTTGTATGTCCTGCCTCGATATATATACACACCACGTGGCCTTGAGTTCCGGCAATGCTTCACTTGGTCTAGCAATGACCTATATTTTGTGTTTCCATTCGCTCTCCCGGTGCCCCTCATTCCTAGACATGCAGCTGTAATGATTCCACTAGTTACTATGGGCTTTCGCATCTTGTGTTTGATTGACGACCTCATTGTAAGGAGTATATCTCCACAGGGTTGGGTTGTACTCGAGTAGACATGCAAAAAGTGGTAGATGCAAAGTGGTGACAACGTACCGTAGGTGAGTTACGTGAGTATGAGTAGGAATATGAAATAAGTTGCCCATTCACTATTCAGTTAAGATCTGATCTAAACATGAAATAAATTGCCCTTTATATATTTTTTTGGATTAGGAATGGAAGGGCCTAGAAACTGCAATTAATCAGAAGGTGTGTGCAAAATTACAAGAAGGAACCCTGAAAATAAGAAATTACATCACAATTGTCCAACTTTGCAAACATGACCTAGATAGAGAAACGAAAATGCAATTGAGTCTTACGTCTTCACCGTCGCAGGAGACCTCAAGGTTCAGACACCAGCCCCGCCGCCGAGGACGTATCTACTTGGGGTGACCCTGGCGTGGTTCCCTACACAGAGGCGAAAGATCCTCCACAACGACATCAAGACCAGGAGGAAGAAAAGTTGGCACAATCCTCGCAACCGAGGCTTACCGTTAGAGGCACCAAATTATCTCAAGGTTATAATCCAAAGAATTCGCCATCTCTAATAGTGCATACCCTTGAACGAAGTAATCCTCGAAGCAGCAAAATCACTCGGAGAAAATTGCCTATAATCAGGTTTATTTTTTTATATATAAACTATTTTTTCTTACGATTTATTGTAGAAATATGCAAGATAGAACATGATAATGATTATTGTAATTGTAGAAAATGTTCCCTTCTTACATACGTCGCTTCCCTCGTCCTGTGCGTCACACCGGTCTACGGCGGCCTCGCGCTACTAGAAACTTAAGAGCACGGTGTAGCTTTAGTTTATCTTGTTCGATCGCGGATGCCTTTGTGTTATGTTGGTCACTGCCACGTAGAACTGTTGTTGGTGTCTAGAACCGCTTTGGTAAGAAACAAATGTGTGGTGTAGCTTTAGTTTATCTTGTTTCACGGATGCCTTTGTGTTATGTTGGTCACTGCCACGTAAAACTGTTTTTGGTGTCTAGGACTGCTTTGGTAAGAAACAAATTTGCTGACGTGTCCGGAATAAGGATATGCTTGTGCATTGGTTCTTTGCAAGGTGATAGATCATGCACAAATACATTTCAGCAAAACTTACGATTTCTTCAGCACATCCCTAACTATATGAAAGACGAGCACTTTAGCGAACGGAGAGCCCCCATGCACTGTACAACTACAGTGCAATGAACAGTTATGAATACTGCCGCAATCCGCACCGTCCGTCGTCGATCCAACGGCCCGCACGCACACTCCGTGACGCTTTTGTAAAAGAACCCCTGTCGAAACCGAAAAAAAACCCACAGTCCAAGAAAAAGCGAAAGTCACGGACTTTCCTGTAAAATGGTCCGCATAATCCCCCCCCCCCCCACCACCCTTCTCTCTCCTGCGCGGCGCCGAGTTCGCCGTCGGCCGCCGCACTCGATGCCGCCACTCCGGTGCTCCCCCTTCAAATCGGAGCATGCACCGACCTCCGCCGCCGCGGCCTCTCCCTCCTCGCTGCAGCTCGGCTTGCCGGAACTTCACGAGCGCGCCGCAATCGACGCCGCCGTGCCCGCCGTCCTCCGCCGCGTCAGCACGCCGCCGCCGCCGCTTCGACGACCTACAAGCGGCGGCGCCGCCACCTTCGGGTAGGCCGTCTCCGGGCGCATCCCACGCGCTCACGCGCGCGTCCCTAAACGCGGTGGCGCGACCGCGGCGTGGTCCACGCCGCCGCGGCAGAGTCCGGCCGCTTGACGTCATAATGGGCCCGGCCTGGGGAGATGAGCTTCTAGCTGGGCTGGGCCGCTTTCTGCGCGCTGGCTCGGCCCTCTTTTTTTTCCCTTTCTGTTTTGTTTTCCTATTATTCAAAACTTTTGCAACTTTTCAAATACAACTACAAGTAAATTCAGGCTAACTTTATTTGTTTTGTATAAACCACAACAACCATTCTAAATACTTTGGAACCTTTTCCAAATTATTGCAAATCTAGAACATTTAGATTACACATAAAAGCTCATTTGACACCTTTATGCTAATTAATAAAATATGTATTTCACAAATCCCTTTCGAACTCAAACTAAATCCAAAAAAAGAACAAAATAGTAATATCAGTACATGAATTTCAACAATTCGAATTACAACGGGTGCGGTTAACAAATAGACAAAATCCAAATTGGCTTCCTGTAATTTCATGCATTTAATTTTATTAAATTACCGGCAAACGGATGTATCTCTACAAATTCTTACATGGACAAAATGAAAAATACAACAGAATGCTCTGTTAAAATAAATACTCACTATTTATGCCAAAAAACAAATATGTTTCCACATTTTAAATTGGGAAACATTCGAAGAAAATCCTAATGCATTTCCTCCTTAGAACAATTTCTACAGCATGAAAGTTCTTCTACAAATACCCTCACAAAAATGCTTATTATTTGTCCCATACAATCAAAATTCAAATTTACATAAATCAGAGTCTTAAATACCTTCGAAATCTACTTACTTCGAAATCAAGAAAAAGATTCGAATCTGGAAAACACCCCAACTTGAACAACTTCCAACATCTATACAACAACCATATTTGAGCATTCCAACTCAAATTACAAATTTTAACATCCCAAAAAATTATATGACTTCCAAACCTACTCATTTGGTTAACACCAAAAGAATTCAAAATTTGCATATATTCTAAATTACACAGATTCCAAAATCTATTTGACCACAAACATCAGAAGCATCACAAAAATAAATGCTAAAATATATACCGAAATGAAAACAAAATTACACACCTCAATTTGGTAAAAATTTAGAAAAATTCTATTCACACTTGATCCAATTACATGCAGTTCAATTAAAAAAAATCTCTAGCTATGGAATCCAAACGAATAAACGTGCATTTCCACCCATTGTGGACTTAAAGCAAAAAAAAAGGCAACAAAAAATAAATTAACTTCTCTAAATATGAAATTTAGATGCAATTCCTCAAATTATATATTTATTTTACTATATGCTCACACAATGCACACCTTCTTAACACGAAACTAAATTAATTATTTATACCAACATACAAACGTAATCAAACATACAAAATTAGCCAACTGTTCGAACTTACCGTACCATTTTAAAATTTACAAATTGGTCAACATTTGGACATAACTCAAAAACATATTTAAATACTTCAATTTGCTAAATATTTGGATATTCTCCGAACTATCTAATAAATACTCAGAAAAAAACAACGCAACCTCATTTGACACCTTTATGCTAATTAATAAAACATGTATTCCACAAATCTCTTTCGAACTCAAACAAAATCCAAAAAAAAACACAACAATACAAAATAATAATATCAGTACATGAATTTCAACAATTCGAATTACAACGGGTGCGGTTAACAAATAGACAAAATCCAAATTGACTTCCTGTAATTTGATGCATTTAATTTTAATAAATTACCGGCAAACGGATGTATATCTACAAATTCTTACATGGACAAAATGAAAAAAATACAACAGAATGCTCTAGCAAAGTAGATACTCACTATTTATGCCAAAAAACATATATGTTTCCACATTTTAAATTGGGAAACATTCGAAGAAAATCCTAATGCAATTCCTCCTTAGAACAATTTCTACAGCATGAAAGTTCTTCTACAAATACCTTCACAAAAAAAATGCTGACTATTTGTTCCATACAATCAAAATTCAAATTTACATAAATCAGAGATCAAACATACAAATTCGCCACCTATTCGAACTTACCGTACCATTTTTAAAATTTACAAATTGGTCAATATTTGGACATACCTCAAAAACATATTTAAATACTTCAATGTTGCTAAATATTTGGATATTCTCCGAACTATCTAATAAATACTCAGAAAAAAAACAACGCTAACTTTGTATAGCAAAACACAAAACATATTTACATAACTCAAAATAGTCAATATTTACACGCAATAGAAACGAACTTTCCCGAATTATGGACTCGAATCCAAAAAAAAATTTGCATTACTACTAACTACGTTCTTAAATTAAATATTATTTGCAAAATAGAAGTACATTTGGATATTTCAAATTGTATGAATATTAGCGATACTACAAAATATATCTACATGCTCACAGAAAAAAAATGATACTTAGTAATGCCAAAATACAATCCGTTTCGCGGCTTCTCAGCGCTCCGAGCACTGTTCAACTACAGTGAACACTGTTCCAGGAACAGTGATGAACAGTGTTCGGTTGTTTTTTGCAGAAAAGTCCTTGCATTTTTCCACAAATTGTGAAATGGTCCTCCGGAGTAAGACATCTTTCCGGAAAAATCCCCATGTTTTCTAAAAAATACGAATCGGCCCTCCGGTACAATTGAAAATTTTCCCCGAAAAACAAAATTCACTACTATATTTAAAGATGGTCCGTTTCGCGGCCTCTCAGCGCTCCGAGCACTGTTTCGGGAACAGTGATGAACAGTGTCCGGTCGTTTTTTGCAGAAAAGTCCCCGCATTTTCCACAAATTGTGAAACGGTCCTCCGGAGTAAGACATCTTTCCAGAAAAATCCCCATGTTTTCTAAAAAATACGAATCGGCCCTCCGGTACAATTGAAAATTTTCCCCGAAAAACAATTTTTTTTTTTGCTAATTCTCACTGTTGCAAAATTCTAAATCTCTTCTTCGCGCTCACATTTCCAACACAAATTTAAAACTTCGTTTTCCCGGTGGTACCTTCTAGTGCAATGTCGATGTACCGTTTTCCAAAAATTGTTAAACAGTCCTCCCGAATAAGACATTTTTGTAGAAAAGTCCCCGTGTTTTCCAAAAGATGCGAATCGGTCCTCATGTACAGATGAAAAAAAAATCCCAAAACATTTTTTTTCTCTGCTAATTCTCACTCTTGCAAAGTTGTAAATCTCTTTTTCACGCTCACATTTCCGACACAACTTTTAAACTTTGTTTTTCCGGTGGTACCTTCTTTACTACAATGTCGATGTACTTTTCACATGAACAACAAAGAATAGCACCTTTTTGCCCCTAAATAAACTTTTTTGCACGCTCACATTTTTTACACTCCTTTCAAGCATAATTTCCTGGTGTTAGTTTCTTTAAGCTAACGGCGAACAAATGTTTGCCTGCAATATGTAAGCTACATATTTTTAAATTTCTCGAACCCGTAGACATGTACAACACAAATTTTTTAAAGGTGGTTTCCCAACGGTGATTTTTTAGGTAATTTCCCTGCGGAGACCAAATTTTTAACTATAATCTGTGAAATTCAATATTTCCCATCTCATATAAAAAAACATAGTTTTGCAGCGATAGTTTCTTTACCAAACAATTCTTTTTTTCTCCTAATTAAACTTTTTTTGTACGCTCACATTTTTGACACTCCTTTCAAGCATAATTTTCTGGTGGTAGTTTCTTTAACCTAACGGCGAACAAATGTTTGCCTGCAATATGTGAGCTACATATTTTAGATTTCTCGACCCCGTAGACATTAGTAACTATATCAAAGATGAGCTGTTTCTCACTCCCTCCGCGTTCGTGCACTGTACAACTACATTAAACAACAGTAATGAATAGTTCTACGATCCACACCGTCCGGTGTCGATCCAACGGTCCACACGCATCCCCGTGACGCTTTTGCAAAAAAAACCCTCGAAAACCAAGAAATGGCTCCGCAGCCCACAAGGGCAAAGGAGTGTTCAGCAGTAACGCATGGAGGGACCTATTTGCAATTTTCCAAAAACTTAGGGCCTTTCCTACAAAAGTGCCGCCGCATCTCCCCTCCCCCGCCTCTCTCTCCCGTGCGGCACCGACGTTCCTGCAAACGTCGACGCGCCGCCCCACCGTTTCACTCCTCCCCACGCAAATCGACGGTCACAGCCAGCTCCATCGCCGTCACCTCCCTCTCCTCGCCGGAAATCAGCTGCCGAGAGACCGCACGCGTGCGGGAATCTTCCTCACCATCGTCGCCGTCCGCCGCCACCGTTCTGCTCACCGCCGGCGAGTGAGGCGACCAAACGGCCCGATGCACCGCCCGTTCGGCTGCCTTCCGCCTCATCTATCGGGTCCGCGCGCTCCCAGGCCGGCGCGCGTGCTCGCGTGCTCGAGCGCGAGCTCGGCAGCGCAGCCACCGCCCGCGGCTGACGTCAGCTGCTGGTGCCACTGCGGGCCCGTGCTGTCAGAGAAACGATTTTCCAATTTTTTTTGAAAACGCTGACGTATATTGACCCCGAAATACAAACATGTTCGAACATTTCAAACTACTAAATATTTGCATTTTCTACAAAATATATAAAAAATGCTAACAAAAAATGCTACCTGTTCATAGCAAAATGAAAAACATATTTTTTTTTTGAAAACTTCGAAATTTTCAACGGCTTCCAAATCTGAGCATTTGAAAAACGAAAAAACCGAATATCTTCCCACTTTCACCAATTTTTGAAATTCAAACAAATTATAAATCAATATCTCCGAATATATCCGTTGGAAAAATACGAGTAATATATCAAAACAATTAGAAAAATACATACAAACTACTTATGCTAAAGAATTTTTTTCTTGGAATATTTAAATTTGTCACCATTTGGAGGTAATTCAAATGCATATTTTCTAATTTCAATTTAATATTATCGCTGAAATACAAACATGTTCGAACATTTCGAACTACTAAATATTTGCCTATTCCACAAAATATACGAAAAATGCTCACAGAAAATTCTACCTATTCGTAGCAAAATAGAAACAATACTCCGATATTCCATAAAATATATTGAAAATGCTAAAAAAAACGCTATATACTTATAGCAAAATACAAATGTATTCGAACATTTCAATTTAGCCAATATTTCGACACCATACGAACAAACTTTCCTCAAATGTGAAATCAAATTCAAATGGATTTTCCTAATTTCAATTAAATATTGACGTTGAAATACAAACATGTTTGAATATTTGAAATCACTAAATATTTAAATATTCTACAAAATATATCAAAAATGCTCACAAAAAAATGCTACCTATTTATAAAAAAAATAAAAACATGTTGAACATTCAATTTGGCCAACATTTTGGTGAACAAAAAAATATATATATTGTACAAAAAATTCACCAAGGGCGTGGCGTGACGTCACGCCAAATTCAACTAGTACATTGCACGGTCGGTCGTGTAGAAGGCCAGCTGCGGCTCCGGCACCACCCTTACGCTCTGCCTCAAAGACCCGCACGGCAACGTGCAGGGCCAGAGCCCATACTTGCCGCCGCTTGTCAGGTAGGTGTTGCCGTGGTGGTGACCGGCCCGTGGGGAGTGTTGCCGCCGGCAACGACCATTGTTGCTAGAGACTTAAGAATTAAGATCACAGTGTAGCTTTCGTTTTTCTTGTTCAATCACGGATGCCTTTGTCTTATGTTATGTCTAGAACTGCTTTGGTATGAAACAAATGTGCTGACGTGACGTGTCAGCATATGCTTGTGCGAAGGAAAACAAAGTTGGGTTCACGGCATCTACACATGGCGTGTGTGTCACAACGTATGTTTGGACTTTGGGGGCTTGATTAGCAGTGGCTCTTTGCAAGGTGATAGGTTATGCACAAACTAATACATTTCAGGCTTTCAGCGAACTTGAAATTTCATCACCACAACGTACATTTTGCGGTCGTGTAGAAGGGCTTTGGTCATTGTCTTGTCTGCCTCACGGAAGGCTGAAGGAAAAAGGTGTACGTTCCTTCACGCCTGCAATGTTGCGTGGGATGGAAATTTGCTTGCTTTTAGGTTCGCATGATTAGTGCGGAGGTGAAAAACTCACTCGTATGTCTAGATTGTCCGGTTTGGATTTGCTGACTTCGTATCCCTTGTCTAGACCAAGTCTTGCTTGAAATGTTCCTTCTAAGGCGACGAACATTATTGTGGAGTGTGAGTACATGGCCTGAATCTTAGGTGTGAAAATATGTGTGTGTGAGTACATGAACTAAACTCAGATTGTTGGATGCAAAACGTTACCTCCAATCTGCACGCGAGGTGATTTGGGAGGCCATCCACTCTCGCCACCTAGGTCTCCAGCTTCCCATCGTCTTCCCCTCACCGCCATCGGTCACGGCCGTCTGACGACGTAGCGTCTCTTTTAGTTCTTTTCCCCTCACACGCTCGATGACGCGTCTCCTCTAGGGCCGGTGTGGGATCGGGATTCGCTGGAGGTCCTCCTCGCGTCCATGGCCTACCGGCCACCATTCTCATACCTATAAAGCTGAAGGTGACACATGCGGCCATGACCCACTCGCACACGATGCCGTTGGCGCATTGCAGTGTATGTATAGGTCTCCTATTCTTGTGCCCCTCCCTCACGGTGCTCTACCGAAAGTGCCTTGTATTTGTATGTCGTGTCTCGATATATATAAACCGCGCGGCCCTGAATTTGGGCAATGCTTCACTTGATATAACAGTAACCTATATGTCAATATTGTGCTGCCATTCGCTTTCCGGCACCCCTCATTCATAGACATGATGCTGAGATGATTCACCGGCTACTATGGGCTTTCGCATCTTGTGTTTGATTGATGACCTCATTGTGGAAGGAGTATATATCCACAGGGTTCGACTGTACTCGAGTATATAAAGGAAGATGCAAGAAGTGGTAGATGCAAAGTGGTGACAACGTACCATAGGTGACTTTCGTGAAATAAATTGCCCTTTATTTATTTATTGGACGGGGAATGGTCCCAAAGGGCCCGAAAACTATAATTCATCTGAAGGTGCATACAAAATTACTAGAAGGAACACTGAAAAATAATAAATTACAACACAATTGTCCAACTTTGCAAACATGACCTAGATAGAGAAACGAAAACGCAATCGAGTCCTACGTCTTCACAGCCGCATCCAGGCGACCTCAAGGTCCGGGCACCAGCCCCGTCGCTGGGGACGTATCCAGTTGGGGCGGCACCGGCGTGGTTCCACGCACAGAGGCGAAAGATCCTCCACAACGACATCAAGGCCAGGAGGAAGAATAGCTCGTACAATCCTCGCAACCTAGGCTTACCCTTAGAGGTGCCAAATAATCTTATGGTTATAATCCAAAGAATTTCTCGCATACGCAATCTAGGTGTCCAGCGTTCCCATCCTCTCCCCTCACCGCCAAAAAAATGTTATGCCAAAAAATCAAAATTGTTTAGACACATTAATACTTTATGTGATGTTAACTATAATCACTTAGTATAATGATAATAATAACATATTTGAATATAAGTAGAACCTACAAAAGTAAAGTTTTAATGCCTTCTATATTCGTTTTAAAAATCTCTCTTAATTTTAATAAGATCAAGACTTTTGAATATCTCTTGTATCACACCATCAAATCCAACCATTGTACATCTTGTTGTGCGACTCAGTCTTGATGATCTTCATAACTAAGAAGGCCTTTTCAACTATTGTTATCGCCATCGGTAAAAGTAATACCAACTCAACGAGACACTAAATATAGGAGAACACGATTTGACTTTAATGGATATATATTCAAAATTGGTGTAGCTTTGTATGGTGATCTTTCATTGTTGGTAAATGGTATGCATGTGGAGTTTATGAACATGTCCTCTTTTTTGGCTTCTTTATATAGAATAGTAGTCGAGTACGTGCACGCATTGTTGATATTAGGTAGGATATTAGTTACATGTTGGTACTATTTCGTAGGATATTAACTACACGTGCATATTAAGTAGTATATTAATTGCATGTTGATATATTTTTGTACGGTATTAAGTGAGCCGTAGATTTCATGGGATGATGTGTATTTGTGTCCAGTGGCAGTGGTGTGGATAACTAAAGCATTAAACACATTTAGTGCACTCTGATGTTCACTGTGGATGGGGATGTTTGAATGTTGTGATATTTTGGATATCCGGTTCTATGTCTTTTTATATTGGTATAGATCTCAAGAATCATATAGTGGATATGTCAATAGTCGCATGATGGAATGCTTCTTAATATGAATTTGTACGTGGATCATGCTACAGATCTTTCCAAATTATTTGTGAGGGATGATGCAACCAAAATGTGTATGCATATGTGATTCATGCACCTATTATTTAGTTGGATATCATTAGACTGTGGAATAATTATGATTTTGTTCATGATTTATGTTGACATACTAATACATGTAATTTGGATGCATGAGAAATTGTTGTAAATAAATCATGTTTTATGTGAGAGGGAAAACGATAATAAATTAATGGAAGCCAGAAGGATTGCAAAATGGGGACTATCAATGATGGAATCATTGTTTTATAAAATAAAAGTTGGGCTTTGTGTTACAAGACTCAAGACAACAACAAAATAGTAGACGTCAGATATAGGTGAGGGACGTCCAGCTGGAGCTGGTTATGAAATAGTTCGGTTGTTGCGTGCCTATTTCTAATTCAAGCCATTGGCGGTCAACCTGTACTGCTCGCAACAAACCCACAAGAACAAACAAGTCCAGGTTCTGCCCAAGCTAACAACACTGCATCTCTCCGAAGCCAAGGCCGGCATTGCCTGAACTCTGGTGCAAAGAGAGAACCTCTGAAGCGCTGCATACGATTTTGTATTAGCTAGGTGAAAAACTAAGGCCATCTCTCCTTTGAATGTTCTCGTGCACCTATAGAGGCTAGACCCCAATGTGTTTTTAAACTATAATCGTTTCTATAAGAGTAGAATGCACCATATTTCATGTTAAATAGGTCCTATAAGTATGGATATGCACATCTAGCTCTTAAAAGTGGATATGTCGATCATCACAAGTTCTATCCACTCCTAACTTGCATGCATGGCGTGCTGACTTATCCCACGCATGACCAATTTTGTAAGAAAAAGTAGACCCTTACAAACTAGATCTTGTAATTTTATTTTCCAAAAACGAGAAACTTGCCGCCCCCTTGTTCTCTTCTACCCTCTGCCTCATCCTCTCCCCAGGAATTCGTACATGCATGTTGGTATCTTGTTGGGGCCATGAGTCTGAAACCATGAACCCTTGCGACAGTGGTGCGAAAGGCGAGGGGCCTTCCAGACGGATGTCTGAAGCATGGGTGATGTGGATGGGTCTCGTCTAGGTGGATCTCATGGTGTGGTTGAGTCATGTGTTGTGCTGGCTGGTACAAATCCTTCCCCACGATCGTGTATGGTGAAGGGAAGGCATGCGTTAGTGGATAGATGCTATCCGACGCCCCACCCCCCATTGTGCTACCTTGTTAGCCAAGTGGGTCTTCCGTTGTACCCCTGCCGAAGGCATGATATGAGAATATGCTGAAGCACAAGAAGGATATCAAAAGACCACCCCCCTATAATGGCACACATACCTCACATTCATTCCCCACAAAAAGCTCGCACATATAAGGATGGCACCACACCTACCAGAAGAGGCTATATAAAGGGGGGCGTGCTCCCTCGAAGAGTTAAGCAATCTCAAACCCATAGAAGCGCTACCATCTTCAACACTATAAGAGCATCCCACTACGGGAAACAGGCAGTACGCTGACGGCTTTTAGCCGTCGGCACAAGCTACGCCGACGGCTGCCCTCGGCGTACGTCTGTCGGCGTAATATGGTTTCGGCGTAGACACATTTGCCGTCGGCGTATTAAAAGCCATCGGCGTAGGTCTACCTTTTTTTTCAATTTTCTAATTTAAAAAAAAATTTGCCGTCAGCATATTTTTTTTCCAATTTTCTAAATTTTTAATTTTTAAAATCTTTTTAAATTCTTTTTTTAGCTCTTTTTTAAAATTCTTTTCTGAAATTTCCTACTTAGCCACACACTTAATCTATGATTTCACACTTAATCTCAGGTCAAACTACTTACCCTGGTCAAACTTTCCACTAGGTCACCCATCCTTAAATTGCTCCAGCCCAGCACGCCTAACCTTTATGTTCTTTCCAAATGAGATGTTAGAACTTACGGATATTAGTATTCTATCAACCATATTAACCCCTGGGTCATGATGTTACACTTTTTTAAGTTTAAATTTTAAAAAATATATTTAAATAAATAACAATGATTATATAATAATATTCTTTGAATAAATAACAATAAAATGAATTTTACTTTATTTTTCCTGTTTACATTCAATATGGAATAATTCATATCTTTAAATCCAGAAAATCAAAATTTGACAAATAAAATATCTAGGTCGATTAGAAAAATAAGAGGAATTCAAATATGACATCCATATCATCTTTTGCATCACATAAACATCGATAAACTTAAAAATTTGACCTCTTTCGATGAATAGTCATGGTGGCCATTTTGACTGTTTTTTGAAAAAATCAAATAAAGTGAAAAAACCTCAAAAAAAGATATCCTCTGACATGGAGTCCTTTATGTGTACTAGTTGCTATGAAAAATGGTAAACTTGATTTTTGACAAATTGTTCACAAAAAGGTCTATCATGTATAAACATCTATAAGTTTCAAGCCAAATGACCAAGTTATGACTATTCCCACGGCATAGTTTGTGATAAATTTCTCATATTCAACAAATAGGTGTATATTGGTATAGGAAACAATGGTTCCGAAGGGATTTTTCAAATTATTTTTATCAATATCATTTTCCTTTTTCTAAGTGGCAAAAATGACTTTTTTGTGAACCAAGTGCAACAAATATGGTGCAAAATGGCACCCATCTAATTTTCACAAAGAGTAATCCACACTTGATGGATAGTCCCCAAGTATTAGGATTTTTCTTGATTTCTACCTAATTTCTCCTAGTTAAATGAGTTTATGCCGATTTTCCGAAAGTAATCCAAATTTGAACTACAAGTGTTTGATAGTTTGTTCTGAATTTTTTAAAATCATTTTAAGGTACACAACTAGTGGTTATATCTCAGAAACATCGATAGTTTTAGAAAATTTGACCTCTTTCGATGAATAGTCATGGTGGCCATTTTGACCGTTTTTGAAAAAAATCAAATAAAGTGAAAAACCCCTCAAAAAAAGATATCCTCTGGCATGGAGTCCTTTTATGTGTACTAGTTGCTATGAAAAATTATAAACTTGATTTTTGACAAATTGTTCAAAAAAATCTTCACAAAAAGATCTATCATGTATAAACATCTATAAGTTTCAAGCCAAATGACCAAGTTATGACTATTCCCATGGCATAGTTTGTGATAAAGTTCTCATATTCAACAAATAGGTGTATCTTGGTATAGGAAACAATGGTTCCGAAGGGATTTTTCAAATTATTTTTATAAATATCATTTTCCTTTTTCTAAGTGGCAAAAATAACTTTTTTTCTGTACCAAGTACAACAAATATGGTGCAAAATGGCACCCATCTAATTTTCACAAAGAGTAATCCACACTTGATGGATAGTCCCCAAGTATTAGGATTTTTCTTGATTTCTACCTAATTTCACCTTGTTAAATGAGTTTATGCCGATTTTCCGAAAGTAATCCAAATTTGAACTACAAGTGTTTGATAGTTTGGTCTGAATTTTTTTTAAAATCATTTTAAGGTACACAACTAGTGGTTATATCTCAGAAACATTGATAGTTTTAGAAAATTTGACCTCTTTCAATGAATAGTCATGGTGGCCATTTTGACCGTTTTTTGAAAAAATCAAATAAAGTGAAAAACCCCTCAAAAAAATATATCCTCTGGCATGGAGTCCTTTTATGTGTACTAGTTACTATGAAAAATTATAAACTTGATTTTTGACAAATTTTTCAAAAAAATCTTCACAAAAAGATCTATCATGTATAAACATCGATAAGTTTCAAGCCAAATGACCAAGTTATGACTATTCCCACAGCATAGTTTGTGATAAAGTTCTCATATTGAACAAATAGGTGTATCTTGGTATAGGAAACAATGGTTTCGAAGGGATTTTTCAAATTATTTTTATAAATATCATTTTCCTTTTTCTAAGTGGCAAAAATGACTTTTTTTGTGAACCAAATACAACAAATATGGTGCAAAATGGCACCCATCTAATTTTCACAAAGAGTAATCCACATTTGATGGATAGTCCCCAAGTATTAGGATTTTTCTTGATTTCTACCTAATTTCGCCTAGTTAAATAAGTTTATGCCAACTTTCCGAAAGTAATTTCACCTAGTTAAATGAGTTTTTGTGATGCAAAAGATGATATAGTTGTCATATTTGGAATCCTCTCATTTTTCTAATTGATTTAGACATTTTATTTATTAAATTTTGATTTACGGATTAAAAGATATGAATTATCTATATTAAATGAAAAATAGAAAAAAAAACATATCTATGCCGGCTTTGCCCTCGGTTTAGCCCTGTACGCCGAAGGTTAGTCTGGGCAGCCTAGCTCGGCCCCTACGCTGACGGCCCCGACAAAAAGCCGTCGGCGTAGCACGCCATCCCTGTAGTCCACAGCTTGCCAGCTTGCTGCTTAGATGCCGACGCTAGGATCGGAAACCCGGCCAGTTACGGAATCAAATCCTAGCGTCTGTTACGGCATCAACACAAACAATTGTGTCCAACGCTTTAGCTTTTCTCTCCGAGGGACACAAACCGTTTTGCTTCCCGAAATAACCACCTTCAACTGCTACTGATTTTAGCTAGTTTGATTTATTTTTAATACTTAAGCACCAAATTAAGCGCCAATGCATTGTGGATGCTCTAACCTCTAAGCCACCTGTCAAACCGATCTAGGATTCATCACTTGTCGTGATAGGATTGTTAAGAACTGGAGATAATATCGCAAGACAGGTGGACTGTGGTTTATTTTGCCGATGTTGGATTTGCCTTGTACTGTAAATTACTAATAATATATAGCTGTATGCATCTAGCGCCTTTCAAACAACACATGTGGAGGAGGAAAAATCAAACTTGTAAAGCAAAACATCTCAGGACAAAGTGTACTAGTAGTGGTTTTGATTTTAAAAAAAAAGTAATTCCAAATGAAATCGGTGGCCGTATGTGGGCGAGGATAATTTTCAGGGCTGTCGCCGGCTAGCCGCCGCCGTCCCCATGGATTAAAGGCGGGGCCAGTCGGGGGGCACGCGAGAGACGAGGTTTCGGGTTTGGATTTGTATCAAAGGAGCCAATGCCAGACACGTCAAGCGTACTGCCAAAACGATCTGTTTGGAGTACCTACCTGCCAAAACGATCTGCATCTGCATGCATGCAAATCAGGAAACACATGTATCTTATCATACCGAACTCTCGATCATCTCGGTTCGTCGATCTCAAACCCTAATTAAAACCCTCCAAAGATTATCCTTCCACGTTTTATACCCCTCTGGCGGCTCCTCTGCGGAGACCAGCGCACACATGCCGCCGGCTGTCGTGCCCGTCGTCGAAGACGGCGGCGGCGCGGAGAAGGAGCATGACGACGTGCGCCACAGCTGCCACGTCGCGTGGTCAGCGTGGTGGTCCCGCATCGGCCGGTGCCTCCTCGCCTCGACGCTCCAACCGTGTCACGCCGCGCTCGGCCTCTCCCCGGCGGCGCCCGCCTGCGCCTCCGCCTCCTCCCCCGCCGTCGTCCGCGGCACGCTCTTCATCCCCTCCACCGGCGACCGACGCGTGCGCCTCTTCCTGCACGAGCACGCGGCGCCGGCGGACTGCGCGGCGGCACCCGCGCCGCTCCTCGTGCTCGACCTGCCGGCCGGCCTCGCCGGCACGGATATCGCCGCCGCGGGCAGGATCGTGCTCGAATGCCAGCGGGAGTGGGCCGGCAGCGGAGGCGTTCTCCTCGAGTCGCCGAAGTGGCTGGTGTACTGCAACGGCGGGCGCGCGGGGTTCGCGGCGAGGCGAGATGCGCCGTCGGACGCGGAGGGGTGGGCGATGGAGAAGCTCTGGGCCGTGACGGCCGGCGCGGGTCGGCTTACCGGTGGAGGGGTGGAGTACCTCCGGGGCAGGTTTGAGAGGATCGTCGGGTCGTCCGATGCGGAGTCCTTCCACCTCGTGGAGCCCATCGGATGGCTGGGAGCTCACGGCGACGGCGGGCTTAGCATCTTCTTCCATCGGATTTAATCGAATAGATACATTGAGCTGTTGCGTAGCTGCAAGCGTGCATGTTACCATATAGGAACAAAAATTTGCAAAGCTTCTTTGCCTTTGTTTCCCATGTTAGTAACCGTGTACGCAATACACATACATAAAACATGTACCAATTTGAGGGGTACAGCCTATAGTCACCTAATTTTTATGAGGCCCCTCTTGTCCATTTCCATTCAATAAATTGCTAATGTTTAGAGAATCTCCAATAATACAAGTATATTTTAGACGGTTTTGCTAATGAATTAACTTGGAGCACATTCACCTTCTCCACCGTTGGATTGAGCATCGTGATTTGTGCAAACCTTCTTCTTCCTCCTACCTTTATTCTTCCTCTCGACGGCGGCGAGCAGACCATCGACGGAGCCGAGGCGGCGATGGCGGGTGACGATGAGGATGGAGCGAGTCAGAGCCGCGGCGGAGGCGAGCTAGAAACTTATCTTGGGGGGGGGGGGGGGGGGGGGCAGGGGGTCGTCGGCGTCGGCGTCAGAGAAGACGGGCTGGTTTAGGGGATGGCCGAGACGGCGGTGGACCGGCGGAGGAGGAGCTCGGGGCAGGGCGGGGCGGCTAGGCGCCGCGGGAGCGCGCCGGTCGCGGGCGGGGATGACGGTGGTTCGGCCGGCGGTGGTTGCGGGGGAGGCAGCATCGGCGTTTGCTGGAGGTGGTTGCGGAAGAGGGGTGCTCACCAGAGGTGGGGAAGACGAACGAAGCTCGCCGGAGGTGTGGAAGACACGCTGACATCATTCGACTGAGAACTCAGTCGAATGAGCGCTAGCCAGTCCCTATTTTAAATGACCAGAGGAAGAGATGATTTAGCTACTCTAGAGGAAGAGATGATTTGGCTAGTCTGAAAAATTTCTTCTACTTGATATTGAACATGTTTTTTTTTTGAGGTATAAAAAACAACTAATTGTTTCTACTACTTGATATTGAAAAATTTCTACTAATTTCTACTACTTGATATTGAACATGTTGCTCAAGCATGGGAGCTAATGAAGAGTACGATAATTTTTTTTGTCCTACCCATGGATTAACTAATTAGATGGTTGTTCAAACCTCTTATGAAGGATTAAATTCTATCCATGATGGATAATTTCCGGAAGCATGATCTAGTAGACAATAAAGTTCTTGCATGTGCATGTGCGCATGCCACTGTGCTAAATAGTGTTATTGTAGAGAAGGCTCTAGCGAGTAGGTATGAATACACGACTATAATCAAATCCATGATGTATAATTTCCGGAAGCATGAGTGAAGAATCAAGGGCGTCAATACTAATAGGAACATCAACAGTTTAATGAGTTTGTAGGTGCTCTGGTGATCTGAGCGCAACGGATAGCTAACACAATTAACAAGAAGCAACACATCTTTGTATACACACTTTAGTTTTTCAGAAGTAAACCAACAAAATGTAAATATGATCATCTGAAATAAGATTGAGCTTTAGATATGAAATATGTACCCAGACCCGATCCATATGAATAGAAAATAGGGTGACCGCTCCGGGGCCAAGCAGAGGAGGGCTTAAGTATTAAATTATACTCCCTCCGTTTATAAATATAAGATGTTTCAGCCTTTTGCCAAATTCAAGTGTATCTACATGTATTTATACATGTTTTAGTGTGTATGTTCACACATTTCAGTCCGCATCTAGTCAATATGTGAAATAGCTAAAACATCTTATATTTAGAAACTGAGGGAGTACTAATAACATCTACAATATACTATTATCATTTAAATATATGAACAACTCCAAAACATGCATGAGCATGTCTACATCATGGACCAATTCGGTATACTATATAGGAACAAACAAATATAATCGACCAAAGTGTGTATAGCCCCTCTCATAAAGAATGCCTTAAAGATTGTACATAAATCTATGTTAAGTATCATGTTTAACTTCGTGCATATATTTTTTGACAAATTGGCAGGAAGGATCATATACACCACATGAAACCAAGTGCTTTCAGGACCTACATCAATCATATGTATGCAAAGTAGGACCTACATCAAGAGTACATATTTGGTGCTCCCTAGTGGTCTCGGTAGTTTAAAAAATTCAAAACAAATCATGAGTTTCAAAAATCATAAAAACAATCATGTACATAGCCAATGGTGTATCTCACAAACTTGCAAAAAATTAAATTCAAATAATTTATATTCTCAGCTACAAAAAAATCATAAAAGTGTGGTGATGGCGTGGATCACACATTCGCTGGGAGACCCCAAGAGGAAGGTACGATGCAGCAAAGCGGCAGTTTTTCCTTGATTACAAAACCAAGGTGTTCAGATCCAGTAGGACTTGCAGAAGGCTTATCGAGGTGTCAATCTACTCTGACGCTTGTAGATCAACGCGGACCTGCACACAATCACAAACAAGTACTTTGCCCCAATGAAAACAGAGAGGTTGTCAATTGATGACGTGGATCACACGTTCGCTGGTAGACCCCAAAAGGAAGGTATGATGCAGCAAAGCAGCAGTATACCTTGATTACAAAACCAAGGTTATCGAACCAGTAGGACTTGGAGAAGGCTTAGCAAGGTGTCAACGGCGCCATTTACGATAATTGACGTGGACCTGCACACAATCACAAACAAACTACTTTGCCCCAACGAAACAGAGAGGTTGTCAATCTCTCCGGCTTGCTGAACACAAAGAATTAAATGTGTGGATGTAAAATATGATGAGAGTGAAATATGACCAGCGAGCAAATGATGATGAAAAGCTATTAAAATGGTTGTAAGCAATGTAGGAAAATAGGACCGGGATCCACAGTTCACTAGAGGTGTCTCTCCAAAAGATATACATGATGGGTAAACAAATTACAGCATGGCAATTGACAGAATTGTGGGCACACAACAAGGCTATCATAAAACAATATAGTTCACCGTTTCATCTAATATGGGTATTACGTCAAAATACATAGACCGTCTTCCAACTGCATCTATGACTAATAATCCACCTTGGGATCGCTATCCAGCATGTCACCCAAAATTATTAAGTTGCAAGCAACAGATCATTGCAATAAGCAAAGTGCATAATGTAAGCAATGTAAATAACACAAGGAAATCACACCGCTGTTTTCTCCCTAGTGGCAACAGCACATCTCTCGTCTTAATCGTTTCTGTCAGCCCGAGCTCAGACAAGAGAGGCATGAACCCACTATCTAGCATAAATACTCCCTCATACAACACTAATAATTACTTGGACAAAGCATCCACTAGCATCGTAGAACATGCAAGATCATAGATAAAACACAACATATAGATGAACAAAAGCAATGACTTCCACAATTCATCGGATCCATGCAAACACAATCATGTAGCAGTTACAGATAATATGATCTTGATCATGATAGGCAGCTCACAAGATCTAAACAATGGAGTATAAGGAGGAGAGACAACCATCTAGCTACTGCTATGGATCCGTAGTCCCGTGGTGGACTACTCACGCATCACTCCGGAGGCAGGCATGGCGGTGTAGATGCCTCCAGTGTCGATTCCCCTCTCCGGCAGGGTGCCGGGAAGAGCTGCAGAACCCTCCCGAAATAGGTGAAAGGGGATCGTATGAGCACCTAGAGGGGGGGTGAATAGGTGCTAACCAATTTTTAATTCTTTTTCAATTTAGGCTTGACACAAAAGATAAATTCTCTAGATATGCAACTACGGTGAATTTATCTATATGACAAGTACAAGAACAACTAAGCAAGGAGCACAATATAGGGAGATAAGGGAGGAAAGAAATAACCGAAAGGGAAGCACGCGGAGACAAGTATGTATTCCCGAGTTCCTCCTTGTTAAGGGAGTACGTCTCGTTGGAGGGGTGTGAGTTCGCCACAAAGGCCTACTCAACGCCACGAAGGCCTCACCCTGTTCTCCGATGAACTTTGCCACAAAGGCTTAGTTCACCTTCCACTATCGGAGTCCTTCAAGGTGGAATCCGGAGCCCTTACAACGTTCTTGGGGCACACACCCACAACTTAATTGGGGGCTCCCAAATCAACAACTCTGTTACAATTACAACAACAAGTGAGCACAAGGATCTAGGGTAACACAAAGCTAACCCTAGAAGAGAAATCCCTCAAGTGAATGAAGGGGAAATGAAAACGGCTTGGTGAAGATGTAGATCGGGTCCTCCTCCTTCAATCCTCCAAGAATCAAAGCTTTTGGTTGGAGGAGTTGAGAGATCTTGCAATTATGAGCTTTTGCTTTTAATGAAGAGAGAGGGTGCAAGAGCTGAGGGGGCTGGAGGTAGGTGGAGGGGTATTTATACCCCTCCAGGATTTCTAGCCGTTACAGGAGTCGGGAGGCCGGAAATTCCGGGTTAAAGGGCCGGAAGTTCCGGCCTGGGGCCGGAACTTCCGGCCATAACACCGGAACTTCCGGTGGGCCGGAAATCTCCAGGGAGAGTTTCCGCCCACAACCTCCGGGACCCCTCTAGAGAGGGTTCCCCGAAAAGACTTAGTCGAAATCCCACGGAAATTTCCAGGGGGCCGGAACTTCCGGCCAGCAGGCCGGAATTTCCGCCCCTACGGAAATTTCCGGGGGGAACTTCCGGATTAAAGTTCCGGGACCCCTCCAGAGAGGGATCCCAAAAATGACTTAGCCATATTTCTGCCCGAAATTTCCACGGGCCGGAACTTCCGGCCTGGAGGCCGGAATTTCCGCCCCACCGGAAATTTCCGGGGGAACTTCCGGAGGGAAGTTCCGGGACCCCTCCAGAGAGGGATCCCAAATATGACTTAGTCGTTTTTCCACCCAAAATTTCCACGGGCCGGAACTTCCGGCCTGGGGGCCGGAATTTCCGCCCCACCGGAAATTTCCGGGGGAACTTCCGGGGAGAAGTTCCGGGACCCCTCCAGAGAGGGATCCCAAAAATACTTAGTCGATTTCGCTCTGGGGCCGGAACTTCCGCCCGTAGGCCGGAATTTCCGCCCACCGGAAATTCCGCCAACAGGGCCGGAACTTCCGGTCCTGAAACAACAGAAACCCATCCTTCTTCTTCGACGAGGATCTTTACTTCGATATTTTCACCAACTGGGCCTAACCACCTAAAAAACCTGTCAACACACTTAATCAAATATGATTAGCCCATAATATGTGTTGTCATTAAATCACCAAAACTAAGAGATGTTCTTTCAATAGGGTTGGAAATGGCGGCGGCCTCGGACATCTTCTGGAAAATATGATCGGGTTCTTAGGGTTTTTGCATCGAGGGAGAATTTATAGGCGAAGAGGCGATGCGGGGAGGTGGGCCACCTGTCCAGGTGGCACCCCGGCGCGGCCGGGGGGAGGGGGCGCGGTCAGGTGGCGTCTGGAGGCCCTGGGGCTCCCCTCCGGGCGTCCTTCGGGTTCCGTCTTTGTTTCATATTGGAAATAATTCCTGTAAATTATCAGCGCAATCCGAGAAACTTCACAGAACAACTTTTCTGAAACAAAAAGACAGCAGAAAACAGGAACCGGCACTGGGCATCTTGTTAATAGGTTAGTTCCATAAATCTTGCCAAAATGATATAAAAACATTATAAAAACATGTGGCCCTGATATATAATCAAGCATGGAACATAAAAAATTATAGATACGTCGGAGACGTATCATGTGGATCTAAGTATGCATGTTTTTAAATTTCTATACTTTGTCAGATTTTTTATTTTTATGTAGCTCAAAATACAAAGTTTATAAAGTTGATAAGTTACATGTTTGTGGGATACATCATTGGCTACATTAGTGATTTGTTTTCAGAATTTTTTGGAACTCATAAATATTTTTTCATTTAAAAAAATACCGGGATCACTCGAGGTCGGGAGCAAAAGACACTTTTCGCTACATTAATCATATGTTGCTTGATGATTACTATAGGAGATGCATTTTCAATACAGAGAAAAGATGATGCACATGATGTCAACTTATTACTAGACCTGATTTGCAAGACACATTTGCTGATTTGCCAACAGTTTCAATTTATACTTTAAAAATCTCTATAATTATACTTCCTAATAGTACACTAGAACCAGTACTAAGATATTTGGTCGATTGTATGCTCTAAATACTTATATCATAATATTTGAGGATGTTATAGATATATACACAAAAACAACTACGTATACACTATACATTTTATGCAACATCGAAAAATAGCCTAAGAAAACTTTTATTACAAAATACCTTTTAAATTTAGCACAACCATTCTTAATAGTGATGTACATAAAAAATATATACCATATAACAATGAATTAAAATTCATAAAACATTTTGATGGGTTAACTATGACATATGAGTAATAGAAAATCTTACTCACTAGGACTATAGTTTGACGCAAATAAACTTAAAATGTATAAAATTTTAGTATAAACTTTATTTATTTAAATTTCAAGATATGATAGATTGTCAAAAGGAACACTAGCTCAAAACCATTTTCAAAATGACTTTGAGAGTAGAGTTGATAGTCCTGGGTAAAACTTGCGTGAAAAGCTACAAATTTATGTTATGCTGGGCATTATTACAGCTCGAAGAGAGAATATGAAAAAAGAAACAACCTTTAGTTGAATTAGGATGAAGTGAGTCGATGCGGTGTGGAAATATTTTTCTAGACCAAGCTCCATCACCATTGGTAATCTTGTAACCAATCCAAGCTGGAGAATGGAAATATTTGAAAGATAAGTATATAATGACTCCATAATCAGAGCCTTGAAAGTTAGAGCTATAGGCACACTCTTCGTAGTAAGAACCACAATCTGCATGATCAACATTATATACACTCAATAAACATACAAATAATACATAAAACATGCAACTGAATGTATGCAAACAACAAAATTTAATTTGTATTTATGCAATTTATTAATTAGTTCTTTGGGCACTAGATTCATGTATTATGAAAAATACAAAATTTCAACGGAAATTTCAATGCACTTCAATTATTTAAAATTGTTTTGAATCACTAGAAAAGGCTTTGTTCACAATTTTTATTTCTCTTTAGAGAAGATTCTATAAAAAAAAGTTGGTTATAGTCTCTATGAATAGAGAACTCAATTTGCAACTATTTAAAAGAATAATTGATGACCCACAAGTATAGGGGATCTATCGTACTCCTTTCGATAAGTAAGAGTGTCGAACCCAACGAGGAGTAGAAGGTGTTGACAAGTAGTTCTCAGCAAGGTTTCACTGCAAGCACTAAAAGAGAAATGTTTTTGGATTTTTAATTTAAATAACGAATGGAGAACAAGTAAATAAAAGATTGCTACAATAATTGCAGCAAATAGCCCAATCCTTTTAAGCTCAAAGGACAGGCCGGTTGTGTTACTTATGAAGATCAAAACGTTCTCGAGGACACGTGGGAGTTTCTGCCTAGCCAGTTTCATTGCACGCTGATGATTATCCTTCAATGTTTTGATAAAGTGTTGTGTGGGTGGACCTATGCTAATGCACCGCCCTTACTTGGACAAATACATAGTTGTGATTAAACCCCTTGCAAGCATCCGCAACTATAAGAAAGTAATTATGATAAAAACCTAACCACAGCCTTAAACTCCGAGACCCTACGCTCCCTAGTGCACTAGTTCACAAATTGGGGTTTAGGTTTCTGTCACTCCTGCAACCCTACCATAAGCAAACTAAATACACTATGCATTCCCCTAGGCCCTTTGAAAGGTGAACTATCATGTAGTCGACATTCACACGATACCACTAGAGGAATAACACCACAACATAAACCAAACCATTAAATATTACTAAACATTATGCAATTACTAGCAACTAGGCTTTCCCCATGTCCTCAAGAACCAAACAAACTACTCACAAGACATCATATAGATCATGATCAGAGGTGATATGAATAAGGGCAAAATCTGATTGTAATGATAATTCACCGATAAAACTCTCAAACATCAACTACAAGTGGTAATCAACGCCCGGGATACGATTCCGATGAACTAATAGCAACACAATGATAATTGTTACAGCGAGATGAGATGGGATGACAGCGGTGATGATGGTGCTGATGGTGGAGATGATGTTGATGATGATCCCGATGATTCTTGGCGTGATGGCGATGACGATGGCGGCGATTCCCCCCTCCGGGAGGGAAATTCCCCGGCAGATTTCTCCCTGCCGGAGCTCTTCTTCTCTCTGTCTGGTTTCCGCCTCGTGGAGGCGGCGGAAAAATTCCTCGTCGATGCCCCCCGATGTTTTTAGGTCAAGGGTCAATAATACGCCGAAGGGGAGCCAGAGAGGGGCCACAGGGACCAGGGGCAGGCCCCACCCGCGGCCTAGGGTGGACCCGCGGCAGGGGGTCGCCCCTGCCCCCTGTTGCTCGCCTCTTCGCCCCCTTCTGGCTCCGTGACTTATTTCCCGAAATATTATGTTCTGAATTTTCCTGGAATTTTTGGGGCTTCCGAAGTCAGGTGTCTTGACAGGTATTCCAGGCTCCGGCGGATGCATCTCCAATAATTGCCAAACATGCAAAATGGGATAAAATAATATAAGTATTGCATCATAATATGAAATATATCAATGAATAAAGATAAATTATGATGTAAAATAGTGATGCAAAATGGACGTATCAATAATCAACTAAAATTAATTTAATAACTAACTATATGTCTAATATATTTTTTTTTAATCATATGCAAAAAATTACATGGCTCAAACATGCAAACTTATGTTCCCAACGCATTCTATTCATGTTTATGATCTCAAAACATATTATTTTTGTATTTTGGACTTACAGATTAATAGATATGAAATTTTGTAGTGCGGTAAATTTCTATCTAAATGTAAACTACATAACTAACCAACATATTTGAATAAGTGATATAATCTAAGCCCTTGGATCTATAAACGACCGTGAACAAATCGACATAGGGTTGGCAGAGCTGGCTTGTTGGAGTTACTCCAGTGACCTAAATTCGCGGCGGCGACGCTATGGCATTGCACGTTCCCGTGGCTATGGTGCGAACAAAGACGTGTGGGTCATACTTGGAGACACTTGGAGTCAAAGAGGTCTCAGTGGTGATCTTGGCGATGGCGGCATCGCTGGAGGTCCCGGAATCTGTCATCGGAGACGTCGATGGCGCACGACCATTGTAGGGCGCGGAGACAAACCAAGATGTCAGGGAGTTGTTGACCAAAGTGACAATCAAATAGGCTAGAGGGAAATGTGGCGACTGCTCACCGGGAATTTCGTTAGAGGACGAAGGCAGTGGTGAACTCTAGTGATGAAATTTGTGTGGCCCGGGGGCTCTCTGTGTGTGTTGGTTAGGGGAAATGGAAGGGGGGCACCTGTTAGTGAGAGCAAGGAAAAAAGGTACATGTTCGGGACATTCTAATGGCCCATGGATCGCTTCTAGCCTTGGGCCGAAAGTGGGGTGCGCGACCTTTTTATATATTCTTTGATTCTCTTATTTTCTTTTTCTATTTTTTATTTGAGTTTCAAATTTTCATTGAAATGTAATTCGGAACTTTTCAGATGAGAAAAATACCAATGAATTTCTTACTCAAAATATGATCTTTTTGTACCATTTATACTTCAAAATATATTTGAAAAACTTAAATTATGCTATAGGCCTATAGAGCTTCTTTATGCAATTTTTTGTTATTTGAGTTAGGGTTTTGGGGAAATTTAAAATGCAACAATGCCATGATGAGTGTGAAAGATATGCATGCTTCATTATTTTAAAAAATTGGGATGCTACACTGTCGGTGCAATATCCATCTTTATATAATATTGCACGTCACAAAAATGTTTTGGGTTCAAATGTGTTAATGTAGCTCCTCTGAATATTGAGTTTCAGTGGGCTATTATAGGAGACAAATACGTCTCTTGGCTACACCCAGTGCAGATATTAATGGGAACATTTCTTTTTGCGGATCCTAACTCATTTTAATGGTATTTGACGCCATCGGGCTTGGTTTCTATTAAATCTATATATTTTGTTCTTGTGAATGGGCATATGAGATTTTGCGTAAGTATCGGTGGAAGCTTAAAATTTCCTTGAACATTAATTTTAGCTGGTCCTTTATCGGAAGGTTTTGTTAACTAAGAATACCTGGCTAAGAGGGCGTTGACAAGATATAGGAAATGAGTGTTTTCTGATATGGATGAGCCTGTTGAGCATTTATTTACTTATTGTATTTTTGCTCGACGGAATTGAAGATTACTTCCGTTTACCTTTAATATTTCTCCCCCACCAATATTACTAATATGTTTAGTAATTTGTTAAATGAGATTAATAAAAAGTAAACCCCTCATTCGTGTTAGTGCTTGTAAAAAATGATGTTGAGTAACACGAGTTACCCAATTTTTCCAGATTGTCCACCGAGCTACGTATTGGATCCAAATGTCGTACTTTCATTTATCAGCCGACCAATGGGATCATATCGATTTTGATGCACGGTCGTATCAGGGTGGCTGTGACATGCTAAATGATTGCAAGATGATATACATTTTCTCTTTCTCTTTTATATTGCCACACTTTGTACGACCCTTGAGCTGTAAACAATTGAATACTTTCAAAATATGCAATAAAATTAGTTTTGTGCATTGATCTCCTTTTCGGAAAACATGTACATACGTGTACCTGAAATAGCAAAGGAAAGAGGATTCTAGTATTTCTCTCCAAGACTACCAGAGCAGGATGGAGCGCTCGGCCAGCGGTGAAACCGTCCAACTGCTGGCGGCAGAGCTCCAGCAGGGGCGGGCGACTGTGGTCAGCGGCGCAAGTGCAGAGCATCAGGTGCGGAAGCAACGACGGGTTCTAGAGGCAACAATGGCGCCGGTGTGGTGAGTGTTGCAGGGAGACAGGTCGTGCTGAAGGTCACCGGGGGTATATCGATGGCGTCTGGCAAAGGTCCGGCGTCCGGTAGGAATCCACTGTTAGGGGCGGTCAGGGTGGAAAACGGACTGAACACTGCCGATTGGATGAGAGCCCCTGATTTATGCTTTATTAGTCTATTCGCGCACCCATGGTTGTCGTGGTATATATAGGTCCTAAGTGCAAATGAGCGATGTGTTGATAGACAGGCATGTGATGATGTACAAGAAAAACAAGAATGAAAAAACATACTGAAACCTGAGAGCAGATAATCTTACAAACAGTACAAAATTCAAGCTCAAGTCCCTTTCTGGTTTCTAGTGCTTACAGAGGGAAGACTTGTGGTAATGGACAAGCAATTTTTACCGTAGATCCTTTGTACAGCCTGCCGTAGAAGCAACAAATTCTTTGACGCCTACACCACAGGCTTTTCCATGTTGGAGAAAAGCAGACAAGTCAATAAGAACTACTAGCACAGGCAGAATAGGACAGCCACTCAACATCAAATCTGCGCAAATTATACTCTGGCCGAACATCCAAATCAACCACGCACCTTCAGGGTTTCAGGTTCAATCCTCCCTCTAAAGATTGCAAATTATATTGCACTAGAAGTTGCATACCATTTGAAAAGAAAAACAGTATGAACAGATGAGCCTTTCATCTCTCACAATTTAACCCCTTCCTCTCTCACAAAAGGAGCAACAGGATTACAGACTCAACATTATGCGGGACTTTACAATACTGAACAAACCTAAGAAGCTATTTGCGTAGGCTTATGAACTGTGATTTTCACAAGCATGATACACAATCCTTCAGGCTTTGATACAGCACTGGAAATAGCTCAGGAACTTCTTCCTTCCCTAGAAATAAAACGAGCAGCTAATGTTAGTGCATGATGCAAAATGAAGTCCTAAACAGCAGTCAGTTACTCATATGGACTATGGTACACACTACACACAGTGAAGGAAAGTTAGAAATACAAGTTCTAGTCTTGCAGGATATAACAACTACTTTGTGAGTAGTTCAGTGCTGACATAATCCAACCAAACACTCTCTTCCCCAGAAAGAACACTTGTATAACCACCTGTCAGTCATAATCTATCCAGATATTTGTCCTCAAAGCTGCTGCTTCCCTAATTGATATAAGGATTTCCTCACACTCATACCCGTATATCAACGAATTTTACAATCTAACCAACAAAAGGAACTGTGATCATACAGAGAGCAATGCTCTCCTTAACATTTCCGATCCTCCAATAAAGCATACTGTAATGCTGAAGCTACTAAAACCTGCCACTGATAGCATTGTACACCTTAAAGCACCGTTTACTTACTTTTGCCCCCAATAGCCTTCTCACCCCTCTAGTGGACAATGACGTTGCCCATACATCGGTACACCTAATAAAGTAATAATCAAGAGGAATGCAGATATGCAGGCTACAAAAAAAACTTAAGGCCTCCTTTGATTCAAAGGATTTACTTAGGATTTCTGCAGGATTCAGTTCCTACGAATTTTTCCCTTCGGAACACGTATGATTCATGGGATTGTACCCTGTAGGAACAATTCCTATAGGAACTAGGTAGTTGGTTTTCACGGGAGAAGAAAAATGAGCTCCGACCTCATGTGAAAGTTCCTCTGATGTTCCTACGGCGTAATCAAACAGCAATTTGTGAGAATCCTGTGCCCATAGGATCTGATTGTGCAGGGCACTCCATTCCTATATATTTCCTAATCTTTTGGTTTTCCTACCCTACAAATCAAAGGAGGCCTTAATGGGCATGTCCTTATCATCCAAGTTGTGACAAGCACTACTACTGCTACCCATTGCTATCTGCAAATGGCCTCATCTGTTTCGGCCACTATTTCCATCTTCCACAAGAGATGAGTCACCACACCACAGGTCGTTACACTGCTCCTAAATTTCTGATGATGACAATTTTATGGATGTGATGCTACGCTACTCAGATGGGCCCGACCCACGCAAGAAATTAGACGAATATATTCTGTCTCTCATTTCTAATAAATTCTAAAAAGCTGAGGAGGCTTTGGCCCTTGCTCTCTCATTCACCAATTAACTAGCCCAGGATCATTCTCGCCGTGGGGGAATACAGGAGACAAGACATGTATGTACTGTATCTGTATGAGTTAAAGTGTCACAGCAGGTTATTCTCACCGTGGGGGAATCGTCGTGGTCGGTGTGGAGCGGCCGGTGGTGGTCGTCGGCTGCCGGTGCGAATTCGGCCTTGGCGGGCTGTGCCTGCGCCGCCTTGTGCTGCTGGGCGAGGAGTTCGTCGTCGCCGCCGAGGCTGGCCCGGGAGAGCTCGCGCTTGTTCTGCTTGCGCATCTCGCGGATCTTGGTGAAGTCCATGGAGTAGTCCGGCACGGGGCCGTTCTTCATGTCCCAGTCCCCGAAGGTGGGCACCGTCATCCACCCCACCGCTCCCCCCTGCTGCTCCTGCAAGAAATCGGCCACGGGCAGCTTTCTTAGAACGATCGATCGATCTAGCCATGTAATCCTTCTCCTAGCAAGCTATACCGTGCCAAGAACTGCTCTGTTTCTTGGGGTGGGGGATCTAGCTAAAGCAAAATATGTGCGCTCCGAGTGAAATTTCGTTCCACTTTCTTTGGTGAACTTGATTGCCGGCCGAAGAAAATGAGCTACCACAGTTAATCGATCCAGACAAAGATAGCTCCGAGAAACGTAAGAAAGAATCATAGGAAAACAAAACCAGCTAGCTACGCCTACGGGGAGCTATGGGACGAAGCTCCTCGTACCTCCTTGCGAGGGTCCATGGATGTCGTACCCTTCTTGGAGCTTGTTCTGCTTCCCCTGATTTCTGCTGCCGTCGGGGAAAATTCCTGCGAGTGGTGTTAAGCAGGTGTCCGGGGATAGTGAGCGGTGGTAATAAAGGTGGAGGCGAGACGAGCCGTGCCTTCTGCTCCTCGGCTAGCTCTGCTGCTTTTCGACGGGAGGGCTCACTCACAGCTGGTGGTCACTGGTAGCAGGTCCCACATCATCGTGTGCGTGTGACCCGTTGTGGACCTTCTCTTTGCTTCCTTTTCTTGGGTGGGTTTCCGTGGCTCCGCGAGTGCGAGCAGTAGTGGCCGTTTTTATTGTCTTTTCAGATGGAGAAGGCGGGCCGGGCTAGTGAAAAGGTAAATAAAGCGGAAAGGTCGGCGAAAAGATAGAGAGCACGTGCCACCGTCCACGGTACATCCGTCAATGGTGGACTTGGGATGTGTTCGTTTCTGGAACCGCGGGGGACGGAACGGAACCATTCCATTCCGAGGGCATGGAACGGTTCCGACCCCGTGTTCGGTTCGGAAAAATTCGAGGAACGGAACGGTTCCGACCCCGTGTTCGGTTCGAAAAAATTCGAGGAATGGAACGGTTCCGACCAGCTAATTAATCAAGATTAGGAATAATTAATCAAGATTAGGAATGGTTAATCAAGATTAGGAAATAATTAATCAAGATTAGGAATGATTAATCAAGATTAAGAAATAATTAATCGAGATTAGCGATAATTAATCAAGATTAGTGATAATTAATTAAGATTAACGATAATTAATTAGCGATTAGCGAGCCGTTCCGCGGCGTTCCGCGCGATCCGGCCGATTTGGCCGGACGCCTCAGGACGGCATCTAGGGCGAATATTCCTTTTTGAGGGACTAGTTGGTTCCGTTCCTTCCCTCCAACCGAACACAGGAACGGGTCCTAGGAACGGAACCGACCCGTTCCGTTCCTCCTAATTCTGGAAACGAACGCATCCTTGGTAAACGTACTACTACTGCCACCATCGTGGATGTGTGTTCACGACGAATGCATTTTACCATGCAAAAAAAAAAGACACTACAGTTGTACTACAGGGAGGCATAAAAAAAAAATGAACGCATTTTGCTCTTCTTCTCTCTCCACTCCTACAGTAGTACTGAGAGCTACTTCGTTGACCCCGGGGCCGAACCAGGGCAGAGCTGGAGTATCTGGAACCACATCGCACCTGGGTGGCACAACACATAAAAAACTTTTTTTTGGGTGTATATGTGGTGAAAGAATACGATTTTACAAAGGAATTGCATTTTAACCGGGGTCATGTGCACCCAGTTGGGCAGCTGTGCATCCGCCCCTTGGCCGAACCAAGGCCAATCTTGCCGGCGAGATGGCTGAGGAGAGGTGTCGGATTAGGATATGTATTTAGAGCACCTCTAACATACTCCTTATCCGGCGGGTTCACTCGTGATAAGGGGCGCAGAAAACTGGTTTTAAATGCTCGTTCAGATTGCGGCGGAACAGAGCCCGTAAAGTCGAGCGGTAAAACAACAGAGCTCGCAAAGCCGAGCGAAAAACGGAATTTTGTTTTACCGATCGGCTTTGCAGGCTCTGTTCTGCCGTAGCCCGAGCGAACCCTCAAAACACATGGTTTTTCACCATTTCAACACATATGTGTCATATGACATATAAATATGAAACCAATATAAATTAAAATATAAATATTTTTAATTATACAATACAACAATAATCCAAATTACAAGAATGGTTCAAATCAAATAATTAAACAACAATTCAATACAAGAATTGTTTAAATCACACATGAATAAAATCAAATGAAGAAAAATGGCAGATTACTACCCATGCAACTGCCAGTGGTGCTCAATTAGATCCTTCTGAAGCTGGTTGTGGGTTTTGTCGTCCTCAATCTCTCGGTAGGTCTGAAAGAATCCTTGAATGCGATCTGGGTTTCTAGCTGGCTTCATATGGCTACCGACATTATCGTAGTTGAACTTCAAGTTCAAGTCCATCTCATCCTCGATGATCATGTTGTGCAGAATCACACAACATTTCATTATGTTGTTGAGGATTTTCTTGTCCCAAAAACGAGCAGCACCTCAAACTAGGGGCGGATCCAGGCCCAGGGCAACCAGGGCCATGGCCCTGGGCGCAGCCCAATATTAGGCCTATCATCTTGTAGCAAAATATATTGGCCCGGGGCGCACAGGTCTGGCCCAACCAGAGCCCAACTGGCTGCTGGCCTCATGCTACGCGAGTTAGCGAGTACAACTCTCGCTCGTAGCCTCGTGCCCTCGTCTGCCTCTTCTCGCTAGCAGGTCGCATCATGTCGCTCGGCCTCTGTGTGCTGCTAGCCTGCTAGCAGGGATTTGTTGTTTATCTCAAAAAAAAGCAGGGATTGGTTGCTAGGAGCCTGGGAATCGATTGAACGCCACTGCTGCTACCCCTCTGTTTGATAATTTTCTAAATTGAATCGATTTCCCTCAGTTGTGAACTGAATTGATGATTTAACAACTGTTTTATCCCAGCGTAAAAAAAACCTTTTTCATCACTTCTATGTTGTAAGAATAAAAGATGAAGATATTTTACACATCGATCTCACAACCGAACCAATGGTTACTACTTACTAACTTTTGTATTCCATACTACTATTTTAGTTTTTAGCCATCTCTCTTGCACCATAATGGATTTGAAAATATATGTTATCTTTGTAATTGTAACCGAAACGGTTATTATAAGAACTTTTTTAAACTAAAAACATTTGCGCCAATTTTTTTGGCCCCGGGTGTGCTTCATTCCTGGATCCGCCACTGCCTCAAACAATGGCAAACCTAGCTTGCAAAACACCGAAGGCTCTCTCAATGTCCTTTCGGCATGCCTCTTGTGCCTTGGCAAATTGAATTTCCTTCTTAGTCTTGGTATTTAAGAAGGTTTTCACAAATGTAAACCAAGGAGGATAAATACCGTCGGCAAGATAGTACCCCTTTGTATAGGGATGCCCATTGATCGTGTAGTTGCAAGCCGGAGCATCACCACTAGCCTACGTAAATCTTCCGAAAAATCGAATCGAGAATGACTCAGTGATGGATCCGGGGCGGCCGTGACGAATCGGTCGCGGCTCGGTGGGTCTTGGGTGGCGACGACTCGGTGGCAGCTTCCCGCTGATGGGGCGGAGCATATCCGGGGGCGGAGACGGCGACTGGGTTTTGTCGTTGTGAGTTTTGCACAGTTTCGTCCGATCAATCGTGTGATGTATGGGTTTTGACCTTGTTTTCGTTTTAAACCAGGTCAATCTCAGTACAATTTTTACATACCGCCTACCTTTACTAAAATCTAATTTTAGTATCTTGAGTTTAATACTGATAATTCTTGGTATCCCATGTGCTAAAATTGTCCATATCGAATCATCCCAATTTAAAGCAACTTCGTGATAATAGGTTTGAGCTTTCATACAGCCGTAGCCCAATCAACATAAAAAACTAAGAGAAAACAAAAGAGGGAGGGGTGGATAAATGTAGCATAACAATTTTCTCGAATCTTAAAAACATTTTTAGAACAAAACTTATTGAGAAAATGGCTTAGTTGCTTTGAATTAAAAGAAACTTAATTTGATTTTTCCAAATTTGGTGCTTAATAAAAATAATTATACTTCAATTAAATATTTTACTTTTGGATTTTAGTGGAGAAGTACCCATTCAAAATTATAATTTATGCCTTTCTATGAAGAAAATCCTGTCCAAAAATCAATTACAGTTTTTTCCATAAAGAAAATGATTTCTTTTATTTTTTCCCGGCCGACCGGCAGCCCAGCCCAAGCCAGACCGCTGCCCAGATAACGGACCAGGCCGGCGTCCTTCCCGCTTGCGGCCCGCAGCCCAGGAAGCCCATCCTAGCAACCCGCTCCCGCCGCCGCCTCTCTCTCTCCAGCCGTGGGCCGTACAACCTGGCCGCGCAGGCACGCGAGCGAGAGCTCGGCCCAGCCGACGCTGCGCTCGGTAGAGCGAACAAGGTCGGGATCCATCATGTAAAAAAAAAAAAAACTCGGGATCCATCGATCCCTTTGTTAAAAAAGAAACTGTCTGTTCAAGTCGTTTAAAAAAATCTGTGCAGTTTCGGTTTTTAAAACCCCCCTATTGAAACTCGAATATCTCCACCTAAGAGAGTTTAAATTATATTCCATTTGTTTGGGTTTTTCCCTACTCTAAATCGATCAGCACCACCAACCTAAGCCCCTATATAAGCCTCAGCCATGTAATCCACGTCGTCCCAAAGTCGAAACCCTAGTTTTAAATCCACTTTTCACTTTTTCACTCCCACCGGCTCGAAACTTCCTCGTGAGCTGGAGCTCTACAGAAATTTGAAGCTCTTCTGAAGTTAATTCAATCCCAACAAATCATGCAGAAAATCTAACCGGTTATATCTTGGCAGCATGTTCACATTTTTTCCTCTATCAAATCTTAGATTACCAGAGGTTTGTATTTCGAGATCTAAAATAGACTTCCCAATCTAACATGGCTATGCTTTATTTCTTTCTGCCGTGGATGAACCAAATATGGTCAGCTTGAATAGTAGCTGCCTTACTTAGCCAGACAGCTGCATGCCCCATTCGGCCCATCCCTCTTACAAAGATCCATGCCCATGGACAACAGAGGATATACTCAGTGGCGGAGCCAGGAATTGAGACGAGGGGGGTCGAACATATAACGTGTAAATTTTTGAAGGCACAAAAGGATGTTTATACAACACACAACAACACAAGAAATTGTCCAGAAGATCCAATTTTCATCATTTATACAATAGAACTACCAAAAACACGAAAAGACATCTAAATGACTTAAACTAATAGTATCATACCATTAAGTTGGATTTATGCCAGGAAGACGAAAGTGTTGAGGTAGATGGCCTCGACGTTCCTTGTAGGAATGAAAACGCATCATAATCTTCTTGTCATCAATTTTTGCAAATATCTCTTTCTCAACATAGCAAATCATCAAGTTATTCAGCCAATCATCACCCATCTTGTTTCGAAGGTCTGTCTTTATAATGTTCATGGCAGAGAAAGCTCTCTCAACTGATGCTGTGGCCACTGGTAATGTCAATGCAAGTGTAATGAGGCGATATACCAATGGAAAGATCAAATGATGTCCGGTATGAACAAACTTGAGAGCCAGACCACTCAGACTATCACAAGCTAAAAACTCGTGACTTCTCTTCATGACATCAATGTATATGTTGAGTTGGTCACTTAAGAGATAGCAATCATGTGAAGAGAATTAGCAGAGTACATATTTGCAAGCTCAACTAGCTTGCCATGATCAAATCTGCTAAATGAGTCTCTAGGATCAAGGCATGCCGTGAACATTAATAGACGTGTAGAAGTTTCACCAAATCTGTTGTTCATCTCAACTATGTTTCTATCAAGCACCTGATTAAAGATTTGTACCTTATAATAATGCAAGCAAGTAACCATCTTGCGTGAGCTCCTTGGATAACCCCTGGCACAAATGTTATCATCCATATTCGGCACTATAATATTTCTTCCACCACAAAAATTAGTAGCGGCCAGCAAGAGAGGCTCCCATCCATCATCTCTCAATTTCTGCAATAGACTTTTCACAGAGACAATCATAACACCAAGCAATCTCTCCAAAACCTCTCCTTTTATGTTCACAAACCTGCAAGCAAGACCATATATTATAAGTTGTGAGAGTATAATAAATGAAACTAGCAACTAGTATTATAAGTTGTGAGAGTATAACTAACCTCACCATCACGGCCATTTGCTCTTTAACCGATACATCACGAGACTCATCAACAAGTAGAGAGAAACTAGAATTTCCAAGCTCACTCATTATGACTTCCATAGTCTCTTCCGCACATGCTTGTGTAATATCTTGTTGGATTTCATGAGATGTCAATTGACAATTGCCAGGAGCATTTTCATTGATCACATCCGCTACATCCTTGCATATTGCACCATACCAATTCAACAACTCCCGAAAATTACCCTTGTTCTTGGAAGTGTTAGACTCGTCATGCCCACGGAAAGCTAGACCTTGTTCAATAAGAAACCGTACAACACCCACAACAGCCCTCAAAGGAATTTCATAATCAATATGTGATTTCTCCTCCTGAGAAGTGATAGCATATGACACACTTTGCTTTTTATTTCTGAAATCTTCACAACTATTTCTTGCATTGTTGTGAATGCTACTTGGCCCACCCACATGAGACGTGAAATTTTCCGAGGCTTTCTTCGAATTTTTAAACCCCTTTTTTGTGAAAGCATCATGTCCAGATTGTGTTAAAGATTTGAAAAGGAAACAATAAAAACAGAATGCAGCATCCTTCTCCACACTATACTCTAGCCAATCATATTTGGTATACCATACATCTCGAAATCCCCGCCAATCTGGACCAAATTTGGTTTTGGGAAATTTATGACCAAACAATCGACTCGGGCCTCTCGACAAATATGCCCATCTCATTTTATCTCTGATTTCCGAGGTACCAAATTTATCAATTGGTTTCCGAATTCCAGGATCAGCGATGACATTTGCTAGATCAAACATTTCAGGAACATTTGGTTGTTGAGAATTCTACAAATAGTAAGCAATCAGTGAGCAATATCCTACACAAGCAGTGTTGTACACAACTACACAAATACACATCAAAACTAAAGTAAAAAACTGAAATCTGAGAGGGAAATTTAACCTCTCCGGTGGCTGTCCTCCTGCAATTTCCCGAAGACCCGGCAGTCCCGTCTCCACCGAGCTGCAGCGCTGCCACTCCTTCCTCAGCCTCCCCTGCAGATTCGACCTCCTCAGATGACTGCTCAGATGCGTCCTCTTCTTCCTCTTGCCAGTGCTCCCTTAACCAAGCTGCCTCCTCTTCAGCATCCATGAGTGCGCGACGACGACCGGAACCGAATGGGGCGAGGCGGGAGAGAAGGCACTGTGGCGGGAGACTGGGACTCTGGGAGAGGAGGTGCGGCGTGGGCGCGTGGCAGGAGAGGAGCACGGCGGCGGGAGAGGAGGCGTGCCGTGGCGGGTCGACCAGGACCGTCCTGGCGCCGCGCGCACCCGGACGGACGACGTGCCTGAGCCGGGACTCGATGCGCCTGATCCGGGCCGCGTCGTGGATGGGCGCGCCGGTGTCCTCGTCGCGGACGAACACCAGTGCGGGCGTGGACGGTGCCGCAGCGCAGGTCGTGCAGCACGGCGAAGACCTCGGAGAGGAGGCCCGGGCGGTCGACGCCGACGAGCTCGAGCAGGCAGAGCCTCTCCTTGGCCGCCGGCGAATCGCACCTCGGGAACGCGTCGGCGGTGGCGGCGGAGAGCGCCGACTCGACGCGCGCGAGCAGCTCGTCGGTGGCGGCCAGCGGGGGAGGAGGCGCGGCGTGGCGGCGGCCTGCCGTGGCGTGGGGGAGCAGAGCAGGGAGAGGATTAGGGATTCGCTCGGGTGTGGTTGTGGGGATTTTTTTTCTTTCTTTTCCTGCCTTACCGACAGTGTTGCTTACCGATACGAGTATACCGTATACAACTGACCTGGGGTATCGATTCCTGATTTTGGTCAGCCGAGTCGGCCGACCAGGGTCGACCCCCTAGTGGCGCCGCCGTTGGACATACTGATATTTGTTTGTCATATTAGGAAATAAATACCAAATATTCAAAAGATTAATAAGAAATTTGTGGTGTAATGGAGCTGACCTAAACCAATTGGGTGTCTTCAAATTTAGAGCGAAAGCATACCTATCGAATCAACATTTCATATGTTTTGTAAAACTTTCTCTGCCAACAATTTATTTTCTTTGTAAAATTGTTGTCATTATGATGCTGATTATTAATGGCGGTTTACCGAATATTTCATGCATACTTGATATCTTCCAGCAAGCCAGCTATGGTTGTTGACTTACTTTTGCAACAAAAAAAAAATGTACTAAGCATATATTTGTTCCTTGCATTTTCTCTACTTATTAGCATATTTCTCCCGCAACAACGTGCGGGGCATCATCTAGTTAGACTAGGAGTTGGTGTCCGTATAGGTTTGGAGTTCGGACAATGAACTAGGTCGATGAGGTAGTACTATATATACAATGGTCTTGTATCGATCAGATTATATCGAGAAAACAGAAACAAAGAGAAAGTTTAGAGGGCGCGACACACACCGTTGGCAAAAGTTTTTTTTGTACGCATGTCTAGACCTGGCCATTTCTCGGGCCGGGTCGGGCTCGGGCCGGGCCTAAAAAAAGCCCGACGCAGAAAAACTAGGCCCGAGCCCGGCCCGGCCCGACTATCGGGCCGCAGAAATCAGGCCCGAGCCCGACAAAGCTCGAAAAAGCCCAATCGGCCCGGCCCGACCCCAGCTAAAATGTTATTTTGGACAGGCCCGAGCCCGGCCCGATGGCACTGTCGGGCCGGGCCTGGACGGGCTTTTTCGGGTCGGGCCGGCCGGGCCGGGCTGCCCATGGCCAGGCCTACGCATGTCCTTGTCTAGGTTCATGTGATCGATCCGTGGGCGAATCCAAACATGCTCTACATATGGCCAGGTGTTCACAACTCTTACAAATGGACAAGTAACCACTTCTGGTCACTAGTTAATTGTACCGACCAAATAATTAAGATTTTTGAACACCTGAACACTAGGTAGAGTATATTTGCAAAATTAATTAAACTTGAAAGTTGAATTAGACACACTAAACTGAACACTGCTAAGCATGACTAAGCATAGCTCAACAAAGGCTCCATCTGGGTTTCTAGGCGTGGGAACATGGCATTGGCTTATGTATATGTGGTATGTGGAGGCTATAATTCATGGAAATATATGATCCATTGATTACTTGTCTTGGCAAGAGATTTCCTCACAATCAAATTTTTAGCGTTCCTGATATCGTCCTTCACGGTAACCCAAACGTTGCAGACACACATAATCAATAAAATATCCAAATAACACCAACAAGATCCAAATAGCAACCAGAACATAGATGAATATCATTTAGACAAAATAGACGAAGGAAAAAGAAAGTGAATATTTAAAAATTCAAACTCTTACGGTGGGTAGAAATTAGATCTGAAGTAGAATGATGGATCTGTATTTCAAATTGGATTTTTTAAATACAGTGGTTGTAAGGAATGAACATATCAACCTACGAGTTTATTTGTTAATTCCATTGCTACTACCAACAAGTCTCGTGAAACTTTGTTACTACCTCTGTTCATTAATATAAGACGTTTTAGGAAGCTAACTTCCTAAAACGTCTTACATTAAAAAACGGAGGGAGTATAAGACAAATGCTATCCTTTGTGAACTTTTTTATTTATAGTTTGACCGAGTTTGATATTTGGGTGCCCATTAGTTACAACTACGTAAGTCTATTATCCTATGTGATTTATAGCTAAAATTCGGGTGCTTAGGTCACCCTTGCACTCGTTGTTTCTATGCACATGCATCGTGCGATGTGCCACCTTAGCTAGAAGAGAATTGATGTGCGACGTCTTTTCGTCCGACGTTTGTATGCTGTGGCCCTTCGATGGCATCAAATCATCAACATGGTCGGACAAGGATTGTCGGAAGCAAAAGCAATTTCATAGTTAGAACCACCTAGGTCTGATTTATTTAAAACTAAAATTCAGGTGCTTAGGTCAAAGTTTTCTTTTAGATTTTATATTTGGAAGCTCGATTTGCATCAAAGAGTTTGAACTTCTGTAGGTGAAAGGTTAGATCTTCGACGTAGAAGCTTTAGAAGTTACATCAAAGAAAACTTAAATTCTAAGCATGGGAAAAGAAAAGTGGGATTGGGGATTGGGAGAGGCGGGGAAGAGACGTACGCTCAGTGATTTTTGGATACAAATACGATCGACCGTGGTATAGAAGCCACAATAAGGAGCCCTAAGTGAGAAACTTGGACCTAAAAGGCCAACAACACAAACTCCCAAAAGACCATACCTTAAGTTAAGAAGCAGTCGTTCCTCACAACATAGCCTTCTAGGCAAGAAGCTTGCGATATTGGCACGGCTCAATCAGATCGAGCAAAGCATGCATCCTGACACCTCGCGAGCATGCAGGGACCGATCACTACTCGATTTGATTGAACCATGCCAACATCGCACTCTCCCGGCCAATAATCCTCGGAGTCCGATCGAGGCAACCAACCATGGAAGCACAGCTCTAGCTCCCCAGATGCAAAACAACCACACCATCTTATGGCCTGCCTGAACTCAGGAGACCGAGCGAAAACCTTGACTTGCAGGTTGTCAATGGAAGATGCTGGCTAGGAGCTAGCTGAATTAATAGGCGGCAAACCGGCAATGGAGAAGAAAAACCGCGGAGAGATGGTTGAGACGTCGGTGTCTCTCCCACGAAGGAAGCAAGCATGCACCACGCAGCCGGGAAATAGAAATGCAAATTGCGAACCAGAGACAGAGAGGAGCCGTACGTCTCTCTTTCCTCCGGTCCGGTAGTGGTTGTGGCTGACGACTCGCGGCAGCTAGCTTGAGCCAGCCGTCTACCAGTACGTGCCGTCCTGCCGAACAGCTCGTTTGTACGTACGTGCGTACGCGTCTATGTCAGCTCGTCTGACCGGCCGGACGGCCGGGAGCACGCGCCAAACGTCGCCGACGCCTCTCAGAGCTGGCGAGATAGCTTAAACTATGCTTGCTGCGTTCCACATCTCCAACTGCCCACTGGAGTACTGGATGCTGCCTATTTTGATCATATCAGCTGGACATACCTCCTCCGTCAGCAAAAATAATGGCAGTAGTAAAATTGGGTGCAGTATCCAGTTGATCTCTGAACTTTTGTCACCGAATTCTAAACCATATATGCACATAACTGTATACCTACGGATATCAGAGATCTTGTTATCGGACTGAATCTACACAAGGTACAACGACCTGTTTGTTTGTGATTCTTCGACAGCAGTACGTGAAACCACGTACCATGCTCAATTCTGATTGCCCATGACCGTACTTGACGAATCTCTAGCTAGCATAGGGGTAGGATTATGATGGTCACGTTGCAGAAACCTTAAGGCGACACAGGAGCTTGAAATGGACAGATGGTTAAATCGGCAGATGATTAGCAGCCAGATATCAATACGGAACAGGAACCGGCGAATAGAAAACGGCAGATGCCTAAAAATGTGAAACTCACGCATAAAATCTGCCAAAAAAAACTCTAGACCTGAAATGGCAACCAAATGATTGCGAACGAACCCTGATCAAATGCGTGGATTCGATTGGGGTTAATTAGCTCGAGACTAAAGGAGAACGAACCCGCCATGGATAATGTGCTGCTTTAAGAAATCAAATCGTGGGCTCGTCAGCACGATCTAAACAAATAAAAAAGACACACACGGGGGAAGGATACGTGGAGATTGTCGAGCTAATTTGATTGTACGTTGGGTTTTATACTACTGCCAATTGCTCAAACATATGCTGGTACCAGCAGGATTAAAGAAACGGTGAGTCGCTTATATGCAACTGGCCAAAGTTTGGATTGGGAGAAGACATACGCCAAAGGGGGAGATGCTAGCCTGTTCTTGACATGATCGGGGGTTCAGAGACAGGCAGACGTGCAGCGGTGTTGTACTTCAGGATCTTGGAATGAACCGAAAATTCTCATCTCAATTAGGCATTCCACCACTGACAGAAATTAAATGTGTAGTTAGAGCATCCCCACGGCAGCCCCGAAAGTTTATCCGGCACCCCTGAAAACGTGTCCGCTATGGGGATGCCGCATACATGCCCGGCACGGGGCTGCCCCAACAGCATCACCCAAACCACCCCCCCCCCCCCCCCACACACACACACACACACCAATCGACAACAAAATAAAGCAAAAGGTTAAAGTTTCATTCAAAATTTGGTGATATTTTACAATATTTTGAAGATGTCACCCTAACCCTAGTCCTCATCGTTGTGGAACATGTCATCATCATCATCGTCGTCATCGATGTAGACGGCGGTGGAGGAGGAGGAGGAGGTGTCCCGACGTGCGCCAGAGCTCTATTTTGAGTTTTTGTCCAAGAGTAAAACAAATGACCCTCGAGGTCTAGGGGACACCTTTTTTTTCTTGACAAAATCAAAAATCATATTTTAAAGTAAAAAAGTTCGATTTTTTTGGATGTAGTCAATAATGTATATTACAATCGCTCAAAATCCACATGATTTTCGGAAATGTGCACTGTCCACTCAAATCCACATTCTTATTATTTTTGTGTGTCCTACAATATAAAGTAATTTACATTGTCACAATATATATCATCGAGTAAATACAAAATTCTTTTCAGAACCTTTTGAAACTTTAAAATATGATTTTTTTAAATACTCTCACCTCTTGGCAAACGCGAATTCTCCGAAATAAAGTTGTCTTGGGGACTGCACATGACTTTCTCGGCTCCGGTTTGAGGTTGGTTCTCATCTGGATGAATGTTATGACTTGTTGAATATCACACCTGTTCTTCGAAAATAAACATCGCGGCCGTCGACCTTTTCCTTCGTCGCGGCCGCGACGCCTCTCAAGCTCAACATCGGCAAGGGATCAGCTTGTTGATCTTCCTCACCCTCCCAACCATCTGGCATGAACGCAACGATTGCATCTTCAGGTTGAAGGAGACGACAATCCGTCAGATCAGCGTTTCCATCAAGAATGAAGCTAAGGTGTGGGCCTTCGCAGGCGCCAAAGCCCTTCGTCGGTAGTTGTGGGAATCGCCTTGAAATAGCGGTGTCTTTTCCCCGAAAGGTCCATTTGGAGCTCGTCCTACATGGAGCTATTTTTTTTCAATATTTTTTGAATCGACATTTTAAAGTTTCAAAAAATTATGAAAAAATCCCAGATGTTGAAATTTACGTAGTCCACAGTTCTGCAAATTTTCAATCCAAAATAGTTTGTACTCTGACCTACATAAAAATAACAAATTCTGTCAGATCTAAAAATTTCAATCTGACACTGTTCACCGAGTCAGATCCAGAAATTTGTCATTTTTACACAGATTAAAAATACAAAATATTTCGCATTGGTTTTTTACAAACTGGTAGAACTGATCATTGTATATAAATATATTATTTTGCAGAATTTTTCGAAGCATAAAAATATCAATTTCGAAATTTTCAAAAAACGGGCTCTATGGAGCCCGAGCTCCAAAACGCTGCTGTCTTTTCCTAAGAAAAACAAAGTAATGGGCCGGTTCAAGTTGGACTTTAGGAGCATCGTACATGGCTGGACGGCGGATTAGATTCGGCCTCCCCAGGATCCACGAAGGCACGAAGTGTGGGGAAAGGGCACTTCCAGTCCGGCCGCCGCCACGACACCCCGACCGACGAGAGCGAGAGAGGGAGAGGAGACGGAGAAGAGATGGCGCTCACCAACTTCATCGTGACGGTGGCGGTGGTGGGCGGGGCGGTGCTCCTCTTCACCACCGACGTCCGCAAGTCCGGCGCCGTCTTCCGCCGCAACGCCCGCCAAATCCGACAGTGGCTTGAGGAGGACACTGTCTCCGCCGCATCCAAGTAACGCCGCCGAACCGACCTCCCGCTAACTTTCTTGCCTGCCTGCTGATGTTCTTGTTCTAGTTAGGGGTTAGATGTCGATGCTAGTTTTAGCACGCATCTTGTCTCATCAGGGTTCGATGTCTAGGTTTAAGTTTGGGAGTCAGTTTAGAATCGGAGAGAAAAACTGGGAATTGGGGTGATCCCGTTGTCCTATTTTCTAATCTTGGTGTAGTGTTCGAGTAGACGATCTTAACCTTTATTCACAGCAACTGTTTTGAGTGGTAGACTTTAATATGGTTAGTTGATATTCTGGAGGCAACAGTGGGAAAGCTTATTGACTGCTGGATATGAATCATGAGTTGCTAGGGACTTTGTGAGGAGCTAGAGACCAAGACGGATGAGGTGGATTTGGCTTGGTCCATTAAAGAATTTACTTCGTTCTTGAAAAAAGAGAGCATATTTTTAAGCATGATTTGCAGAGTTAAGGGTTGTGTTTCTGAACCCGAATCTTACAGCAGAGCAAAGAGTATCAAGAGTAGCATGTTCTGAGACTCTTCTGATAGTTGGCGCCATAACAAGCTATGATCTTTCAATCGATTGCTAATTGGCATAGTATATTCGAAGTGGCTCAAGGGAAATAGAGAAATTAAGTGCTTTACGAAATGACAACGAATCTGTACTTGGACATACTGCTGTGGAAAGAACTCTAGATTATGCTTTCTATTTAAGTGTTCCTACATATTGTGCCACACCGTCCAATTAGCTATCTGATAAGCATAATAGCATGTTAACTTCATTCCATTGTTATCACAACCGAGCTTGAGCTGGGTTGAGACCAGTTTTCAATGTAGTTTAGGACCGGTTGAGGTTAGCTAAATAAGGTTTGGAGGGTTTTGTGTTGGCCCAGGGCTTCGGTCATGTGTCATATTCTCGTGCAACAGTTAGCAAATCATACTAATACATGTTGGTACCCAGAGAAAGAAACACAGTCTCATGTTACATTTATAATGAAGCTATGTGTCGAGAAGGTTCCCGTATTATTGTCTAAAAATGTCTGTCTGCTCAATTGTTTGCAATTGAGATTCTATCCCTTTCTTCTTCAACAATTATAGTTTAAATTAGATCCATATTTCTTACTTAGAAAGTGATAAGTTAATTAATGTATAAAAAGCAAGTATGATTGTACTGAACACTTTTGTCATCTTTAACTATTGTAATGTGTATTAGATCCCTATATATTCTCAGTTCTCACTTCGGTCTTTACCAGCATGCCTACCTTTACGCTCTGCATATGGCAATATGTTGATGTAATGACAGTATGACACCACTTCTTACATATTTGACTGGTCTCACGACTAGTTAACTATAATTACCGCTTGATTTTAAGCTACTCGTAAATCAATTCTAGTTCTTATATAACTGCATCAAGTTGTAAAAGTACATCCGAACTAGCATTATTATATAGTTTTGCAATTCATGTATGATGGACCTAAATGCTACTCTTAGTTGGTCTTAAATCGTTTCACAGAACAAATAGTTTGCTGTGCGTTACCATGTAGCACATTTTCCATGTTCCTCCTACCACATCTGAGTTCCACTGATGAGTTTTTTAGGACAGTGCCAAACCTTATTACCATATGATCTGTGTGTTTACTAAACTAATGGTCATTTGTTGATATGCACAACAGTCATAGTTCACTAGTAGAAAAAGGCTTATAGGTGGATTGAGCGTTCGTGTGTGGTGCGCCACGGCTACTTATCCGTGGCGCACCGTTAGGCGATGCGCCACTACTAACCACATAGCCGTGGCGCACCTCCCCACACCATGCGCCATGGCTAAGTTGGGACGCGGAAGGGCGAGGTGTGGACACATACTCGTAGTGCACACCTTTCTGCTGCGCCACGGCTACCGTTGTATTAGTGCCGCACACGATGACCCTGCGCCACGGGTATGCGTCCAGTTTTTTTCTCTCAGATCCAGATCCAATCTGATCTTATCGCAACCACAGCCACACACGCGTTAGCCTTATCCTCTCTGCACTCCTCTCTCGTCCCCTGCCCGTGACTCTATCTCCTCTGGACTCCCTCCTCCCTCGTCTCTCTCCTCTCTCCTCTGTGCTCCTTCCTCCCCCCGGTCGCGGCCGCGACAAGGAGATGGGCGAGGCGCGCGGAGCCGGCGCGCTAGAAGGTTGTCGCGGCCGACGCTCGCCACCGTGCGACGAGGACCCAAAGCTCCCCCGCGGCGGCGACGAGGAGCCGTCGTGAAGGCCTCGTGTGTATGGGCAGCTCCACCGGTAGGAAGCCCCCCGCATCACACGGCCGCCGCGAAGGCCCCCGTGCCTGGACATCTCGACCGACGGCGGAGCCCACCGCGAAGGGGCGACCCTGCGCAAGCTCTGGAGGCGGTCGTCGTCCCGGAGCTTCCTGGTCGACCCGCCGTGCTGAGCAGAAGCCCCCCGTGCGGCGCTCCGCCCTCCTCCGCGTGCTCCGGCTCGGGTCCGCCTCCTCCGCCCGCGTCCGCGAAGCCGCCGCCGCCCCCACCCCCCGCCCGCCCGCGGCGTGCCCTCCCGTGGCTCAGGAACGAAGCCCCCCAGCGCGCAAGCAGCAGGACGGAGCCCTCCGCGGCACGTTGGCCATGAAGGAAAACCATTGCAATGTCCTCCATTGCGAGGACGACCTCGTCGGCGTGGACAACCGGGACAGAGCGACGAAAATGACGGCGGCGGAGCGAATGGAAACGACCCCTCCCCCCCCCCCCGCGATGCGGGGCGTTTTTTTTAATTCTCGAAATACCATTCCCGTGGCGCATCTGGTTGTGTACCCGTGGCGCACGTTAGCCGTGGCGCAGGGTGCAGATGTGCGCCACGGCTATTCTGTTACCCGTGGCGCACCGGGGCACCTGCGCCATGGCTAAAATGTTACCCGTGGCGTGGCAATCCTTTTAAGCTACTCGATAAATCAATTCCTGTTCTTACATATTGCATCAAGTTGTAAAAGTACACCGGAACTAGTGTTATTATATTATTGTGCAGTTCATGTATGATGAACCTAAATGCTACTCTTAGTTGGTCTTAACGTTTCACAGAACGAATAGTTTGCTTTGCAGTAGCATGTAGCACATTTTGCTTTTTCCTCCTACCACATCACGAGTTCCACTGATGAGTTTTTCCGAGTAGTGCCAAACTTTATTACCAAGGGAATCTGTGTGTTTACTAAACTAATGGTCATTGGTTGATATGCACAACACTCATCGTTAAATTGAACAATTCTGCAGGTCTGCAAAAGAAGCGGTTCCGCCTCCCAAGAAATTCGATGCAGAGGTTCCCAAGGACAAGCCAAAGGATCACTGAAATGGACATGTTCACATGATATTACTTTTGTCGAAGTTAGTAACTTGTTCTATCTGTGCTAAGTCATAGAGATCTGTAGCTCATAATGCATCCATGACAAATATGTTTCATTTCGAGAGAAGTATTTTGGGCCTGTGTAGATGCAGACTATTGTAGGATTGACAGCCAGTTGACAGTTATATTCGTTGTGAGGACCTAAATATGTAGAGCTCTTAGCCAGAATAAGATAATCACACTAGCTTTGAAGTCTTTGGTGTGTGTGGATGTTCTTCTATCCGTTACAGCATGCATGCTTGTTGCCTTCCATATCTAGGGCTCTTACATAATTACATATACTGAATTGTTCTTATTTTCAGCAGTTAACCCAACACTGATATCTTTTAATATGCAGAAACCATCACAGGCCTTCCACGTTGGTTCCTTAGACCAGATATTGCCCCCGAAATGTTTATTTCTGTGTGAAACTAGAAAGTGAAATCTCTTGTTCAGAACTGCTGCATTTTATGAACAAATTCAGCTCAGGATTTCAGTTTCGTTCCATATGTTTACTTATGGAATTTAAAATGCTCCGTGCCATTGGTATTTCAGTGTACGATTGAACTAATCATCAACTGCTCGGAGGCCCTTGCTCCATAATTGCCATGAATATGGATGCTATCGTGCCGGTTCACACCTTCATAGTGCAATTTACACAGCTCTGTTTTGTGAACTTTTCGTACGATGCTGTGATCCGTACGTGGCCGTCTTGCATATCATTTGTATTCGTGGGTCATGTTTAACCAACCGCATGCCTAACATCAACTCATACTGGAGAACCTGGTCCTCTAACAGGTGATAGAGGCGACCTCCAACAGGTGATCAAAATGGATGGTCCATTGATCCTCTGATTGGTGGAGAAGTAGGGGCAGCAGAGGTACCGCGATCGTTTGGTGGCAAAGCAGAAAGGTAATGATGTTTGGCATGAAAGACAGCTAACAGTCTGAACCGCTCGCATCAGCTGATTCCCAAGGTCACATAGCAATCCAGGCAGGCCATGATAGGTGTCCGTCGAAGTTGTTGGTTTCAGCTAGGGTTGCACCAAAGGCATTCATAGTGCTAGGACAACGTGGACAAGACCTGCCAGGAGACCGGTGATTATTGTTGGAACAGCAAATCTGAGGAAATTATGTGCAGCGTGTCGGTATAAGGAGAAACGGAGAGCCCCTGAAAGGCAGGGTTACACTGTTCTTCGGTCGGTATCAGAGACTCTAAGGCACTGTATTTTAAGTTTCAGACCTTTCCCAAGTGACCTCATCACGGCAACGATAAGTTGACATCACCCTGTGCCAACAAACACCTGGAGCACGCACGTCAGTTTATTAGGATGTATACTACTTGGCATCCTAATGAGTGTACATCCAATCCGTTGTCAGAAGGCATCACTTCAGAAAGGAAGGGGAAAAAATAGGCCGAAAGATGGCGCTAGGCTGGTAGCACCTCTCCGGTCGGCCCGGTCACCAGCCGAAAGAGCTATCGATATCACTCGATCGGACGGTGCCGAAACACGTACGAGCTGCAACAGTTTCCTATCTTTGTTGCAGTTCGACACCAACCTCTAACTGCAGCAGCAGAAGAAGTATCGATCACACGAGCGGCTAGAATAGATTAACCAGAGCAAGTCAGTCCATCATTGGGGTACTGTGTTTCCTTGGACCGGTGGACGCATTGAGTGAGTGACGGATTGATCCGCCTGCTTCCTCTGGCAACCAAATCCACCAAGCCTGTGTCGTCCGTGCTGCTGCTGCTGCCCATCAATCAACCACAATTTCTGGCATTAATGGGCCCGCCCAATCATGTCGTCCTCCACGTACGTGCGGGCGTCCGTCCATCGGCCGGCCGGCACGGCGTGGCAGCCGCCCGCCGGCCGGCGACGCTCCCCGACACCGCCTCTGCCCACGGGCGGACGTTACCGTTTTTATCTGAACATCCATGAAATGGTGGTGGGGGGAAGAAGCTAGCTCCACCCGAGCGTACGCCTAACGCCCTACCGCTGATCTGTTCCTTTCGACAAATTTCTGCCCTTTTCTCTTCCTCACGGGAGAAGATTTCGTCCTAACCACCGTTTGTTACAAGCTCTATTCATAGACTGATCACTGATGGAAGAGTTGATTACTACTTCACCTGGCGTACTGCCGACTGATTGATTTCATTGATTGGTTGCTAGACCCGACCTGTGTTGTCCAATCGGGCCTGTTGATGCATTCTACTGTAAAAACTCGCACCAGTAGCTTTTGTATTTTGGTACAAAATGCTGTTTTCAGCAGCGATCGACCGGAGATCGGCGAGAAACTTCGCCCGACATGGCATCAATTGGATTCCCCAAAAAGTGGGGCAGGATCAAAGGAGCCACGAACAAGTTGCAGGTACATGCCAGCCAGCCGTGACCACACTTGTACTGGAGTATATGTATCTATGCACACCTCTTCTTTTAGCCCGGCCGTAGCCCATGCGTATACTGTATGTCCTCCCAATATATGCATTGATATGTATATGTATATGTATGTATTGTGTTTAGTTACAGATGGAAAGGAGAAGAAGAAAAAAGGTACACCGAAAAACAGAACATGGAACACAACTGAACAAAAAAGAGTGTGAACTAAAACAATCTATGACATACACTTCCTACCTTTCTTTTCCAGCTGTATACAGATTTTTTTTTTCCTTAGCCTCCCCAACAATAATGCCTAAACAAAAGGAATTAATCTAGCTAAAATTAAGAATCATCTGAAGAGGAAGAAGAAAATGAAGACTTGTTGTCTCATATTAATATATAGCCCTTCCCATGCATGAATCACTACCTCCAGCCACCGTATAAATTTGTATCTCTAGATCTTCTCTTGTTGCTTTCTTCTCTCCTTTAAACTCCTCAATTCGATCTACTCCAGATAATGCAATGCACGTGGATGAGCCATGAATGAAAATAATCAGGATATGTGTGTAGGCATCAACAACCATTGTAGTCTCTCAAGGAGAACCGGCCGCTGCCGTCCGGCCCACCCGGGTTGCCGGCGCCGGCGTGCTGCAGGCCCAGCGTAAGTGACACGTCTCCGGCGGCGGCCGCGCCTGTCGCGGCGGGCCCGTACCTCATCCTGACCCCGGGCTCGAACCTCCCGTACAGGTCGTCCGCGACACCGACGTGCGGATCGCCGCCGAGGAGCTCCACCGGGTCGAGGCCAACGAAGGCGGCGTCCGCCGCCGAGGGCCCCGCCGCGCCGGGGTCGAGCTTGTGGGGGTGCACGCCGACCATTCCGTGTTCTTGCTGGATGCCGTACCTGCCGCCGCCGTGCTGCATTACTCCTTGCGGCGGCTGCGAGTGCGCGTGCTGCATCGCGCCGGTCGTCGTCGGGGAGTGCATGTCCTCGGCGCCGGAGGGGTCGTTGCCGGACTCGGGTCCGCCCGCGCCACCGCCGGCTGAGGAGCCCTCCAGCTCCTTGGTCTCCTGCTGGTACATCTCCTCGATCATGGGCTTCCATAGCCGGACTCGGGCGTTGATGAACCAATTCGAGACCTGGAGTGCATCCAAAGGCAAATCCAAGGAATTATTGCAGGCATAGGCAGGGTCCATATGGAGCAATGGCGCTTAGCGTGCATGCATCATGTGTACAAGGACGTGTAGGGTAGTTCAGCACTCCTCGGTTCCTCGCTGTCATTTTCAGTTTTACCATGCTTATTATTTGTCCTGTTTCGTTTGTGTCATATGCTATCGTATTTGTCAATATCAGTAGTTCCTATCCAACACTATGGACTTCAGATTAGATGTTTATGTATGTGTCTCTCAGTCACTGGTTCGTTGCTCACGACTAAATGGTAAATGGAAATAAAGTGACATTATCATACTACTAGGCTCTCCACCCTCAGGAAAAAAAAGCCATGCTCTCACATTGTTCCTTGCAAATATGTCACTGAAACTTATTTAGAAGAAGATGCATGCCACTAAAAGAAAAATTCTCCATGTATACGGCTATGCTACCACCGTCCCAAAATACATGACGTATAAACTTAATCAAATGTCAATGCTTCCTAAGTTTGATCAAGCTTATATATACAAAAAAAGATCTACAATACAGAATCAATATCAATAGAGCCTCCCTAACATATATTTTTGAAATGATTTGTTATGAAAAGCATTCTACCTATTGCCTCTTGGATTCTTTTCCCATGTTGAATTCACGGAAGTTAATTGTTATTTCAGGAAAAATGGGGAATGGATTTAAATCATACACTAAGTATATACCCTAAATTATCAAAATAATTACTCTAAACTTCTAATAAAAACAAATAGGAAAAATTAGAACTATATATGAAATCAAATGATCAATCTAAATAACGAAAAAATGACTGACTTACATAACTAACTAGGATGAGAATTATTTATTTCAATAATTTTATTTGCATTTTTATTAAGAGTTTGTGCAGTGACATGTATTAGTTAATCATTGAGTTGGTTTTCAAAGGGCAAGGATGTGCGTGACAACTAGGACATGAATTATGTACGGCCTCATGGACATGTATGTTGGGTCAGAGTATATTATGTATCACATTCTTAAATACTGGTTTCAAATTGTCTAACTCTCAGCACATGATAGTTTATACTGAGCATGATGAACTGTTTGTCTATTGGGAACTAGACATTAGGATGTTATATCATGATAAAAATTGTGTATTTAATTTTGTGGGGTGCATTTATATATTTCACCGAATTATTACTTTGGGCTTTAAGCAACCAACTCTATACATATATACACTTATTTGAATCATGTTAAGTTCACCAAAGAAACATGAGGAACATATAAATTCCATACAAGTCGGTAGCAATGGAACGCGGAAAAAACATAACTCGGAGTATTTTGTTCCATGCATGTCATCAATAGATTAATTATCCCAAATTTCTATGCAAAATAAATGTGGTGGCTCTTAAAATTGTTTTTACACCTCAAAAATCATTTTCCTTCTGCTATATTTATAGCTCATGAAATTATGTTTTTTGATCCTGAAGTTTTTTTTCTGAACTGGTCAATATTGATCATGTGAAAACATATCCTATTTAACTTTGCAGTGCTCTTCTCATAGTTAAAACCAAAGCCAAAAGCGGTTTGCTAGGTCAGGAAGTAATTGTTGATTATCCTAGGGCTCCTAGCTACTTCAATTATTTGCATATAATTTTGAGAACGAAGGTAGCTAGGGGGCACACATCAGTTATATAAACTAAAAGAGAATATATTAAACGTTTTGCTTCAAGATCAAGTTAAATGAAGATTGTTCGCATAGAAGGTGCCATTAGTTGCATATTGATTAAGTGTTTGAGGATGCATTCACGAGTACAACAATGTTGATGTAATCAAAGCCTTATGAAATCAACAGTTGGCTGAGAAAGTTAGACGTACAAGATTATAAATTTAGAAGCAGGGATTCTCCGTGTGTATCAAATCAAGTAGGTTCACTAGTCAATTTCTAGCTATACATAGAAAATTTAGATAGCTATCTTGGAACAAACGTACCTACTGGCCGGACACAAAATAGTAAAGTGCTCACGAGGGGAGAAGGTTAATTATATATCTTAAACAAGCTATACCCAGGACGTTGCTAGCTGTAATTCATCATGAGGAGTTTGATTCCTTACTGTGCAAACGAGATAAAGAAAACAACAATACACATCTCGTAAGTTTCCTTTAAAAAATGCTTTAGTTTTACAGAGTCACCATGATTAAAAAAGTAAGTACATGCGAGCTACGACACGAAGAATGTTCAAGAACGTTCAGGTTTTATTTGGATGAAAGGTTTTTCCATTGAGTGACATCGACCACACGTATATGCAGGCATGCATAGAGTTTGTTCACGAGTCCCGGAAGGGATAACACGCGACAAGGAGCTGAAGAGGGACAGTGCTTGCGTTGTCGCATTGGGCAAACATCAAAGGAAAAGTTTGTATCAATCTATAAGAGAGGTCATGGGTTAACTAGGACATGCATGTGGGGGTACCTATGAAGGGACCACGTACGTCCAGGAAAGGTACAAAAGATATATGAACTGAAAGATAGGCAGATTCCTAAAAATATAAACTGAAAGATAAAAAGCATATATACGAACAGCTAGCGTACGCAGAATATATGCATGCCCAATATGTGGACATGCATGCATCGCTAAGAAATATGCTACAGCTATGATATCCAGTTACCTTAATTTTCTCATTAGTTAGTCGCTACGTTAAAGAATCAGTCTAGATCGGCTTGATTTTTTAATTTTAATTCGATATGCAAAGGTTACGGTTAATTGAATTTCAAAATTATTAGACACTTACCAGCATTTACTGGGATCAACGGAAGCATAGTAATATTTTGGGCAATCCAATTCCTAAAATGATCATATGTAGAGTTTAGCTCAAAAGGATTGTGTTCTCTAGCGCAATGCCTTAAAGACTCGACATGACGTTATCCTTGGGCGACTTAGGCGAAAAACTTAGCCGTTTCCCTCCCCCTCTACCACATCTCCCCAACCTTGTCGTAGGGGCTAATGCCGGGCAAAGCCCACGTTTGACACAGGTGGCAAGGCACTCCTTTCGACGTGATAGGGGTGCCAGAAAGTACCCCACCACCATGGTTTACACACCGGTGCACCATTGGTGGTGGCTTCGTTGAGGCAGCCCAGATGGCTCATGCTGCACCAAGGTGGGGTGTGTGTGTGTGGGGGGGGGGGGGGGGGGGGGGGGGGGGGATCTCCGGTCGACGTCTTAGGAGCGATGGTTCCAGGCCTGCAGCTGCATTGCGTCGCGCGTGATACAAATCCCGACGGTCGGGTTGGGACGCATCTCACCCATCTTCTTCCCAAGACTGCTCCTTACCCTTGTTGTCAATGATTGTGTCGTGGCTTTTCTCCATGTGAGGGGTTCGACTTAGTGGATTTCTTTGATGCTCATGGGCCATCCAAATCGCCGGACTGAGAGGCTAGTGATTGATCACCAGGAGTTTCAGTGGTGTTTTTGTCTCCGACTATCTCTGTCGGACACCATGTTGGTTCCTTGGGGAGTATTAGATGTTATATATCTTAGAAGATCCACCGCCGAGATGGTGACCGATACATCGTTCGATGTCAAGGATGAGAATGTGTTCTCTAGACTTTTGAACCCAACAATGACACACTTCCGTCCTTGCCTTGGTGAATATGATGCCCTTCTGCCGTTGTTCTGGCGTTGTTGGTTGAACCAAACATCCCATACGAAAACCCTTGCTTTCGACATCACAGTTTGGAATGGGTGATGTTGTCGCTATTGTATTTTCCCTTCTTGAAGATGTTGTTACGGAAGAATGATGGCTTATTCATAGATGTTTAGGTCATGTCTTGTCATGGTTAGTTATTGTCCGGCCACAAGTATCCACGGAAGGAGTAAAACTATAGGCGACAAACTTTTCGCCCTGCTCCAAGCCTTCGTTCACACGGTAAGATGTTTTTCAGCGACAAACACACAAGCTCATCATTCATGGTCGAATTCTTCCAATGTCACCCTAACCGATTGCTCCATCCTAGCAACTTGGGGGGGTTGCTCCCTCTAGAGCATCTAGAGAACAAGTTGGGCCATGGAGCTTTGACCAGGCCATGATCAGGGTCAAATTAGGGAATGCGTCCCTCCAGACACAAAGGAACTGCACCCAAATGCAATTGATCATGATTGATGCTCAATTGATCACCCCAAAAAAGAGGGTGGAGGCTGGAACTCGGCCAATGCCGACCTGCCGAGCCATGAGCCTATTAGAGTATACCCTATAGAGTATGGTCGATGGCAGCGGGCACGGAGCACAACCAAGTGTGGACACAAAGCCTAGGTAACCGAATTTTGTTTCTTTTCGAATCAAATTTTGCATTGCAGTGCTGAGTAGAACACTCTAGCGATTTTTTCACACGTCTTATTCATTTTGATTTATATGAAAAACTCATGTATTCTCCAGATGCTCCTTTTAAGTTGATTATGGTACGGTGCTACAAAATTATATAGTCGTTATATATGGCATGGCCATTAGATTGTGCACGCTAGAGTTAGAATGTATGTGGCGTGCATAATTAATTAAGTAGCTCTTCACTTCAATGTGGCTAAAGAGTATGCATACACACCTCTTTCTTGTTGTTAACTTCACATTATGTATGTGTTAGGCCTGCATGATTACTAAACAACCAAAAACGTCTACTAGATGCCAAAAATAGTACTATATGCGTGCGCGTCCAATCATAAAGCTAACCAAACAGCACAATCGGTTAGGATCAACAGTGCAACACTCCGTGCGCATCCAAGAAAAATATCTACTAGTATTGGATATGAAACGATCCAATGTACACGATGCAAGGAATATGCAATGCATGCACAGTATGTAGATATGCAAGGAAAGGTACAAACCTGGTTCCTGGACAACCCCGTCTGCCTCGCCAACAGGTGCTTATCGGCGTCGCTCGGGTACCTGACAGACACGGCACGAAGAACCACGCATCAGCCAGCATACGTACAAGATGCAAAATGGAGGGAGGGACTAGCTAGCTCGTTAAGGCTGCAGTATATATGCGCTCCTGCCCTCCCTGCTGCGTTACTGCAGAAGCAGTCAAGCAGCAGTAGCTAGTGGCAGGAACAGCACCACCATGCACTGCCGCGGGCAGTGCACTATTCACCAATCATATACGAATTATACGTCCACTGATCATATGAGCAACATATATACATAAACTACACATGCATGTGCATGTCGATGCAGCTAGCATGAACCAAAGTGAAGCAGATTCCTAGATGAAATAATATCCTCTGGAGTCTGCTCTCTTGATCTCTCGCAGAGCATGGCAATGGCATGCAGAAGCCATTAAAGGGAGCTAGAGCTCGCCCATGCTAGCTGATACATGCAGAAGCCAGAAAAGGCTCCTAGGAATGAAGGAAGAATTGCAGGCGACGGCAGCGTACGTGGTGGCGCAGCTAGGCTAAGCTTTTGCGCGAGGGCGCGTGAAAAGCTTGGGAAAAAGAGGAGCAAATTCCTGCTGCTGCTGCTACGTGGTGAGAGGTGTCGACAGTCGACGTACACTGACTAACAGTATGCATCTGCATCTGATCTAGCCCTGCTGCAGCCTGCAGCCACTACCCGCAGTAAAACTACTGGAGAAAAGTTAAATTTCTGCAATGATGGGAAAGTAACCCTGGCGGGGGCAAAAGGGCGGGAATATGCACAGTCCCCGGCAAGGCATGGCTGCTGTCCCTGCCGGCCGGCCAGTTTTTAGCGTGGATCTCGAGAAAAATAACCAGTGTTAGCTTTGGCTAAAGCAGCAAACAAGACAGAGGGAAAGAGGGTGCAGATCGAAACAAAGCAGAAGCAGCTAGCACTCGTAGTAGCAGTAGTACGTAGCTAGCACCATGTCGCCACCGCATTCGATCGATCCCAGGCAGGCTAAGACCTAGAGAAGAACAGTCGCATGCATGCATGCAAGTATGGATGAGGTGGCAATGCGAAATGTGTACGTACGGGTGGAGGAAGTGCTCGAAGAGCCAGGAGCGGAGGATGGAGACGGAGCGCTCGGGGAGGCCGCGCTGGGGCCGCCAAGCCTCCTGCTCCATCATCCCCATGTGGTGGAAGGCCCGCTGCTGCCGGAGGCTCTGGTCGATGGCGCGCAGCCGGGGGGTCTCCCCTTTCGTGAGCCCCGAGCTCGTGCCGGCGTCCTTCTCCCCCAGCAGCTCGCAGCTGTGCCGGAGCTGCGCGGCGATGGCGTCCTTGAGGCACCGGAAGTGCCGGGACATGGCCTTCTGCGCCAGCGCCGTGTAAGGGGTCGCCGCGCCGAACCCCATCACCGAGTCGAAGAAGTTCACCACCATCTGCATCTGGTCGCAGTAGTGGTTGTACCGCCGATCCACCTGAAATTTAAATTTACTCAAGATTGGTCATCTCATCAAGGTAAAGAACAACAGAAAGGAAGAATTAATCACCGGCTAGCTAGAGGAATGAAAACTCAAAGTTACACAAGAAACAAACTTTGGTTGCGGGCAATTAAGGCATGGGGATCGATGGCGTATCATGTGTCGCTGGCAATAATTATGAGAAATGGAGGTGGAAAGAAGGAACAAACAGATCGACGGAGCCCAGCACAGCATGCATGCAGGCCCACGGCCGTTTGGCAACAGCAAAGCTAACTTGCATCATGCATGTGCCGATTTTGTTCCTGTGCTCGCGCTGTTGATCGCCGATCTCTTACCAATTATGTAGTAATATATAGTATCCAGGGACATGTGACCGCTACCTCTCTCTCGTACTTTGTCACTGTTCCAATTCTAACTAACAGATCCCCACCCCCACACAGAGCTACCTGAGCTCATTAGCTAGCCAGCTAACCACACATGCATGATGAATGCTTGCTTGCTCCGATCAGTTGTTCGCACCAGCTAGCCAGATATACTACTACCTTTTTTTAATTTGGATTGGATATATTTACTACTAGCTAGCTAGCTAGTACTACTCCTACTAGATTACTAGAAATTTAGAATCATATATAAGCTTTCACGCACACTAGCCATACATGATTAACAAAACTTTCATGACGCGACAGAAAGATCGTACTATATGCGTGGGCGTGGATGGATCAACGGAAATACTGTATAATAATATCAACGGGTGGCCGTACTTTCTTTCCCTTTGTGGTGGAAGATATGGAAAGAGAGAGTGCATGCAATCGAAAAAACATAAAGAAATGGAGGCGATGAATGCTGCGGCAACAGCTGCTATCACGGCAACAACCGCACAAAAAGAAATCAGGGGTTGTGGGATGTTACTATGATTGGAGATTCAATATCTCCCTTGGAGTTTGCGTCGTGACAATCCACCAGAAAGCTCTCTGTCCTCTCCTGCCACTGCCTGCTGCCATTGGCGGCCGCCTCGCTGTGCATGCCACGTCCGAATCCAAGTCACTCTTGCTTGTGTGGTAAAAAAATTTAAACAGGAGCCAGTTCGTTCGTCGTTTCCTTCTGGAGTTGGACGGCCGTACGAGCTAGCCCTACCGGGCTACCTACCGTCTGTTACGTCCCTACCAAAACAGCGGCGGCGCGCGCCACCGCGTACCGGCCGGAGCTATGGACACCATGCATGCATGAGAAAGAGAGAGAGAAAAGCTGCGTGTGTGTTTGTGGGTACGTGCCTCGTCGAGCATGGAGATGAGCTTCGCCTTCTTGCGCTGCTGCTCGAACCGGTCGGCGGGGGAGAGCTGGGGCGGCTCCTTGGACGCCGACGACGGCGACTGAGCGGCGCCGGAGCTGGAGGCGCCACCGCCCTTGCTCGCGTTAGGGTTCGACGCCGAGCCGCGCTCGCCGCCGCCGCCCTTGATCGTCTGCCCGCGGCCGACGCTGCAGAACTCGTCCAGGAGCTCCTGCGCTGCGCGCGTGTACTTGGAGTTGCGCAGCACGCCGGCCACACCCGCGGGGCCGTACCCGACGTGGAGCTGCTGCCCCATCGAGCCCACCTGGCCGTGCAATGCCATCGGGAGCTGCTGCACCGACGGCGCCTGCTGCTGCTGCCGGTTGAAGTAGAGCACGCCGTCTCTCACCCGTAGCTCCTCGGCCTGCTTCGCCATCTCGAGCTGCTGCAAGGACGGCGACAGCGAGAGGGAGAGGCCCTGGCCTTCCACCACGCCGGCCCCGCCGAACGAGCTCGCCGCGTTGCCGTATGCGTGGAACGCTTCGTGGTGCTGGATGGCGGACTGTGCGTCCGATGGCGGCGGCGACGTCGGCGATGACCTCGACTGTTGCTGAGGGTTCATCAAGAACAGCTGCATCGCGGCGGCTGGGTCAGTGGCGAGGCCCGCCATGCCGCCCTGTTGCTTCGGCGAGGACGTCTCACCTAACAAGTTGGTCCCGCCGAGGACCACGCCAGCGCGGCCAGGACCGCCGCTGCCGAACCAGCCGCCGTCGCCTGGCGACAAGCCGGCCACCCCTCCTGGCCCCTGCCGGAACCCGAAACGGCCGTAGTTGGCGTTCATCTGGCTGGCGAGCAGCTCGGTGGCGGACGGCCCCGACGGCGTCTGGGCGGAGAAGTTGAACATCTCGGCGAGCATGTTGGAGGCTCCGGCGGCCGCCGCGTGGTCGTACATGGCGTCGGGCTCGGCGTGGTCGTCGCCATCGTCGATGGGGAGCAAGCCGGCGTCGGTCGGATCGAAACCCTGGACCCTCAGCTTATCGCGTCGGCTCTGCTGCGCCACGTGGTGCTGCTGCTCTTGCTGCTGCTGCTGGTCCTGACTGGATCCCGGCCGGTCGAAGCCATCCGAGGAGAAGCCGCCGTAGACGCCGCTGTGGAATCCCTGGGAGTGGGACATAGAACTCTCGGTGGCCGGCGCCCGGCCGTCGTAGATCGCCGCGCTGCTCTTCGGTTGGCTCACGTGCGCGGTCGTCTGATGCCGTTCGTGACACGGTGGCGCCGCTATTCCCATACCGGCGGCGCCACTGTCATCATCGTCGTCGGCGCCAAGAAAATCAATCCCCTTCTTCCGCAGCAACCTGAGAGGTACATATCGGCAACAACCACGGCATCAGAAAATTAAATTAAGAACCTAACCAAAAAAAAAATAAGAATCCAAAACCGGAGAAAAAAGAAGAAGATCCCAATCTCTTGAATTCCCAAACTCCAACTTTTTGGCACGCAATTGAAATAGGTATGAACAGTTTGAATCGAACTGAATCGACGCGCTAGCTAGCTAGCAAATATAATAGCTTAGCTTTGAGGTTCCGTCGGCGCACACACGCGCTCGATCGGCTAGCTTACCTAAGAGGAGGAGGAGCACATCGTTATCTCGGCGAGGCAGTGAAAGGCTTGGCTCCGAGAGACCTCCTCCTCTCCTCTCCAGCTCTGTCTCTCTCGAAATCTCTTTATCTCTCTCTCTCTCTCTCTGCTGTGAGTGACTGACTCTATATTTTTTTCCTCCTCTCCTCTCCCTTTGTCCGGTCGGGAGCAGCAGCAGTTCTTGGTCGCCGTGTGCAATCGCCTTCTGAAAGGGAAGAGCGACTCAAAGGAGGAGGGCAGGGAGGCTAATATACAACCCGGTACTGGTTGCACATAAATAAAAGAAAAAACTCTCAGTTTCTGTGATGCTCTGCTGCTGATCCCTCCTGCCGCCGCTGTTGCTGCCGATGATATCGGAATTGGACAGAGCCCAACCCAAAGAGGGCGCTAGCTAGGAGTAGCTAGGAAAACGTCGCTGTTGCTCCTCTCTCACCTCACTCCTTTGGTATCGCCCCCTCCCCCTTCTATTAATTTCCTTGTGCGTTTAATAATCAGCATCGTTGTTGTGTGATATGGTTAAGTTATTATTGCTGGTGCTGCTGATGTCGTACCCTTGTTTTTATTTGTCTCCCCTTGCTTTCTCTCCCCCTCCCTTTTCCACTAGCTACTGTCTTAAGAGCAATTCTACAAGATACCGCAAAAAGTGGTCGAACCGTAAGTTTACAGTTTCGGACGATAAAACGGCACCAATCAGATCCTGCAGAAGGGCCCAAACCGTGATTTTTATGCGGTAAACCGGAAAACGAGCGCCAATCTCGCATATACCCGATACGAGGGGGCAATTTGTAGGTTTCCCGTATATCAATCTCCTGCTTGGTGGGAGAGGCATTTCTGACTTCATGCTTTCATATGCCGGAACACCGCCGTACCGCCGCCCGTCGATTCCGCCGCCGCACAGCCACAATCGACCCCTCTCATACCGCCCACGTCTCCCAGCGCTTGCAACTCCCGCCGTAGTGACCAAGCGCAAATGGTAGGGCAAGTGCATCTTCACGGGTGCTTGGGTCGCCGCAACTGCATCCTCGGCGCCAGGCCAAGGTTCATGGATGCCTCCACACGCGCCAATTCGGCGGCAAAAGTCATCCGCTTCTAGGCCGACAAGGACGAAGAAGGCGGCCACTCGCGGACGAACTCCTTCTCCTCTTCCTCCCGCGCTGACAACGAATAGGGTCACTACCTCGAGTGTTACCGACTTCAGCGCCCACAGTGTGCTCGACGATTCGAATGAGACATCAATTGACACCGTATTATCCAAATGTACGTGTGTCAAACTGGTATATTTTTTGTTAGATGCTCGATGATTAGATGCTTATTTACTTTGTTCTTGCATTGTATAATTTGAATGTGGTACCTCCTTCGTATGTTAGCTTGTTGGAGGATGCTGCGTTCACAACGGTGAAGTACCATTAAATTCATTCGATCAAGAATTTGTTGTTAGGAAAGACATGGAGGAAGTGTTTGATGCTTCTCAAACAAAAGATAACGGAAAATCAGGGAAACGTGCATTACACGGAAGTTGAGTATATTGTTTTGTGAGGGCACGGGAGAGTGTGACTCGTGAATTACAAGAAATATTGGCGGCAACGTATTAAGGACAAGTTTCATCGTCTGGTGCTAGAACCATCACCTCGCTCGTTGAGATCTTTACAAATCTGATACGACGTCATCAAACAATCTTGTAGCCAGTGGAATAGTTGTTTGGAGCAAGTGAGGAATGGTCCTCCAAGTGATTGAACCATTGATAACTATAAGAGTTTTCTCTATGTCATTTATCATCAAGCAGTTTATGTGAATGTTTCCACTTGAATTATGTTCAATCTTGTCTGTTGCAACTTTAACTCCGCCTATGTTGTCTCAACATAGCCGGTCCCAAGCCCGGATAAAGGAGGAGGGTTGTGATAGGCTTGGCGAGCCAACGTAAAAACTCAGCTACTCTCATGGAGATGAAACCCAAAAGAACCTCGTTGGGGCGTAACCCTCTTAGCGACGCGCCATATCGGAACCCGGGTGTGGTGTCAAATAGGCAAGGGCCGGGCCGCCACCCCCTTGGTGGCGCGCCGTGTCGTGATTTGGATACGGTGTTAAGTGAGCAAAGATCGGGTCGTCGCATCCTTAGTGGCGCGCTACACCGACGCACGGGTGTAGTGAAAAATGAGCAAGGGTCTTCGCACTTGACTCGACGAGTGCGGAGGGTAAGGAAGTTAGCCGAGCCTAGGAGGATCCGATTAGGTAGTTGGAATGTAGGGTCCCTAACAGGTAAGTTACGGGAGTTAGTTGATACGGCGATAAGGAGGCGCGTTGATGTCCTATGCGTCCAAGAGACCAAATGGAAGGGACAGAAGGCGAAGGAGGTGGAGGATACCGGCTTCAAGCTATGGTACACGGGGACAACTTCGAACAAAAATGGAGTAGGCATCTTGATCAACAAGAGCCTCAAGGATGAAGTGGTGGAAGTCAAGAGACAAGGGGACCGGATTATCCTAGTCAAACTGGTTGTTGGGGACTTAGTCCTCAATGTTATCAGTGCGTATGCCCCGCAGGTAGGCCACAATGAGAGCACCAAGAGAGAGTTCTGGGAAGGCCTCGAGGACTTGGTTAGGGGTGTACCTATTGGTGAGAAGCTCTTCATAGGAGGAGACCTCAATGGCCACGTAGGTTTTGAAGGGGTGCATGGTGGCTTTGGCTATGGTATCCGGAACCAAGAAGGAGAAGACATCTTAAGCTTTGCTTTAGCCTACGACATGGTCGTAGCTAACACCCTCTTTAGGAAGAGAGAATCCCACCTAGTGACTTTCAGTAGTGGGCAACACTCTAGCCAGATTGATTTTGTCCTCTCTAGAAGGGAAGACAGACGAGCTTGCCTTGATTGTAAGGTGATACCTGGAGAGAGTGTGGTCCCTCAACATAAGCTGGTGGTGGCGGACTTCCGCTTTCGGATTCATATCCAGCGGGACAAGCATGCCAAAGTCGTTAGAACGAAGTGGTGGAAGCTAAAGGGGGGGGGGGGGGGGCAGCTCAGACTTTCAAGGAGAGGCTTATTAGGGAGGGCCCTTGGGAGGAAGGAGGCGATGCAAACAATATGTGGATGAGGATGGCGAGTTGCATTCGATAGGTGGCGTCAGAGGAGTTTAGGGTGACCAGGGGAAGGAGAAGCGATGCTAAGGATACCTGGTGGTGGAACGCTGAGGTTCAGAAGGCTATTAAGGAGAAGAAGGACTGTTTCAGATGCCTATATCTAGACAGGAGTGCATCCAACATGGAAAAGTACAAGGGGGCAAAGAAGGCCGCGAAGCGAGCGGTAAGCAAGGCAAGGGGTCGAGCGTATGAGGACCTCTACCAGCGTTTAAGCACGAAGGAAGGCGAAAGGGACATCTATAAGATGGCCAAGATCCGGGAGAGGAAGACGAGGGATGTCAACCAAGTCAAATGCATCAAGGATGGAGCGAATCAACTTCTTGTGAAGGATGAAGAGATCAAGTGTAGACGGCGAGAGTACTTCGACAACCTCTTCAATGGAGAGAATGGGAGTTCTACCTTCCAGCTAGACGACTCCTTTGATGATACCAGTAGACGCTTTGTCCGACATGTCCAGGCGTCTGAGGTCAGGGAGGCATTGAAGAGGATGGGAGGAGGCAAGGCGATGGGCCCTGATGGTATTCCCATGGAAGTATGGAGAGGCCTCGGAGACATAGCGATAGTATGGCTAAGGTCTTGTTTGTTTGGGCTTTTAGAGGAGCTTTTCGCAGCCGGAAGCTGAAGCCCAAACAAACAGCCTGCTTTTAGGCGCTGTGGATCCACAGCCCGAAGCCGCTTTTAGTACAATGGACCAAATCAAGGTGGGGAGGTACTTTCCCAGCAAAGCTGCTGCTTTAGAAAAAATAAAGAAAATTACACTCAGTTTGCCACCGCAAAATGAAACGTTTTCCTGTTATTATGTACTAATCATTGAATCGCTTGACACATCAAGCCCGACGAGAGCTCGTTTGGGTTGCCGTCGCTCGGCCGCCGCCGCAACTACACGATCTGAAGCCGGCACTGCGGTCACCGCTGGACGCCGCCTCCACTCGCCATCGTTGACACTGTATGCAATGCCCGGCTTTGACGCCTCCGGTCCGCATGCAACTCCCCGATCCCTCCCTTTACGTGTAGCTCATCCTGATTGCTCTTTTGAATTCTCACGAGGGACACAAAGAGCTAGGACAATTTCTTGCTCCTACTTGGTGCCTTGAACGGACACAAAGGGACTAGAATATATAGCGTGAGTGATTAGCATAAAACCACCAGTTTGATGTAAAATGTTCGGAAAACCACCACTTTCCGTTTTCGTAGCAAATACCCACCACATTTGGCTTCACCGTTCGCAAATAGCACTGATCGCGAATTGAACATGGATTGACGGCAGAACTGACGAGTGGGACCCACCCGTCAGGCTGTTAGGGGCGACGTGGCAAAAGGGCCCATCGTCATGCTGACATGGAACCATCTGACTTTTCAGCATAATAAAAAATTTATAAAAAAATGTCCCTGGGATGGAGGCCACAGGAAGACGCGAGGCCAGGCCGGCGCCCTGCTCGGCTGCTCGCCGCCGTTGCTCGCATGCTCGCCGTCTGCTCTGCTCGCCCGCTCGCCGCCATGCCCGCGTGCTCGCCACCGTCACGCCCACAACCATCTCGTGGCCATCACGGTCCATCATGGACGAGCAGGAGGCCATGGTGCTGTGTCGCGTCCCGCGGGCGCGCAGACCTGCTCACGGTCATCGTATGCCACCACGACGCGCACGCCGGCTCCCTCGCCCGCGTGTCCTCGACGCGCACGCGAACGCCACACTCGGCAGCTTCCTCGGTGTTGTGAGGCGCTCCGAGCGTCCGACCTTGAACGCCTAAAAACTCCACAGCGGCGACCAGGCTCACGACCACCGGTTGTTGCCCGACGAGGATGACGCTGCACCGCGCACACTGGACGTCCCGGACCCGGACGGTTGGAGAACACGAGGACGGGAGGGGAGCCGCGGCCGTCGCGGCCAAGCTCCGCGGCCACAGCCACGGGTGCGGCGTCGAGCGAGCAGGAGCTCGACGGCCGGCAGCGGCCGCTCCTCCCTTGGCGCACCGTGCGTGACGCGCTGGCAGGGGGCCTGCACGGGCGAGCGCCGGCAGGGCATGGACCGGGCGAGCTCCGCGCTCCGGCCGGCCGCCGCTGTGGACGGCGCGGGCGAGCTCCGCCGGGGGCCGGCACGGGCGAGCTCCGCGCTCCGGCCGGCCTCCGCCCTGTACGGCGCGGGCGAGCTCCGTCGGGGGCCGGCACGGGCGAGCGCCGGCAGGGCGCGGCCCGGGCGAGCTCCGCGGGCCGGCCGCCGCCATGGACGACGCGGGCGAGCTCTGCCGGGGGCCTGCACGGGCGAGCGCCGACAGGGCATGGACCGGGCGAGCTCCGCCGGGGGCCGGCTCGGGCGAGCTCCGCGCTCCGGCCGGCCGCCGCCATGGACGGCGCGGGCGAGCTCCGCCAAGGGTCGGCACGGGCGAGCGCCGGACGGCGATGAGCGGAAGAGCAGGGCGCGGCGGACAACGAACTGGCGCGGCGGCGAGCACGTGGGCATGGCACGGCGGCGAGCAGCACGCGGGCAAGGCACGGGACAATTTTTTATAATTTTTTAATTCGGCTGAAAAGTTAAATGGTGCCACGTCAGCATGACAGTGGCCCCTCTTGCCACATCGGCCCGTTAGGTGGGACCTGCATGTCAGTTCTGCCGTCAATCTATGTTCAATTCACGATCAGTGCTATTTGCGAACGGTGAAGCCAAATGTGGTGGGTATTTGCTACGAAAACGGAAAGTGGTGGTTTTCCGAACATTTTGCACCAAACTGGTGGTTTTATGCTAATCACTCATATAGCGTAGACGCCATATAAAAAAGATGTTATCAGTGCATAATAAAATGAATAGTTAGGATATGTGTCGTATTTACACTCGTAATGAAATGCATACGTGCACGGGTGTTGTCAATGATTAATTAAAAAATAGCAAATAAACAAGAGTAGTCTTGATATCTCAGCGTTATTTCATAGATTTTCTCAGTGCAGCCAGTCCACAACTGTATTGCCAAACGACCAACATTCATTACAACTGCTTCCGTGGCACAGCAGCTTTGCCACCACAACCAGCCCACAGTCGCTTCAGTCACAATCGCATCCGAAACAAACAAGGCCTAACTAAGCTTTTCAACCTCATTTTTCAGGCAAACAAGATGCCCGAAGAATGGAGGCGGAGTACATTAGTGCCAATCTTCAAGAACAAGGGAGATGTTCAAAGTTGCACTAATTGACGTGGAATCAAGCTGATGAGCCATACAATGAAGCTATGGGAGAGAGTCATTGAGCACCGCTTAAGAAGATTGACCAGCGTGACCAAAATACATTTTGTTTTATGCCTGGAAGTTCTACCATGGAAGCCATCTTCCTGGTACGACAACTTATAGAGAGATACAGGGAGCAAAAGAAGGACCTCCATATGGTGTTCATTGACTTGGAGAAGACCTATGATAGGATACCTCGGAATGTCATGTGGTGGGCCTTGGAGAAACACAAAGTCCCAACAAAGTACATCACCCTCATTAAGGATATGTACGATAATGTTGTGACAAGTGCTCGAACAAGTGATGGCGACACCGATGACTTTCCAATTAAAATAGGACTGCACCAAGGTTCAACTTTGAGCCCTTATCTTTTTACTTTGGTGATGGATGAGGTCACAGGGGATATACAAGGAGATATCCCATGGTGTATGCTCTTTGCGGATGATGTGGTGCTAGTCGATGATAGCCGGGCGGGGGTAAATAGGAAGTTAGAGTTGTGGAGGCGGACTCTGGAATCGAAAGGCTTTAGGCTTAGTAGAACTAAAACTGAGTACATGAGGTGCAGTTTTAGTACTACTAGGCAGGAGGAGGAGGAAGAGGTTAGTCTTGATGGGCAGGTGGTACCTGAGAAAGACACCTTTCGATATTTGGGGTCTATGTTGTAGAAGGATGGTGATATCGACGAAGATGTGAGCCATCGGATCAAGGCTGGTTGGATGAAGTGGCGCCAAGCTTCTGGCGTCCTCTGTGACAGGAGAGTGCCACAAAAGCTAAAAGGCAGGTTCTATAGGACGGCGATCCGTCCTGCGATGTTGTATGGCGCAGAATGTTGGCCAACCAAGAGGCGACATATCCAAAAACTAGGTGTAGCAGAGATGCGCATGTTGAGATGGATATGTGGCCACACAAGAAAGAACCGGCCGGGTTCGTAATGATGATATACGTGAAAGAGTTGGCGAAGCACTGATTGAAGAGAAGCTTGTCCAACACCGTTTAAGATGGTTTGGACATATACAACGTAGGCCTCCAGAAGCGGCGGTGCATATTGGAAGGATAAAGCTGGCTGAGAATGTTAAGAGGGGTCGTGGTAGACCAAACTTGACATGGGATGAGTCCGTTAAGAGAGACCTGAAGGATTGGAACATCGCTAAAGAACTAGCCATGAACAGGTGTGCGTGTAAGTTAGCTATCCACCTACCAGAACCATGACTTGGTTTCGAGATCTTATGGGTTTCAACTCTAGCCTACCCCAACTTGTTTGGGACTAATAGGCTTTGTTGTTGTTGTTGTTGTTGTTGTTGTTGTTGTTGTCTGTTGCAACTTTGTCAATGTAGGACCGCATTGCACAAGAAAGATGCAATCAAATGGCAGCCTCCAAAGGTAAATCATCTGTGCTCAAACACTGTTGGAAATTTCTTGAGCATAGTGAGAAGTGGAAGTTAAGGAATCAAGAAGCTCCTCCACCGAGAAAAGGAACACCGTGAATCGACGTAGATGATGATGACGGTGATGGTGAAGAAATAACAACATCAACAAGAAACATTGGAAAACCATGTGGAGAGAGGAAGTGGGAGGACAATTTGAAGAAGGCAGAAGCCGAAAACATGAATGAGAAGATAGATAAGTGGATGAAGTCAAAGAATAAAATTGTGGCTCAAACTTTATAACTAAAGAAGGAGTTGATAGAGAAGAAGCAACAAGATAAGATCACATGGGGGCTGTTTGGTTAGGCTTATTCCGCATCTTTAGACTTTGGCTTATAAGTCACAAAACCACCTAACCGAACACACCCAAGGTGACAACAAATTACAGAAGCCGATGAAAATAAGATGGCCGAGGAGAAGCGAAGGCGGATTTTGAGGAGCAACGACTCCTTATCGTGGAGCGCAAGATGAGACAAGAGATGATTGCCGATGGGAACAAGATCATGATGACAGATCCAAGGAGAATGAACGAGAAGGCGAGAGCCTATTGACAGATTCGAAGAGAGGAGATCCTGTGATCGATGATGGCTTTAGGTAGTGGTGGAGGCAATGAAGGAGATGGCAACGATGGTGGTGGCAAGGGAGGATATGGCTGCAATGGTGTTGCTTGATTCATGGGAAATTGATTCATACTTTTCATTATTTTTAATTGCTACTTATTCAATAATGGCCTATACTTTTGGATAAAACTATGGTCAAGTTTAAATTCGAATATTTATTATTTAAAAATATTTTTTAATGCTTAGTACTAAAAGATAGTGTTTATATTACTTAGTGAAAATAGGAAAACTATTGTCTAAATGCAACATATTCTCATAATCGCTAATTAATATTCTATTTTTGCGTATAGATTATGCAGGATCTATTATGGCCGAACCCGCCGCATATCGTAAAAGCTTTTTGCGCGATCCGCTAGAGTTCCTCTCAGTACTTACTACTGCTGCATCATCTGTTTTTAATTGTTATAAGATAAAACTATACATGGAAGTACATGTACCATTAGCTAGAATGCTAGATAGACAGATCACAGATGTTCATCAAGATGTTTTGCATTATCCGGCAGAAATAAATTGGTAAAGCAGAGGGGGGCCAGGGGGATGGGTAAAGAAAGCGAGGAGGCTGGAGGAGTCCCTCTCTGTATCTTTCCAGCCTTTTCTTTTTCATTTCGAAATTGACTAGCACTTGACAGGGCCTGGGGCCGGGAGCAAATTGACCCTGGCAAATTTGAAGACTTTTCATGTGCCTTAAAACGGGCGCCGTATGTCACATTCCATTCCTCTTTTTTGCAATTGCAAAAAGAAAAGACAAGAAAAGAAATGTACTCAGCTAGCTAGTACCCTCCTGTCACTCTCTGTTTATCTTTCTTAATTTTCTCCAAACTGATCGGCCAAAGTAATTCGCAGCTCCTACATTACGTGGAGAAACCTGAGCCCTCGATATCTTGGTTCAAATAGCGCAGCTTGCATTGCATGCCGGCCTAATCAATCCATCCATCTCGCTAGCTAACAGCCCGTACGACGAACTAACTAATTAAAACGAGCTAGCGTCTTCTTTTATTGCCCATCTCCGTGTTTTCCCGTGTTGACCCGATGAACTTGCCACAATTAAGTACTCGTTGTTAAGCCATTAAAATCCACTAGCGTGATCTTGTTGCGTTAACAGTGTAGCAATTAAGAGGCGGTTGAGAAAGATCGATAGCGAGAGAGAGAAAGTTCGATCAACAATTCAGAAATAGCAACGGAGGAGGTAATTTAATTCCTTAATTATAAGCCACATTTGTCCCGGCCATCTCTGACTTTTCTCCATCAATCGCAAGACCAAGACGAGGGGCAGATTAATCATTTTTAGCTAACTCTTACGCGAAACCTTTTTCCCAGCTAGCCAGCGGCAGCGGCGGAACTTTTTCCTCCCATCTCCTCCGGCCAGATCGCTGGTCCCCTCTCCCTCCTTTTGCCGCCCCGGCGACAGGAGGGAGAGGGGATCTCGTTCCTCCGTTCTGGCCTAGTAGTTAGGGTTTAGATCTGTCTGCTGTGGTGCGTCGTTGGGGTGGTGGGAGCGGCGTCCGGGCAAATAAATCTGTCTCAACTCTACTCACACACCGACGGCGACCATCACGGCGGCGTCTCGGAGTTGATGGCAACGTGTGCTGCTCGGTCCGTCAGATCGGCAGCTTGGTCTTCTCGTCGTTCTTCAGATCTGGCGAGATCAGTTTCTCGGTGTGTCGCTGGCGTTCGTGGTTATCCACGACGGCGCTGGCGGCCGGGGCGAGGTGGTTCTTCTGGAGCGAGGATGTTGGTCCGGAGGTGGTGGATATGTCGCTCTTCTCCGACTTCGTCGATGAGAGGCGACAAATCTTGGTCCAAGATAGCACGGGGACGTCCCCCGGTTGACGTGCCACAACGACATGTGCCTCACTGTGTGCAGCAGGCCTGTTCATCGACTCATAAAGCCTCGTTGGCGATGGTGCTTTCTCGGATCTTGCAAAGGTGGAGGCTCGACGTCTCTTCCGGCGTTCGTCTCGATGGCGCTGGAAATGAGCGGCGGCCGCTCGCTACGGTGGTTGCAGGAAATCCTATAGATGGTTTTGTATTTCTCGATCTCTTAGGATATTATCTGCAAATTCAGGATAATGATTTTATCCCGTTTTGTCTTTTAATTTCTACATATGTTGCTTATTGTAACTTGATTTTCAATTAATGAAATATATGGTTCTCTCAAAAAAAAATCATTTTTAGCTAGCGGCGAGGCGAGGCCTGTGATGCTGAGCTCCGGCTTAAAAGAGAAGATAAGGTGGCTGGCCGGCCGGCGTGAGGGCCGGGGAAGGCTTGCTTCGAGCGCGTGTTGCAGGTTCTTTGATGGCCCGTCTCTATCGGCTCGCCGCGGCCGTGGGATGGGGATCGGGCGGCGGCCGCGGCGGTGGTCCAGCGAGCTCGCTCGCCACGGGACGGGGCTTGTCGGCCGCTGGGAGCGGGTGAGCGAGGTAGAGCATCCGCCCGTTTCCTTCCTTCCAGTGGCGTCCCGATCAATTATTGGGCCGCTCTGATTTGGACCCGCCACCAGATCCTAGTCGCGCGCGCACAGTGATCAATCTCCCCGCCCGTGGCGTGCGTGGGGCCCCAAGGAAAGAAAAGATGTCTCGACGGTTTGCTACCTCCACGGATCATCCATCCACCATTGTTAGCTTAAGCTTAGCGTCGATGCGTTCGTCGTCTCCGATTGAGGAGTAATCTGGATCGTCAAATGGAGGGCGCTTTTTGGTTATTCCTCTTTCTCCTCGGCCTTTCACACGGGGACCTCCGGTTGCTTTCTTTCCTTTTTCTTTCTTGCGTTACTTTGTGTTGATTCCCCTCTCCCGATGAGACGATGATCGATCATGCGATGTAAACTCGGCTGCTTGATCACTTCAGCAAAGCAGCGTATCATATACAGTTCTGTGCCCTATCTCTATTTCTTGCAGCAGATGGGAATTTTTCTGATAAGTAAAGCTGAGCGCGGAAGACAATTTTCAGTACTGATAATTGGCCTGAAAATGAGAGGATGACAATTAATTGCCACGCTGAAAAGTACTAGTAGTAAAACTTTTAATACCTACTTATATCAATCGGTGGTGCACTGCACACCTATATCTATACGAGAGATGGTGACTACTGACTAGTAATACTGCTCTAGGGCTTTGTCCGAACCAAAGAGGCAGAACACAGTGAAGGGAAGTCTCGTATCCGATCCAGCCCCTCAACCGAAGGTGATGCGTCTCTTGTTCAGTGCAGTGTAAACTGTAGCTAGACTGGTAGCAGAGGGCATGCATGGTATTTTTTGTGGTTGACCCTGCTGCGGCGGCGGCCGAGGAAGAAGAAAGAAACCCATAGATTCTGTGAAACAGCACTACTATGTCCAATCAGTCTGGCATCTATGAATGGCAGTTTGAGGATTCATTTAAGGAGGAGAGAGGTCGACCTATTCCCTGTCATGTATGATGTTTTTTCTTTTTGGTATACACCGTGTCATGTTTGCTTCTCCTATATCAATATAAAAGGCAAAGCTTTTGCCTCGTTTCAAAAAAAAAAAAAAAAAAAAAAGGTCGACCTATTCCTAGCTGAAAGTTACTACTAGCTGGTACTAAAAGGCAAACAGTAGTGTAGATAGATAGATTGATGGAGGCAGTGCAGTCGCTCGCTCGCGGCCGATCGAATGAGATGCCCTCCCGGCATGGGCAAACATTGATCTGGATCAAGTACCACTCAGTACACAGATTGGTACGCATATGGCGCCTAGCTAGCTTCGGTCGGGTGATGTTTACCATCTGGTTGACTTGTATGCCGTCACGTCTACCAGACCTTCTTCTCTTTTCTCGATTTAAAAAACTCACATTCGTGCGCCTGATTTGACTATTAAATATAGAGATCGATGGATCGATCTCACCAACATAAAGGCATTCACAAGTTGACACCTTGCTAGGAACATTGTATATAGTACTACTCAACACGCAATAAAAAATGGCACATGTTCATATAATAGTACTATTTTTTATAATAAGAAAAACAAAGTGTGACCTGTAATTTTCTGTCTGGCTCCATTATAATTTCAGCAGAAAATAGAGATGGAAAACAAAATGGAGAGAAGAGGACCACGTCGGCAACAGCATCCAAGGGCGTTGCCCACCACTGTCCTTTGGGCATCTGGCCCGGCCGGCCGGTCACGTGAGGTGGCGGCTTCCCCACGTGCGCGTATAGGCCATCAGCATCAGCTCAGCTCTCCCTGCTCTTTCAAGCAACCAATTAACCTGCCCCTTAATCAAGCCTGCCGTTGGTCAGCTCACTCACTCACTCACCAGCTGATATTCCCAGCTTTAGACGGTGTCCAGCTCCTCGGGTAGGTCCCAAACACAAATCTTGAGGGCCCCAACCAGATTTGAGAGGTCGAATTCAACAATCCCATATGCAGCCCTGATTTTATTTACCAGTATAATCCAACCAACAGGGACGGAGAAGGGGGGGGGGGGGGGGGGGGGGGGGGGGTGGTTCTAGCCCCCCTCAACTATTATGTCCACAAGCTAATACTAATACGGTAGCATGGTACCATGTACGTACTACCAATAGCCAAGGAAATTTAATTACTTAGTATATTCAGCCCAAAGCCTAACTCATTAGTGTACTGCTTCTTAATGTATTCAAGTGAGTTAACCCCCCCCCCCCCCAGGGCGACCCGCGTCGCCGCCAAAACCCTTCCCAGCACCGACCCTCCACGCCGCCGCTGCCGCCGGCCCTCGCCGCAGCGGCGGGCCCAGCTGCCAAAGGCCGTCTGGGCGGCGCCGGTCCGCGGTCGACATGCGCGGCCGGGGCGGCGTCCCCGCGTCGTGGAGGTGCCGGAGGATCTCCTCCGGTGGTGTGCCGTGGCCTCCCCTGGCTGCGGTGGCGCGGGTGGGTGCGGCCGATCTGGGGAGCCCTTCCCTAGATCTGGCGCGGAGCGCGGGCCGGTTTCTGGCTTGGCTCCCGGCGGCCATGGCGGGCGGCCTGGCTGGTCGGGGTAGAGAGGACGGCTGCCGGCGCTCGCGACGGAGGGGTGGCTGCGGTAGCCACGCCCAGCGAGGTGGTGAGGAAGATGGAGGTTGATGTTTGCTCGCTGCTGGGCACAGTTCAGCATGTGGTGGTGACCCGCTGCCGGTGGTGGTCGGGATTCAATGGAAGCGGCGGTGATAATGGTGTCGGTTTGCTCCGGGTGAAAGCCTAGCACAGACCTCGGTCAGTGCCGGCGACGCCAGCGTCTTTGGACGTCGTTCCCCTCCTTGGAGGCGTCGTCGTAGAGCGCAAACCTCCCTTTGTCACCCCAATTCCCCGAGTTTCTCCGGGTGAAAACCTTGCATTGTCGTCGACTATGCGGGCGACGGCGGCGTTTTCGTCGTTTTTCCTCCTTGGGGGCATCGTCTTGGATTCTTGGTAACCATGCCTAGCTTGTGTTGTCATGCTAGCTTGTCCCATCGGTGGGTGCGTGGAAGTCAAGGCGGTGGCTTCGAGATGCACTACTGCAGAAAGACTTATAGCCTCCAGATGGTTAGTGACGGACAAAACGGTGTCCGTCACTAGTAAGTAGTATCAGCGACGGACAAGAATATGTCTGTCACTAGTACAAAATACTAGTGACGGGCTCATAAAAATGGCCGTCACTAGTATTTTTTTGTAGAGCCTTGCTGAAAGGGAAAATTATTTAGTGACAGATGTTTATAAATGTCTGTCACTAGTAACGATACGATCAATGACGGGCTGGCCGTCGCTATTTTTTTTTCTAAAGACCGGCTAGAAGGGATTTTTCTTTTTTTACGCTGGACCATATATTTTTCCCGGGATATAGAAAAAAAATTAAGTTGGCGCGGGTCGTGGCTGAAAATTTCAATATAGCAGCGGGATCTAGTCGCTCATCGGTGAAATTCATCGTTCTATGCGAGTAGGCCTAGCCACCCAGTTTTTTTTTTGAACAAGGGGAAGGACCCCGAAGGGTCCAGACTGCATTAAACGGTGGGATTACAAATTACAACAAGGACCTCAAAGAAATAGAAAATTACAACCAAGTCCCTGACTATTACAAAAAGGACCTTAATTAAAGAAATGGAAACGCAATCAGGTCCTACTCCACCGAGAACGAACAGCTCAACGCTGCGGCCATCGACACCATCGCCGGGGACATGGCCACTTGGAGATGGAGCGACGAAGGATGCCGCATCGGAGCTGAAGAAGGGCCTCCGTAATGGCACGCCGGCCTGGAGGTTGAAGACACTTTGGTGCAGCAAGCACCAAAGCACGGAGTGGCCCCCTCGGCCAGGAAGAACAGAGACGCAAACTCGCCTCCGTTGATGAACTCCGTAGGTTGCAGCCAGAAGATCTCCCCGTGGAGCTTCAGATCCAAGTCGCCAGTCCTTCTTCCCGCTACCAGTGCGGCGTAGAAGAACTAGCTCTTCAGCTCCAGAAGTTCCACCATAAAACCTAGCCTCCGGTTGCCGAATGAAAAACGCCAATCCGCCATCAAACTCCGCTAGCCTCGGTTGCCGAATGAAGGTGATGCGTCTCTTGTTCAGTGCAGTGTAAACTGTAGCTAGACTGGTAGCAGAGGGCATGCATGGTATTTTTTGTGGTTGACCCTGCTGCGGCGGCGGCCGAGGAAGAAGAAAGAAACCCGTAGATTCTGTGAAACAGCACTACTATGTCCAATCAGTCTGGCATCTATGAATGGCAGTTTGAGGATTCATTTAAGGAGGAGAGAGGTCGACCTATTCCTAGCTGAAAGTTACTACTAGCTGGTACTAAAAGGCAAACAGTAGTGTAGATAGATAGATTGATGGAGGCAGTGCAGTCGCTCGCTCGCGGCCGATCGAATGAGATGCCCCCCCCCCCCCCCCCACCCCCGCGGCATGGGCAAACATTGATCTGGATCAAGTACCACTCAGTACACAGATTGGTACGCATATGGCGCCTAGCTAGCTTCGGTCGGGTGATGTTTACCATCTGGTTGACTTGTATGCCGTCACGTCTACCAGACCTTCTTCTCTTTTCTCGATTTAAAAAACTCACATTCGTGCGCCTGATTTGACTATTAAATATAGAGATCGATGGATCGATCTCACCAACATAAAGGCATTCACAAGTTGACACCTTGCTAGGAACATTGTATATAGTACTACTCAACACGCAATAAAAAATGGCACATGTTCATATAATAGTACTATTTTTTATAATAAGAAAAACAAAGTGTGATCTGTAATTTTCTGTCTGGCTCCATTATAATTTCAGCAGAAAATAGAGATGGAAAACAAAATGGAGAGAAGAGGACCACGTCGGCAACAGCATCCAAGGGCGTTGCCCACCACTGTCCTTTGGGCATCTGGCCCGGCCGGCCGGTCACGTGAGGTGGCGGCTTCCCCACGTGCGCGTATAGGCCATCAGCATCAGCTCAGCTCTCCCTGCTCTTTCAAGCAACCAATTAACCTGCCCCTTAATCAAGCCTGCCGTTGGTCAGCTCACTCACTCACTCACCAGCTGATATTCCCAGCTTTAGACGGTGTCCAGCTCCTCGGGTAGGTCCCAAACACAAATCTTGAGGGCCCCAACCAGAATTGAGAGCTCGAGTTCAACAATGCCATATGCAGCGGGAGTGGCGTTTGTGAGCCCGGGCTCACATGCTCCCGGTAGTTTTTGAAAAAATGTAAAAAATCAAAAACTTTGCAAAAAAAATGCAAAAAAAATCATGTACGTACCTGACCATGGTCTGCATCTCCGTGAAAAATTTCGCACCGAAATGTCATTATATGCGCTCTGGACGAAAATGACAAATTTATGACAGCATGTGAGATCCGAAAATTTGAATTTCTTGTCAGAAATTTGTCATTTTCGCCTAGGGCGCATACGATGACATTTCGGTGCGAAATTTTTCATGGCGATGCGGACCATGGTCAGGTACGTGCATGATTTTTTTCGCATTTTTTTGTAAAGTTTTAATTTTTTTTTGCTCCCGAAAAAATCGGGAGCAGGTGAGCTCGGGAGCATGATTGAATTTCCGATATGCAGCCCCCCTCAACTATTCCGTCCAGAAGCCAATACTAATACGGTAGCATACTAGCATATACGTACTACCAATAGCCAACAAGGAAATTTAATTACTTAGCATATTCAGCCCAAAGCCTAACTCATTAGTGTACTGCTTCTTAATGTATTCAAGCGAGTTAACCCCCCCCCTCCCCCGTGTCGCACCCCAAGGCGACACCGGGGGCGACCCGCGCCGCCGCCAAAAACCTTCCCAGCACCGGCCTTCCACGCCGCCGCTGCTGCCGGCCCTCGCCGCGGCGGCGGCGGGCCCAGCTGCCAAAGGCCGTTTGGGGAGTTGGATTCGAGGAGGCGCGGCGACGGCAGCCTTTGCTGCTGGGGCGGCGATAGGTCGGCGGTCGACGTGCGCGGCCGGGGCGGTGTCCCCGCGTCGTGGAGGTGCCGGAGGATCTCCTCCGGTGTTGTGACGTGGCCTCCCTTGGCTGCGGTGGCGCGGGTGGGTGCGGCCGATCTGGGGAGCCCTTCCCCAGATCTGGCGGGGAGCGTGGGCCGGTTTCTGGCTTGGCTCCCGACGGCCATGGCGGGCGGCCTGGCTGGTCGGGGTAGAGAGGACGGCTGTCGGCGCTCACGACGGTGGGGTGGCTGCGGTAGCCACGCCCAGCGAGGTGGTGAGGAAGATGGAGGTTGATGTTTGCTCGCTGCTGGGCACAGTTCAGCATGTGGTGGTGACCCGCTGCCGGTGGTGGTCGGGATTCGATGGAAGCAGTCGGTTTGCTCCGGGTGAAAGCCTAGCACTGACCTCGGTCAGTGCCGGCGACGCCGGCGTCTTGGACGTCGTTCCCCTCCTTGGAGGCGTCGTCGTACAGCGCAAACCTCCCTTTGTCACCCCAATTCCCCGAGTTTCTCCGGGTGAAAACCTTGCATGCCGCGGGTGCACGAAGAAGTCGACCAAGGAGGAAGGCACAGAACTCGCATGCCGCGGGTGCACGAGGCCGATCGCATCCACCTCACCCGCAACTTGGAGTCATCTTTCTTGGAAGACGAGGACGGAATACCCATCCCCAGAACACCCGCCTCTGCGCTTATGGGAGTCGAGACCTATTTGCGGGTCATGCAGCTGCCGGAAGGAAGCGCCAACGCCCGCGTACACAGGCAGCAGATCCAAGCCTTGAGGCAAGTCGAGGAAGTTCTGGCAAGAGGAGAACCAGTTGAAGGGATGTACGAGGAACGAGGACGTCGGGACCGTGGAGTCGCACCAGCGGCAAATCGGGAACCGATTCGACTGCGACAACTGCAGCCTGGTGAGGATGGCCGCAACGTCGTCACACAGAGAAGGATAGACCGTGCCCGTCGACTGCGCGAAGCAGGACTCGACGATGATGAAGACCACGAGCCACGTGGAGCCCCGTGTTTCAGTATAAATATTCGCGACACGAAGATGCCGAAAGGCTTCAAGCTGACGGCGGAAACACCAAAGTACGACGGAAAGCAGCACCCGCAGGATTGGCTGGACGACTACCTTATCGCATGCAGCTGCCAAGGTGGTAATTCGACTACCGCCATGCAGTACATCCAGCTGATGCTCACGGGGTCTGCCCGCGGGTGGCTCAACACGCAGCCGAAGGATGCCTTCAGGACTTGGGAGGAATTCAGGACCGCATTCATAAAAGGTTTCCTGGGAACTTACGCCAGGCCAACCACCCTTATCGAGCTCCAAGCTTGCAAACAGGGCTATGAGGAGCGACTCCGTTCGTACATCCAGCGGTGGACCCTGCTCCGCAACACCATGGATGGAGCCACCTCAGAGGACAGAGTCATGGATGCATTCATCTACGGCCTCACCCGCCGCGACCTTCGCGAAGAACTTGGTAGGCTCAGGCCGAAGAATATGATAGACCTTATGCAGATCGCCAACCAATGGGCAGATGGAGAAGACTCCGTCCGCGACTCAATGCCAGATCCCCAACCCAGCAACTGGCGAGAGGGTCGACTGAAGAAGAAACCACGCTTTATCGGCCATGACTCAATAGAGTTAGTAGCGGCGGGATTCGAAACCCCCCGTGAGAATGATAGAGGATATAGCCAAGGCGGTGGCAATGATAGAGGGTACAGCCAAGGCGGTGGCAACGATAGAGGTTATAGCCAAGGCGGTGGCAATGATAGAGGGTACAGCCAAGGTGGTGGCAGCGGCTACCGCGGAGATGGAAGTCGCAAGCGCGAGTGGCGCAGGCGCATACTCACGGATGAGGAGGAGCTACAGCAACCCTGCAGGCACCATATGTTCAAGGACCCGGAAACAGGCAAGTGGGGATCCCGACACCTGTTGAAGGACTGCAAGAAGGCGCAAAGGTTGGCCAGGGCCTTCACGCGCGTACTTGCTACGGACGGGCAGCAGGTTCATCAAGCACCACCCGCGGGACAACCAGTCGCGGGACAACTGGCAATCAACGCACCACCAGCTCCTCCACCCGCAAACCCAGCGCAAGCAGCATTGGCTTACTACCCGCAGCAACAACCGCAGCAGCCGCAACAACAGCAGCAGCAACCGCAGCAACAGGACCCTGCCAACGTGTTCCCAGCACCACGTGGGCAGATGAACATGATACAGAAGGGGCGTCCTTCCAACAGGACCCAGAAGCTCATTACTCGCCAAGTCTTTCAGGCAATCACCAATCCACCCGCAGTACCCGAGTACCTGAGAGGATCAGAGATAGACATTACATTCTCCAGGGCTGATCACCCGCCGGCAATACCACGGCCCGGGCACGCCGCTCTGGTAGTCGAAGCTCAGATCGGGGAGTACACCTTGAAAAAGGTGTTCATGGACGGAGGCAGCGGAATCAACATTCTTTTCGCTGACACACTCAGGCGCATGAACAGGTCAATTTCCAACCTGACGCCGTCATCTAATACCTTTCACGGTATAGTACCAGGGCAAGCAGTTACGCCCATGGGAGTAATCACACTCGACGTGATCTTTGGCACACCCGACAACTTCCGGAGGGAGGCAATCGACTTCGAGGTGGTCGACTGGAAATCACAGTACCACGCCATCCTTGGGCGTCCAACTTTTGCAAGGTTCATGGCGATACCCCACTACGCCTACCTCATGCTCAAGATGCCTGGACCCAAGGGTGTCATCACGGTGAGAGGCGACTTCGACCGGTCCGACAGCTGCGACCGCGAGTTCAATAGGATCTCTGAGTTCTTTGGGATGGAAGATCACCTCGAGATGCTGGCAGTCGACAACGACAAGACCCTCTTCCCCCCAAAGAAGAAATCATCCAAGGACTCGGCGTTCAATACCAGCGACGATACCAGGGCCCACCAGGTACACCCGACAGACGCTGACAAGGTGGTTCGGGTGTCATCAAGCTTGACCAGCGCATAGGAAAGCGCGCTCGTCGAGTTCCTGCGCGAAAACTGGAAGATATTTGCCTGGCAACCTTCTGATATGCCAGGCATACCAAGAGAACTCGCCGAGCACCGATTACACGTTCACAAGGACGCCAGACCTGTCAAGCAAGCCATGAGGCGCTTTTCGGGTCCAAAGAGAGACGCGATCAGTTTGGAGATCGACCGGCTGCTCCATGCCGGTTTTATTAAAGAAATCAAGAAGTCAGAGTGGGTAGCAAACCCAGTACTGGTGGAAAAGAAGAAGACGAAGAAACTCCGCATGTGCGTCGACTTCACCGCCATCAACAAATGCTGCCCCAAGGATCACTTTCCGCTCCCGCGGATTGATCAGATCGTCGACTCGACTGCGGGCTGCGCACGTCTGTCCTTCCTGGATGCCTACTCAGGCTACCAGCAGATCAAGATGGCAGTCGAAGACCAAGAGAAGACGGCGTTCATCACACCACACGGTGTGTTCTGCTACACCATGATGCCCTTCGGGTTGAAAAACGCTGGGGCCACGTACCAGCGTACAATGCAAGCCTGCCTGAAGGAGCTTATCGGGAAGGTGGTCCAAGTCTACGTCGACGATATCGTCATCACCACCCGCAAAGAGGACACCCTCATCGACGACCTCCGCAAGGTCTTCGCGGCACTCGACAAGTACCAGATCAAGTTGAACCCAGACAAGTGCGTTTTCGGCGTCCCAGCCGGAGAGCTACTGGGGTACCTTGTCTCTGCGAGAGGAATCGAAGCAAATCCAGAAAAGGTGCAAAATATACTCGACATGCCTGCACCAACAAAACTCCATGATGTGCAAAGTCTAGCCGGCAGAGTCGCGGCACTCAGTCGATTCATAAGTAAGCTGGGAGAAAAGGCACTGCCCTTCTACCAGCTGATGAAAAAGGCCGACAAATTCGAGTGGACGGAGGAAGCACAGGATGCCTTCGATAGGCTGAAGAAGACCCTGACAACCCCTCCAGTACTGGTAGCACCCCAGGAGAATGAACCACTATACCTTTACGTGGCGGCCACGAACAGAGTGGTCAGTACCGTTCTCGTAGTCGAACGGGAGGAAGAAGGAAGGGCTCATCCAGTCCAACGGCCCGTGTATTACCTCAGCGAGGTATTAACAGAGTCAAAGCAGAGGTACCCGCACTATCAGAAGTTGGCATACGCCGTCTTCATGACGTCAAGGAAGGTGGTACACTACTTCTCCGAGCACCCGATAACGGTGGTAAGCTCCTCCGCCCTATCAGACATCCTCACTAATCCATCCGCGACAGGGCGAGTCGCCAAGTGGGTTGTCGAATTAGGGCCATGGGGGCTGAAGTACGTGCACCCGAAGGCAATCAAGGCTCAGGTCCTACCAGAGTTCACCACAGAGTGGATAGAAGCGCAGCTACCAGACGAGCCTGATTTATCGACTGCATGGACCATGTACTTTGATGGATCCAAGAAATTCAACTCAGCCGGAGCGGGAGTCGTGCTCATATCACCCAAAGGCGATAAGCTTAAGTACGTGCTGCAGATGAAATTTCCAACACCCTCCAACAATGAGGCGGAGTACGAGGCACTGATCCACGGCATGCGGATGGCCAAGAACTGCGGCGCCACTCGCCTTATGATCTATGGCGACTCCTACCTGGTGGTACAGCAAACAATGAAGCAATGCGACGCCATCGCTGACAACATGATAGCATACAGGGAGCTGTACAACCAGCTGGAAGGCCAATTCGACGGCTGCGAGTTGCGACACATTGGCCGCGAAAGCAATGAAGAAGCCGACATCCTCGCCAACCTCGGCTCAGATCGAGCTCCGGTTCCACCCGGAGTCTTCCTCGAGTGCATCACGCAGCGCTCTATCAGGGTCCGGCCTCCGCCAGAACCCCCTGCATCGACAACAACGACCGCCCACCCGCAAAGCACGGAGAAGGAGCCTATGGAGATCATGCTGGTCGAACCCACATGGACAAGCCCGTATCTGGCCTACATGCTGCATCAGCGGCTGCCAGAAAACCCAGTCGAAGCAAAGCGCATTGTCCGCCGCTCGAAGGGCTTCACCATCATCAAGGGCGAGCTTTACAAGCGAAGCATCTCAGGCGTACTCCAAAGGTGCATTGATCCATCTGACGGCCAGGCTATTCTACTCGACATCCACGCTGGAATCTGCGGGCATCATGCAAGCAGTCGAGCACTGGTTGCCAAGGCCTTGCGAGCAGGATTCTACTGGCCCACTGCAATGCAAGACGCAGTCGAGCTCGTAAGAAGGTGCGTCGGCTGCCAAGAATTCGCCAACAAACCTCACGCACCTGCTTCAGCATTGAAAACCATCCCACTTGCATGGCCGTTCGCGCAATGGGGACTCGACATGGTAGGTCCCTTCAGGAAGTCCTCCCCGGGTGGGCACACGCACCTCCTGGTGGCAGTCGACAAATTCACGAAGTGGATCGAGGCGGTGCCAATCACAAGTTCAACCGCAACTTCAGCAGTCAACTTCATCAGGTCCATCGTCTTCAGATTTGGCGTGCCCCACAGTATCATCACCGATAACGGCACGAACTTTACAGCCGAAGAGTTCAGAGATTTCTGCGAGGAACAAGGCATCAAGCTCAACTACGCATCCGTCTCACACCCGCAGTCTAACGGACAAGTCGAAAAGGCCAACGGCCTAGTCAGCAAAGGGATAAAGAAGCGTCTGCGAGTGCCGTTGAAACGAGCTGCAGGAGCCTGGGTAGAGGAACTTCCAAGCGTGCTATGGAGCCTACGCACCACGCCGAACAGATCCACCCAATACACACCGTTCTTTATGGTGTATGGCGCAGAAGCAGTCTTACCCTGTGACATTAAGTTTGACGCTCCACGGGTTGTGGCCTACGACGAGTCCGACGCAGAAGAGGCACTAGAAGATGACATGGACACTCTAGATGAAGCACGCGACATCGCCCTCAGCCGCACAGCAGTGTACCAGCAGGACCTGCGCAACTACCACGGGCGACGACTGCGACCCAGATCTTTTGTCCCAGGCGACCTGGTCCTTCGACTCAAGCAGAAGAAAGTGCACAAGCTCGCCTCCCCGTGGGAAGGCCCGTACATTGTGACAGAAGCAATCGGCAATGGAGCATACCGCCTGAAGGACCAAGCCACAGGAACAGTTTGCAGTAACCCGTGGAACGTGGCACAGCTACGCCGCTTCTACGCCTGATGTACCCTACACTGTAAACTCAAAGTAGCAGCAGGTTTCTTACGCACTCTTTCCCTCGCCAGGGTACCTAAGGGGACTGGAAGGGTTTTAATGAGGCGGCCTGTTTGCGAGAATAAATAAAGATGATTAGAGAAATTTTTTGTCACCCTCTCCTTTGCAACCTAGGCCGCCACTCGAACCACTCGGGGGCTGCGCCGTACAGGCATCACCCGAAAATCCTCGGCCGCCACTCGACGCACTCGGGGGCTTGCGCTGTACAGGTCTAAAGTTAGCCTAGGCCGCCACTCGAACCACTCGGGGGCTGCGCCGTACAGGCATCACCCGAAAATCCTCGGCCGCCACTCGACGCACTCGGGGGCTTGCGCTGTACAGGTCTAAAGTTAGCCTAGGCCGCCACTCGAACCACTCGGGGCTGCGCCGTACAGGCATCACCCGAAAATCCTCGGCCGCCACTCGACGCACTCGGGGGCTTGCGCTGTACAGGTCTAAAGTTAGCCTAGGCCGCCACTCGAACCACTCGGGGGCTGCGCCGTACAGGCATCACCCGAAAATCCTCGGCCGCCACTCGACGCACTCGGGGGCTTGCGCTGTACAGGTCTAAAGTTCGCCTAGGCCGCCACTCGAACCACTCGGGGGCTGCGCCGTACAGGCATCACCCGAAAATCCTCGGCCGCCACTCGACGCACTCGGGGGCTCGCGCTGTACAGGTCCAAAGTTAGCCTAGGCCGCCACTCGAACCACTCGGGGGCTGCGCCGTACAGGCACCACCCGAAAATCCTCGGCCGCCACTCGACGCACTCGGGGGCTTGCGCTGTACAGGTCTCAGTCGGCCTAGGGCGCCACCCGAATCACTCGGGGGCTGCGCCGCACTCGAAAGCCTAGGCCATCACCCGATGCACTCGGAGGCTGCGCTGTCAAAGCCTAAGATATAACGTTCAGTTCGCACTCTTGCTCACCAAGTACGCCACCCGACACACTCGGGGGCTGCTCCACACGGGTTATGAGTTCACGACACAACGTTTCCATATATTTAGGGATTAACCCCGTATCAGCATATTTACATGCATACATATATTCATGTTACAAGCTAACATTATACAACAAGCTGTTCTTCTTAGTCGACAGGCTCTTCCTTTGGCGCATCCAGTGGACCTACACGTCGCTCTGTGTGATTCATGACCTGTTGCATCACCCGACGTGCGGGTTCAAGGGATTCGGCATAATCAACATCCCTAGGCAAGCCATCGAGTATCCTATCCAAGGGAACATGAGGTCGATGCAGTCGAACATAGGCAAACGCCGTGTTGGCCCCGGCAACAAGCTGATTGAAGACGATCACCTTCAACGCCCTGCTACTGCGGAACCTCTCCAAAAGCGCGGGCAACCCTTCCGGCTGCTCATCAAGGGGGAAGACCACCTTGTTGATCTGCCAGAGTGCTTTCCTGCAACCTTCAAGAACAAATGCAGCTCGCCAGGTGCGATCCAGCATCCGCGCGAGTATACGGCTCTCTCCCTTGTGTACCCAGAATTGGCGAGCTTCGACCGAGTTACCAGTGGCCTCGCTATCCACGCGCTCATCCACTTGAGCGTTCTCGGCTTGCCAGTCGGGATTAACAACTGCAAATTAACGGGTCAAGGTGCAGAACAACACAAGCATGAAGAAATCAAAGAGAAGCAGCTAGAGCCCAAACCTTGCAGCTGTCGACATATCAGATCAATCCAATCAAGAAGGAACCGTTCGCGCTGACTGAACGGCCCAGCGGAACGCGCCCTGAGGCGGTCAAGCTCCACTTGAGTTCTCCGCACCTTCGACTCAAGTTCAGTGATTTTGTTCCTCATATAATTAAACACTCGCTGATCGTTTCTGCTCCGCGAAGGAGCTGGAGGAGTCGGACAACGCGAAGACGCAGGTGCAGCCGAAGAGGTACCCTCATCCCAGCACGCACGGATGTCTTCCGCGACTTCAGGAGGAGCACTTCCGTCAGGCTGTCAATTTAAAGAACATCAGAGAGCACTATTTTCAACAAGACTAGACAAAAACACAGTCGCATGACAGAATCAGCATATCCATTGATTTCACCAAGTTTCATTACAAAAGACAAAAGAAGACCCCTACTACAACACTACATAGCAGAACCCGACGGTGCCCGGCTCTTCTTGGCGGCTGACTCTGCAAGCTTCCTCTCAAAGGTGTCAATCAGCTTTTTAGCTAACTTAGTCGCCTTGTCCTTGACGCTGGTCAGAGACTTGGACTTTCCATCGGGCCTTCGAGGGAAGTCGCTCACAGCCGCCTCAAAGTCACCCGAGATCCCATGACCGAGTAACAGACGGAAGGTAAGCTCGGAGCCGCGTACCGTCTGGGTGCGGGTGTAGTTGGCCATCACATTCGCCTCAGCAAATGGAGCCGCCAGCTTGTCAGCCTCCTTAGGCGCGGCCTGACCAGGGAAAACACCTTCATAGATGTTGGCCAGGGCGCTCGAGGACTTCTTCACAGCGTCCGCGGCGCACGCGCAAACCCGGTTGCAGAGGTCGACTGCCGCCGACAAGGTGGTATTCGCGCTGGACGTCCCTTCAGGGGGAGCACCACCACCAACACCTACATTCAGAAATAACACGAATAGTAAGGTTACCTGCAGGCAACAAAGGCAAAAGTAGGCTTCTATCAGCCGAGAACTTACCACCAATGGCCGTGGCAATGCTAATCAGGCGTTCGACCTGAACCTTTTCTGCCTCAGTCTGGGTCTCAAGCGACTTCTCCAGTTGCTGGACCCGCTTCACCAAGCCTTGGTTGTCTTCTGCAGAACACCCGAGCAAAAGATCAGAATTGCGGACAGTCGAAGAAAGTTCAAAAGACTCAGCAAAGGGATACTTACTCTTCGACTGCTCCAGCGCAGCACGAAGTTGACTAGCCTCCTGCTCCAGACGAATGAAGCGGGTGGCCGTTTCCATCTGCTGACGATAGACGGGCTGCGGAAAAAGAAGTATAAATCTGTACCCGACTATTCTAGTCACGCACATCTTCGGGGGCTACTCCCATCGGGAGCGCTGTTCGCGCACCCGATACAAGAATTCGCAAGATAAGAAAGAAGATACTTACATGCTGGATCAGATCAGCATCCACGGCAGTCGCATCAGCGGCATCATCCGGCCGGGTGGCCGTCGAAGGGTCCAGCACCGGAGGAGTGTTCGCCTGTGGCGCCTCTTCAGTTGTACCAGTCGCATGCTCCGGGGCAGCAGACTGGTGTTCCTCCTCACGAGGCGAATCATGGACATTACCACCTTGGTGGCTGCTAGCAAAAGATTCAGAAAACACCCAAGGAACAGAAAGAAGAAGCGAAACAGAAAGGTTCAGTCGCATAAAGCTTACCTGTCAGCATATTCACCATCGCTGCTCATGGAAGGAGTCGGCATCCTCCCAAACCCCGCGGGAGGCGCGGAGTCCAGCGGAGTCACAATCAGAGAATCCACAAGCTTGTTCGCCTCCGAAGACGACGAGCTGGAGTCCTCCTTTTCTGCCTCCTTCAAGGGTGATGTCGCGGCGGCGGAGCCGACATGCTTTCGCTTGCGCCGTTTGAGCGGCGCCTCCTCCTCCTCCTCTTCTTCCTCTGCTTCCTCGCTAGGCGAGGAAGCGGGGGGAAGGCTCTCTTCATCGCCGTCCTGCTCGGCAACGAAGGCGACCTCATCGTGAGCGCCATTCTCCATCAACGGAGGAAGGCTCACGTACTTTTTCCGATCCTGAAGATCAACAAGCAACAGTCGAAAGTTCAGGAAAAGACAGTCAACTCCAAGAAACAAAGACTTCAAGATTCAAACACTTACCTCTGGGATCGGATTCGTCGAGCTGAAGGGCGCGACTGAGCAAGTCACGTTGCACGCGTCAGCAACCCGAAGGCTGGTGATGGCCCTCACCTTGGTTGCGACTTGTGCATCGTCCATTGCCGGGTCGACTGCCATTTCCCACATTGGGAAAGGGCGCTGTTGCAGAGGCTGCACCCTCAACCTGTGGAACATGGCGATCAGCTGGATTCCGCCGGCTTCGCGTCCCATCGTCTTGATCAACCCGCGAAGAAGCGACTGCAGCGGCTTGATCGACTCCCTCTCCTCCGTCGACAGGGAGTGCGACCAGGCGTTGGTCTTCTTCAGAGGCCGCTCAGCGGCGAAGTCGGGGATCCCGGCCTGGTTCCACGTGATGTAGAACCACTTCTTCCTCCAGCCTTGCACGGAGTCGGACTTCTTCATGTGGAAGAAGTTCGTGTCGCCGCGCAGCTGGATTCCGAAGCCACCGACCGGGTAGGTCTCCTTCGACTTACCCGCCATCCGGCGCACCATGAAAATAGACTTCCACAGTGCCCAGTGGGGTGCGATCCCCAGAAAACACTCGCAGAGCACGATAAAGCTCGTGATGCTCAAGACGCTGTTGGGAGTCAGATCATGGATCTGAATCCCATAGGCGTACAAGAGCCCACGGACAAAATCGTGCAAGGGGAACCCGAATCCCCGCGGAAGGAACTCCACGAAGCAGACGCGTTCCCCACTGCGGGGAGCAGGGACGGAATCCTTACCGGGCGCCCGCGTCGTCGCCACGGCCTCCGGTGGCAGCAGCCCCTGCTGGCGGAGGCTGTCGAGCTCCGCCGCTTTGACGGAGGACTTGCTCCAGTCGCCCTCCACCTTTTTCATCCCGGCGTCGTCGCCGGCGGCGGCGGAGGAGCTCTCGGTACCCTTGCTCCTCTTGTGGCCCATGTCGCCGGAGGAAAGGGGAGAAGTTTGTTGGAAGCTTTTTGCGATGAACAAGGAAGGCAAGAACTGGCGGCGAGATGGAGGAGAATGAGGATGCGTGAACTGCCTCTGCACCGCGGTGAAAAACATATACCGCGGGGCAGTTCATCACGGCCGTCCATCGTGCAACTGCATCGCGCCGCAAGAATCCAGCCGCCCACGTGTCGCGCGACGGACACCCCGGTCGTGCTCCACTACGCACGAGAACCGAGGCGTCATCATCACGCCGCGGCGTTTTCGCGCCCAACGGTCCATATTCAGCGGTCGCCGCTGTGACAGCGGGCCCACCATCGTCACGTCTCGTCGGGCGCAGAGCCTGTCGAGTCATGTCATCAAAAGCGTCATCCCTGACGTCATCATGAAGTGTGTCAAGTAAGCCAAACAATTGGCTGAGCATTCGACAGTCATTCGACTGAAACAAGTACGTTCGAATTAAACGTTCGAGTGGAATAACACGAAGTAAGCTTTTTTAAAGCTGATTTTATGACAAGTTAGTAGGCCGTCAAGGCTGAGTGAAAGAGTAAGTCGAGCCTGGACAGTTTCGACTCGGACAAGTTCGAGTCATCTGTTTACTCCCATCGGGAGCGGGCTTTTCGACTGAGGAAAAATTGAGTTTAACCTCAATTGCAAGCAATTCAGCTTAATCTCGGGGGCTACTCCCATCGGGAGCGCTGTTCGCGCACCCGATGATTATGAAGAAAAGCAGTCGAAATGCTGCGACTCCGAAAAATCAAGACGGCGCACCCGAAGAATCAAGACAAGCTCACTCGAAGCAATCTTCATCAACGATTCCATGTGGCGTGCCCTGAAGGGGGGAGTCCTCCACCCGACTCTGCGATTCGACTGAGCACTCGGGGGCTACTGTCGTGGGGCTACCTTTCGGGTCACCCACGGTGATGGTACTTGGGTCACGCCAAGGAAGGCCCAGCGAAGCCCAAGAAGGATTCCGTATGCAACAAGTAGTCGACATTAGGTCGGTGAGGAGGTTTCCATATCCTGTACGTGCAATCGCACCGTCCACCCGAGACCCGGCCTGTAGTATAAAGGCCGGGAGGGTGCGCCGTCTAGGGCATCGAATCATTGAGCATCGCATTGTAGCCACCAATCCATAATTCCAGACAAGCAGGAGTAGGTCTTTACCTCAACTCGAGGGGCCGAACCTGGGTAAATCGCCCCCTGTTAGCCGTCGTGTTCACCAGCCTGATCTCTCTCTTTCTCCCTCAATCAACCCGGGGTACTCGACCCAGGGATTTGCCGAGCCGCAAGCTCGTCAGTCGTCGACAATGCGGGCGACGGCGGCGTTTTCGTCATTTTTCCTCCTTGGGGGCGTCGTCTTGGAGTCTTGGTAACCATGCCTAGCTTGTGTTGTCATGCTAGCTTGTCCCATCGGTGGGTGCGTGGAAGTCGAGGCGGTGGCTTCGAGATGGTTCTTGCATGTCGGGGCGGCGGCCCCGGATTGTTGTGCGGTGGTGACCCAATGTGGTGGGGTTACGGCTCGTCAGAGTGTGAGTGGCGGCTTCGTGCTACAAGGGTGGCGAGGTTGTCGGCTCGGTTGATGCGTCCCAGCGAGGGGCAATCTTCAGTATGTCGAGGCAGTGGCCTCGGATGTGGTGTGGCAGCCGTGGTCTGCGGGTAGTTGCCCTGGGCAGTTCGGATTGCGGGCAGCTAGGTCATGCGTCGTTGCAGCTCGAGCGCGAGCGGTGGCATGTCGGGGGCGGCGGCCCCGGAAGGAGGTCTAGGTGGATTGTGCAGGGCGTGATGGAGAGTTGGATGTCGGGACGGCGGCTCCGGGTTTTCTGCATCATCGAGTGTGTTTCGCCTTGTGTCGTGTGGGCGTCAAGGCTGCTCTCGGTGTTGTTCGTCGTCGAGGCTCCCCGGAGGGTTGGTCGCATCATCTACGTCGGAGTGTCCCGTATTTGCTCCTCCCATAGCAGTTACGGATTCTTCTCTTCGGCAAGGGTGGAGGGCTGGCTGGCTGCGGAGTGGTGGGTTGTGCTTGGCTCTAGGTGTTGTGTGGGTTCTGCCCTGTGGTGTTTGTTGTATGGTTTTCGCCCGGTTTCTCCCACTAATAAACCGGGCACCTTCTGCTTAATTAATGAATAAGGCAAAGCTATTGCCTTCGTTTCAAAAAAAAATGTATTGAAGCCCAAGACGAGCCCACGTTCACTTTTAGGCCATCGTGGGTAAATTGCTCTGTCGTTTCATTAGCTAGACCTAGCGCAGTCGTTCAGATCGATAGGTTGGAGTCCGCCGCTCGCTCGCGAAGACGCCGCGGCGGCGCCATGCTAGCCAGGTCGCCGTCGCTGCTTTTGTTGGTTTTGCCACGACGCCTACGGCCAAGCGTTTCACAGTCCGTCTTCCTCAAACACTTGAATAGAAGGTACCACACATCATAAGCTAGTTTCTTGTCCAGTTATTGCATAACCTATGGTCTAATTGACTGGTTCATCTTGCATTTGCATATCAGACAATCTATTAATTTACCAATTAGTTGTGTCATTCTATTGATCCGAGATGGCTTATTACGGTTTATGTATTACTACCTCCGTTCCATAATGTAAGCCTTTTTAGCATTTCTCTTTCCATCCGTATCTAGACATGTTTTAGTCACTAAAACATGTCTAGATACGGATGGAAAGAGAAATGCTAAAAAGGCTTACATTATGGAACGGAGGGAGTAGAAAATAGCTACAAAGGTCAGCTTCAATAGGATCAAGTTGTGTGATGAACATTGTAGTCCTAATGAACTCGATCTAAATTAAATTAAATTAAGCATTTGTTTTGTAGTGGCTAATACTATATATTATTATATTTTAATGTCAATGTTGCGGTAATACTTATAATTTATGATATTTGTTTCCATACTTTTCTTCTAAAAATTTACACACATAGGTGTATCTTAGAGAGAAAAAAATCTTATGTAATATTATTACCATCTTCGCCCCCCTCATGTTCGAATCCTGGCTCCACCCCTGCCAACCAACCATCAAAACGTAATGTAGGTGTGCACATTCATAAAAATTAGTGGTGGTGGAATTTAAGTTATATCGATCTGGACATGAACACCTATCCGTACGTGGAGGGAGAGACGACTGGTTAAAATTTTCTGCACGTGCTAGATACTCGCAAATTGAAGTGCCAGTACCACCTAAGTTAATTAATCAGTACTACGCCTTAAAAGCTTGTTCCAAAAAGACTAACGTAGCTCGAGTAGTTGAGGAGTGAGGATCGCCCATTTAACTCGTACGGATGGTGCTCAGTACGGCACCACGGCGATTCTGGTGTATGCTTCTTTCGATCCTGATCGCGCGTCCACCTGACCTGGCTAGTGCTCATTTAGCCTAAACAGAGTGTCTGCGCTACTGGTCGATTGCCTTTCCATCTAGACCTAGGGTACAATCGAGATTAATGGACGATCCGGCGTCGTCGGCCGGCCGGCGTCGTCCGCGCCGGCCGATCGAGCGCCGCAGATTATATTAGGTTGGTCCTCGCTGGTTTAGCTACTTGTGATCAAGGTAGTACAGTCCTAAATTAGGTTGCACCGGGGGATAATTAATGAACATAACCAGCTAACCAGCGCTGAAACAGCACGTTTTTGGTTGGTTAGTTAGTTGGTTGCTACGACATTATGCGCAAGAAGAGACTCTGGTTTGAGCAATTCTATATGTGGTTGTGTCGAAGAACATTACAGTACCGGTGTGAGATTGAGCAATTCTATGACTATGAGCTTGAGCAATCAACGTTAACTTCACCCCATGACTTGTGATTCTCTCATTTCAAAGTACACGACAATGGCCAATACTCCACTAGCTATCTTTATAGTACTATATGAGCTTAATTTAGATGAGCTTGAAAGACCAACCTATATCGACTAGAGGGGTCTATAGGAGATCGCGATAACTTGGTGAAAGATAGTTCTTAAAAGCAAACTAGATTTTCTACCAGTTGCCTAAAAAAACTAGACATGCATACTACATATAGAGTTAAACTTGCGGAGGTATGTTGTGTTGAAAAGTGAAAGAGTAGGGATACAGAATTACATATACAACATTTATAACCGAGGTTTGGATAGTTGACACAATCCTACGTCCTTGTTACGGGAGACTGAAAGGACATTTCCCCATAATGATTTTGATGTTAATGACAACATGATTAGTGGACTAATCATGTGCTTGAAGACGTGTGGACGGCTTGGTGGCTGGGCGTCGGTCTCCGCGTGTTTATCGCGTGGAGAGCAAGGTGGAGCGGTGTGTCATCTACCATCTACAACGACGAGTCTCGGTGGCATGGTGCAGCGGGGTCTCGGCGGACGGCATTGTGACAATGGACGGGCGCAGGGCGGTGGCACTGTATGACATCCTGGTGGCGTCGACGGCATGCCTAGCAAGGTCAATGCGTTGATACTCGTTCTGAAGATGGTTGGCGGAAGATGGTGGCGGTGGATTCTTGAGCGGGTGCAGTAGTGCCTGCTGAGAGTTTGTTGGTCCGGTTTTTGCTCCCGACCCGCCGTCGGGCGGCTTGGTTGAGGCCTCTGGTTTAGATGATGTGTGTTGGTGTGAGATCTGGGCAAACGGTCACGATCATGTCCACCCCCTCATCAAGTTGGTAGGAGTAGCGACAGATGTTGCCAAAAAGGTGGCTTCAGACTTATATTGATGTATTACTTTGTAAGCCTTAGTTGAATAATAAATAATAATAAAACCGTGTGCATCGTTTCGATGCAGAGGCTAGGGGTACAACCTCCATTTCGAAAAAAAACAAGACGGTTCGAGACCCCTCAACGTGAAAAAAAAGACATTTCCCAACAATTTTTATTTAGTTGGGTCGTAGAAAATCTGTACTATCAAGACACAGTCCACATCATAAAGGTACGGGTGAAATCAATCCCATACACAAATCCACAAATGCACCGTAAGAGTTCCTACAGTAGAGAGAGTTCACTCGCAATTGAAAGCAGCTATTTGGTGAGAATCCAAATCTGGATATTCCAGAATTTTTGGCAGAAGAGACCACCTGCGCGACTATATTCATAAAAAAACCGCATCCGAATAGAATTGATAAAAAAGACTATCTGCACGTGGCGATAAGCCTGGCAAGCGACATGTGGCGCTTGTCGCCACATCCCGTGGTGGGAGGCACTGTTCACTCGGTCTCCTTTGTTGCCATAAAGTTTTTGCTACTAGTAAACAAATGTGTGCATAGTGTTGCCGCCATGGGCTATGACGGCAAACGCCACGTGCCGCTAGCCGGGCTTGCCGCCACGGCGCAGGTGGTCTTTTTCATCAATTTTATACAAAGGTGGTATGATCTACCGAAAATTCAATAATTCAAGGTCAAGGTCTCATCCCAGATAATTCGACACTCGGTTGTATCGGAATTTGTTACGGGGGTAATATCCAATGCAAAGCAAAGTGGTGGATCGCCCCGATGCCCATATTTTTCAGGATTATTGTCTGGATAATACGAGTCCAAGCAGTGCCAGAAAGTGTTCTTAGGGCACCACCAGGGCAGCGCGAAGTGGCACATCGCCCCGGTGCTACCGGATATTGGCCCCAAAGAATTCTCAGATAATCCTCAACTTGGTTGAGTCGGCCATCGGAGAATTTGTTCTGGGGTACATTTCCATACACGCTTCATGGCGTATCGCCCTGGACACCATGGTTCAAAGCCCGTATGTTGCCCAAATCATCCTGTCAAGAAATACTGGACCATGACCTGAAAAATCTGGCATCACTAATACAAAACGACGCTATGCATATGGGTCAAAACCCCGATCGGCAATGGAGAAAGGTTGTTGCACGAGGCCGGCCACTGATGTGAAGGTCTCAACCGCCACAGTGTTATGCATTGTTGTCCATATTAAATGTGAAATAGTTAGAATATATGTTGCCTTAAGTCATTACATTAGATACAAGGATTAGTTGTAACCGTTTCTAATAAGGGTTAGAGGAAATAAAGAAAGCGAGGTGATGACGGTTGCCTTGTCAACAGATCATGTCTTATTGTACACCCTGCTGTACAAAAATGTTGCTCCTCGAGACGTCGGCTTGTGTGCACTGTGGACGGAGCCCCACTACTACGTCTTCACGGCTGACACATAGTCTTCAGGCCTCCACCTCACCCTAGAGGATATGAGAAAATTCACAAGTAAGATAATTTATCTTTCTTTGCAACTACAAAGTAATGTGTTACTCTACATAACTATAGATTTATAACGTAAACCGAGCATGTCTACTATAAGTAACTATAAAAGAACTGTCAGATAGTGCTAATCCAAATTTGGAAAGTAAACAGAGTGAAGTTACTCTACATAACTATAACAAGAATTAGAAGACAATGCTTAGCAAAATTTATAACCTAAACAGAGCATGTTAACTATAAATAAGAATTAGAAGACAATGGTTAGCAAAATTATTCATGATGGAGCGGGCAAGCGCGTGATACTACCACAGGTACAGGACAAGTTAAGTTCACACTTTTCTGTCTTAAAGAAATGGCAGGTCGTTGAAAGGATCTGTCTTGCTCATTGTTTTTCCACACCCCCAATCATGTCAGCGCGCGCGAGAGAGTGACGTTTAATCCGGACAAGCAAGCCCTTTCGCCATTGTTCTTCCTCCGAGGAAAATTCTCCCGATGAATGTACACCCTAGGAAAGTATGGCTAGGACGAAGTTGTCCGCATTCGGGTCAACGGAGGACGAAAGAGATACTGTTCTTAACTGTACCTTGATATGAACTAATGCCCCCACAATGCCATTACACTAATTAAGCTAGGCTGGAACCAGCTGGTGTACACAAAAATTTGGCACTTCGCATTATTTAAGATGAGACTTTCACGAGTAATAAAACAAAAAAAAATGCAGTGACACTGCCAGCTCCACACATGTAGGTACGGCTATATAGTACATAATATGAACCAAATACATGTAATCAAGAAAAGGCTAAATTTGCAGACGTAGGTCGGCCATCTAGATGACTAGATCATGGGGGCGAGTAGAGATGAACCTGATTAATCTATATTTGCACCTGCAATTTTTAAACCTTGGCAACTGCCCGGCCTACCGTCGATCATCACCATGTCCTAATCGGCGTATCTAATCGCACCCCACGAATGGATCAAAGCGCCCCTTTCTTTTTTTCCCACTAGTGCGGCACAACACATGCGCCTTTTCCTCCATGCATTGCATACCGGTCCTCTGCAGCTAGCTGCAGCTGCAAAGAGGGAAAATGAAAGAATGAAATCGATCCAGCGAGGAGTTTCTTTAAAAAAGCTTTAAAATGCTAGTAGTAAGTCAACAGTACCATCTCTTTGCCAAAAAAAATATTTATCTCCTACGATCTAAATTTTCCTTTGCTGCGTATAAAGCACACATGATGTAGTCTATATGATTGATGTTGGTGCGGCGGCCAATCATAATTAGTTAGTTTCTTCTTCCTCGCAGGCTCTGATTGGGGAGATAAGATCCTCCTTTGCAACGAAAGGGGAAGGTCCCTGGGTACGTTGGTGCACATGTTATTTGCCCAATTAAACTATGCTGGATCGTATCGTATCGTACCTGGGGCCATGGTCATTCCGCATATATGTAGATATAGGGTATTATACACATGATCGAATACTTGAGAACAACCACACATGGTCGAATACTTGCTTGTTTAATCGGTTGCTGGATCGGTGGTTTTACGTATTGCGTGATGGCGACTCTGTTTGGATATGTTCGTGCGTGCATCAGCGAATGTGTGTACCCCTGAAGATTTGCGGGCACATGGGACAGGATGTGACGGCCGGGCCGGGGGATGGGGAGCTAAATTGACAGTTTCTTCGCTGGTTAGATAGATATTGAGGGCGCATGTGCACTTCTAGACCACAGATTCAGGGCGCGTCACTGTTTCTCTTCTTCCTCACGATTTCGTTGTAGTGAATGTTGGATGGATCGATCGATTTGGTGCACCTGAACAATCTAGAAAGAAAAATCGGTCAATGTAATCAATATGAGGGGCTATTCCACACTCTCGGAGAAGTGTATTTTGAAACCGAGACCAATTATTTTGGGAAATTATAAGGAGCGGACGTTCCGAATTTAGAATCACAAGCGAATGAGTTGCCAGCCGTTCGATTTTTTGATCGACATTGGATGCCCAAAGCCAGGATGTAAAGTTGTCGCGTGAAAACTCCTCATTGTGTCTGATCTAGAGAACGTTCGCTCATTAGTGGCGTCCATTATTTTTCTTCTTTTGTGACGGAAACCGAGAGCAATTCTTGGTTTACAAAAAAAATAACTCTAGCGATCGATAGCTTGGAATATTTCAGCCACAAATTTTCTCTCCGATTATTTTCTCCTTCTTACAATGTATGAGCTCTCCCTCTTCCTTCTCCTATAGAATGCTCCATGAGTGAATCCAGTGGATTAATGATACTCCCTGTTCCGAATTATAAAATGTTTTAGATAGTTCAATGTGAAGCTTGTGGACTACATACGGACTCACATTAGCTTGATCGATTTGGTGCACCTGAACAATTCATAAAAGAAAATCGGTCAATGTAATCAAACTGAGGGTTTATTCAACACTCTTTGAGAAGTGTATTTTGAAAATAACGAACATTTTTTTCTTCTGTGCGAGAAACCTTTGCTTGATTTACATAATAATTTAGATGTGCGCAATAACTCTGGTGATCGATAACTACATATTTGTGATTCGTCCCAGTTTTCCTCGCATGCATTTTTTTCGATAAATAGGATTTCCCCCTGATTTCATTAATATATAGAGATCAAGCCACAAAAGTTTGCCACCTCACAGTGTAAACCCCTAAGCAATTAATTACAAGAAATAAATAAAGGAAAACATGGTATGCTCAGGAACATGAAACATGCGGGTGGAGCCAAGTAGAGCCGAATGGCGGCCTAGGCTCTGAGTCAAATTTGACAATTTTCTAAAGAATTCATATGTTTCTATAAAACACTTTAACCTTTATATTTATGCAAGAAGTGCTCCCACTTCAAAAAAAAAAATGCTAGGTTCGCCCATAAACCAAACAATTAAACTTAGTTTTCAACATGTCAGCCTCAGTTTCCACGATGCCCATCATCTTCTAGCTTGGAACACTTCAGCCACGATTTGCTGCATTCATTTTCTGCTATGTTGCATCACTAGCTCTCTCCCTATTACTTCTCTACACCGTTTCATTTGTGGATGGTAGTTGTTAGAGTATGAAGTTGCCACATGACAACTCCTCATTGTGTTCGGTCCACGTTCTCTCGTCACCGGCGTCCATTATTTTTTCTTCTTTTGCGAGGGAAACCAGGAGCAATTCCTGATTTAGAACATAATAATATAGATGTACGCAATAACTCTAGTGATCGGTAGCTTGGAACACTTCTTCCGTGATTTGCTCCCCGATAATTTTTCGCCCTGTTACACCGCGTGCCAACTCTCCCTCTTCCATCTAGTATAGAATGCTCTGTGAGTTAATCCAGTATCTTATATGATACGGAGTATATCACAACACTTTGTTCACAATGTATATATGCCAGTTTTTCCTGGCATGCATATATATGTCAGTGCTAACACAACAGGTGAGTTTTTTTTTTTTTTTTTTTTTTTTTTGACATTCCAGAAACCTAACGATAAATTCAATGTCACAGGGGGGCAGATCCGGGTGGTATGTATGGGGCGAGCGAGAAAGCGAAACCTAAGGCATGAACTAGGACATGTAAAGTAGAGCTCTGAATGGTCAATTCCTGTAGTAGGGCAGATCAGACATATATACTCAGATACTACCACCCACAAGTGTGGGCACCCTAGCTAGCATCATTTGCAGAGGGCGCGCCCCCCACCGGTAGAAACACACACAGTTTGCCACATCCATCCATGGATCTGAGCTGACCAACCGGAGCCCCCACCCACCAGAGCACCCCTCCTCCCAATCACCGTGGTGATTATACCATATTTCCAATTGGCCGTCCATGGAACCTGCATGCATGCCCAACATCTTTCTCCAGTTAGTCACTTTCTTCCTGAGTACAGTTATCACCTAGCTAGCTAGACCTTTAAAAGCAATGCATATATAGTAGGGCTACATGCCTGCCCCTCCTGGCCTGGGCCTTTTGCATGCATGCATGGCATGGCATGGCCCCCCAGCTCTCACATTCATTCCCAGCTCGATCTATCAGATCATCCCTTGCCCTTGCCCACACACAGAGACGCCATTTGTTCACTTCCTTTTGAGTTTTAACTCCTCTATGTATGCTGCATGTGCTCACATAGACGCAAACTCACACATCTGGCTGTCACTCTCGGTCACCTGTGCCACAGGGGAAAACAGAGGAGGGTACTAAAGATAAGAGAGCGATGTGTGTGTATGTGTATGTGGAGAGAGGAAGAAGAAAGCTACAGTAGGTAGCTAGGGCCACAAGGAAGGCAGGGGGAATCACGTACTCCGTACGGTAAGGTGCAACAACTTGGTAGGCCATGCAATTCGGGCAGGCCCATAACGGCACTGGTCATAATAAATTATTAAAGCCGACAGTGTATCGCTGCGATCCGTCCGTCGACGTGGGCCGCCCTGCCGCCATGCATATATGCACTCCACCCAAGAGCTAGCTAGCTGTGTTGTTTTTTGCTTGCATTGCATGTGCGAGATGTTTTCTGTATACCCGTCGATATATATCATCGAGATACATACGTATACACACTCGTCTGGTATGATACACCACCATTGCTATTCATGTGTGGTCAATTTCCGGCCTGATACGATGCGTATATGTGAACGTCTGTATTGTAACTGTGTTTTGTTAAAAAAAACTCCTGATGCCATCAACAGAAGAACGTACGTACCCGGCCCTGACAATATGGGTTAATTAAGGACATGGACGAGAGTTAAGAGGGTACGTACGTACCTGCAGATGGATCGTACGTATTCAAGTGCGCCCGGCCGTTTCCTATCAAAATCCACCACCATCTCCTGGCGTTCGTTCGTTCGTTCGTTCGCGTATGCAATTAGTTGGGGAATTGGGTGGGACGGCCAGAGGGGCTTGTCACAGTAGTAGTAGTTGTTGCGCGCGATTCTGGTTGGTTCACTCACCTCACCTCACCGGGTAGGAAGGAGAGCCGGGACCAGCTAGCTTGGGTGTGTGTGTGTAGCTTGGAGTTGAGGGCATCTGGTCCCGTCGACCCGACCCAGAGAGATGGACAACTGCTTTGAGCTGTGCCGAACGCTCGCTGGTGTGGTGAGGGGACCGGCGTGCCAAATACTCAGCCCAGGCCACCACGGAACGAACAATACGCGTACCTAATACAATTATGTGTACGCTCAACTGGCTTGCTTATATATACTGTACGTACCTAGCATAGCATCTGCCAAAATTGATACAGCTGGTGGTTTTTCCATCCTCTGGGCTGTTTCTTGGGCAGTGGGCCTGGATCCTAGTAGCGCGCGTGGGCCTCGTTTGGCACCTTTCTTCCGCCGGCATCCGATGCACAAAAGCCCATCATACCACCTGCCTTTGCCAAAAAAATAATTACCCTAACAAGACCTGCATTAATTACAAAACAGGGCCGGAGCTTCTAGGAGGGACAAGGTATCAGAAGCACGTGTATTTCTTTTCTAAACAATTTGAGTGGGCGTACGTTAAAAAAATGTACGCCGTATGAGAGGGACTAGGCCTAGAATAGTGGAAAATCAGTTCTTTCTAAAATGCAGCAGGTAATTTTCAATCTAACAAAACCTGACTCTAAACAATGTCCTAGGTGGGAGTATTTAAATAGGACCTGACAGTACTTTGGCCAGCTTACGTGGGGGGTGTCCGGAATCAACTTCAGCTACGTGATTGATTATATATGCCCAAAATCAACCTGACTCTTTGATTGCCAATGAGAGGTCATGTTTGCTCAATGGGGAAACTGATGGCTGAGAGCTCTCTTGAAAGATGTCGATTTGCGTAGAAAATGACATCGTAATTCTAATTAAGTCTTGATAAAATGATAACAAAAAATGGCAAATCAAGAAATGGGAAAGACATCAGATCATTTGTTGATTATTTTTACAGTGTGGACACTTTCTATTTTGCAATACACTATATTATCACCGATTTTTTATAATCGTTGACGTGCGCTGTTTTCAGAGTTGGTTCAACACTTCTTTTTCTTGAATATTGATGTAGGAGTTTCTTTTTGAAACTTTTCTTGCATTTAACAAAACCTGTCGAAGGAATATTTGTTCACAAATTGTCAAAGAGTTTTTCTTTGCTACAACTTAACGAGGACGAGATGTTCTGGTGACTGTATTATATCTATGAAACCAAAGAAAATTAATATGATAGATCAAGCTGATGTTTGCATTTATACTTTACTAGGATCATACAAATGTCTTTACTTTAGATAGAGCATGTTTGAAGTAAGGAAAATCAATCCAACTCATTACCACGAATTACTGAATTCGTGTTATCCAGGTATTTGGAAGGAGAGTTCAGTCTAACTTTAAAAAAATATTTTAAGCCATTTGGAGTTGTTGCCTGGAGTGAACATATTCATGTTTTAAAAAATTGTGTTAAACTATTTTTACATCTTCTCATAGGGGATGGGGGCGATTGCCCCCCCCCCCCTCCTGAAATGGTCGTAACTAAGAGCATCTCCACGGGGGTCGTAAACGGGGCCGTAAAGCTCATTTAGGGCGCCGGACAGAAAAACAGGCCACACCGGGGGTCTTCATAATTGCAGGCCGAGGATGGAGCCGGCTACGAGCAGGCCGAGGATGGAGCCGGCGGGGAGTAGCAGGAGGATGGAGCCGGCGGGGAGCAGGCTCCACCTCGAGCAGCTGATGCCGCCGTCTTGAACAATGGCTTCGTCTTCGCCGCTCTCTCTATGGCCTTAAGCAAGCCCCCCCCCCCCCCCCCCCCCCGCGCCTGGTTTGAGCGCTTCGCTTCTGTGGTGACTGCTGCTGGTTTTTCTCCTAGTACTCATGATCCAGCATTGTTTTTTCACCTTTCTGCTCGTGGTCGGACTCTTCTTCTTCTATATGTTGATGGCATGATCATCACTGGTGACGACCCTGAGTATATTGCCTTTGTCAAGGCACGTCTTAGCGAGCAGTTTCTTATGTCTGATCTTGGTCCTCTACGCTATTTTCTTGGGATTGAGGTTTCTTCTACCTCTGATGGCTTCTTTATCTCTCAAGAAAAGTATATCCAGGATCTTCTTGCTCATGCTTCTCTTAGTGATGAGCGTATTGTTGAGACTCCTATGGAGCTCAATGTCCACCTTCGTGCCTCTGATGGTGATCCCTTGTCTGATCCGACGTGTTATCGTCATCTTGTTGGGAGTCTTGTCTATCTAGCTGTCACTCGTACGGATATCTCCTATCCTGTCCATATTCTGAGTCAGATTGTTTCTGCTCCCACATCTGTTCACTATAGTCACCTTCTTCGTGTCCTACGATATCTTCATGGCACGATATCCCACCATCTATTCTTTCCCCATTCTAGCTCGTTACAGCTCCAGGCTTATTTGGATGCTACGTGGGCTAGTGATCCTTCGGATCGCCGCTCACTTTCTGCTTACTGTGTTTTTCTTGGTGGTTCTCTCATTGCCTGGAAGACGAAAAAACAGACTGCAGTATCACGTTCGAGTGCCGAGGCTGAGTTGCGGGCTATGGCTCTTTTGACGGCAGAGGTGACTTGGTTACGATGGCTATTGGAGGATTTTGGTGTTCCTGTTACAACACCTACTACCCTCTTGTCAGACAGTACAGGTGCTATCAGTATTGCGCGTGATCCTGTGAAGCATGAGCTTACCAAGCATATTGGTGTCCATGCTTCTTTTGTACGCGCTAGTGTGCAGGATCAGGTTATTGCTCTTCAGTATGTGCCTTCCGAGTTGCAGTTGGCGGATTTCTTCACGAAGGCCCAGACTAGAGCTCAGCATGGATTTTATCTCTCCAAACTCAGTGTTGTGGATCCACCATGAGTTTGAGGGGGGGTGTTAGAGTTGTATAGTTCCCCCGTTGTATAAGGGGTTTCCTGTATATTTGCCACCTGTACATGTACTATATATTGTGGCCTTTGGCCCCCTGAGAATACACGTTTCTTTCCCTAACAGTTGCCACATGACAATTCCTCATTGTGTTCGGTCCACGTTCTCTCGTCACCGGCGTCCATTATTTTTTCTTCTTTTGCAAGGGAAACCAAGAGCAATTCCTGATTCTGGTTGGTTCACTCACCTCACCTCACCTCACCGGGTAGGAAGGAGCCGGGACCAGCTAGCTTGGGTGTGTGTGTGTAGCTTGGAGTTGAGGGCATTTGGTCCCGTCGACCCGACCCAGAGAAATGGACAACTGCTTTGAGCTGTGCCGAACGCTCGCTGGTGTGGTGAGGGGACCGGCGTGCCAAATACTCAGCCCAGGCCACCACGGAGCAATACGCGTACCATTAATGACAATCTCTATTGACTAATGTTTGTATTGAGCTATAGTTATAGGTGTGTCCATTTGCATTGCTTGATCTCCATTTGTTGGAGTCAAGGCTAAGGGAAGAAAAGTTGGTGTTGATCAAGGCTTTGTGTGGGATGATCATCACTCAAGGCCAAGTGAAGATATGCCGAAGAGTGCGTCTCCCATCTTGGTGTATGGGGGAGCGTCATGTGTTTCTTCACCAAGCGAAGCGCAATCAAGAAAGGTGGTGCGTCTTGAGGAGATGAAGATCGTCTCATCAACCTCAAGTGGATTTATGCGCAAGGCAAAGGTATGATCTTGATAGGGTTTCTATTTTACCGGTCTCATGTTGTTTAGTGAGAGACCGGGTTATAGGATAATTAACCGTACTATCAAGATGGGCTCTCAACCGAATATCTTGATCGTATCGTAGTAGAGAGCACAAACCTTTACATCTTTGCAATCATCTTTCTTGGTTGTTATTTGGCTTTTATCCATGTGAGAATTTAGAGCTTGTGTTCATCTCCATACCAAGCTTTATGTAACGCCCCGACCCCGGAATTATACAGAGAGGCTATGAATCCGACACAACCATCAATGTATAATACAAAGATCGAGACTTGTGGAACAGAACTGGCACAAAGCATGACTCTACGACACAAAAGTATAGCAACTCATATAACGAGAAGAATACAAATTTTACAAGGCAAAAGGATCACAGATCCAACAATTCAACAAGCGGAAACGAGTAGTGTTGTCTAACAACAAGAAGCAAAATATGGCCTAAGAGGCCTACAATAAACATCATCCCAGCCAGCTTGTTCCACGGTCCCAAGCTGCCACCTGGGAACCCCAGACTAGTAGTCGACGTCAACGAAGAACCCACCTAGTTGCTCGGTGTCGTCCTCCTCTGAAATACAAATACATAGAGGCAGCAAAGAGAGACTGAGTACGATGTACTCGCAAGTTTAGTAGGGCGATATAGGCCCAATGACTGACGGAGGCTCTAAAGCTTTATATGTATTTCTTTTGCATAAAGCTAAGTTTCATAAACAGAAATATAGTTGACACATGGCATCCGTCTACTCAGAGTATTTTTATAAAGGGGTAAGAGAGTATCATTATCACCTTTCGGTTCTCGGCGAACCTACTCACAACCACCACCACTCATCTCAACCAAAGGCACTCCCTCGACTCCCCCTCGAGGAAATGAACCTTTAGCACAAGTTTGTTATGCAACCTTTAGTTGCCATATCAATTAGGTTAACGTTATCTATGAGCTAATGCGCCTTTCCCAAGAGTTTGTCCATAACCGTGGACACGGCTTTTCGAAAAGATTTACCCTGCAGGGGTGTACTACTTTACCCATTGGTACCGTCCGACTCACCTAATTGACCCTCTTCCGGGGAAGGCCGGCAAGCAGGCGCGGTTAGACCTTTACAAAGCATGAGACTTACTCAAGGGCCATCAGTGGCGGAAGGACAGGTTCAGCGCTCCCAGCGCCCTGCCCCACCGTCACATCCTACACACCACCATCATCGTTTCCTTTTTCCACCAACACCACACACGCGCAAATGGAAATAGCAAACTAGAGGACCCTTGACAAGCCCCTCACAGATTATTCGGTCAAAGGGGGTTCCATATGCCCCCACCTCCGGGAGCACGCTCGTTTTCTTGGTTCCAGCTAAAAGCACGTTCATCCTAGGCGGCAAGAATGAGGCAAACCACCCTCCCCGAGGGCAACTCATCCAAGCCTTCTTAGCATTTTAATTAAGCATCTCCATTATCCACCATGACCGAAACATTCCATTAATATCAACAATTATGGAATTAAATAACGGACATAACTAACAATTCCACTAAGCATGGCTAAGCATAGCTAAGCATAAGAATACAACAATTATAAATTGTCTCCGGCCAACACATCAACCTAAGGTTCATAGGTAGGAATACATGCGATTGGCTCGGGGAAGAAACATGCATTCATAGGATTCTATGTTTACCAAAAGAGACCTTTGAACCGCATGCAATATTATGGTGGATAAAATAATTTGATCAAAACATAGGATGCTATATGCCAAGAAGGTTAGGTTATCTCTTGCCTTGCTGCCCGGTCGTGAAGCACTGCTCGTCGGGGTAGTTATCGGTAACCTCGACTCCGGAATCTATCGATACCCAAAAGAGAAATACAAAGTACACATAAATCACACGATCACAAGGTGCGATGCGCAAACACATGATGACATGTCCAATTGATACAACCATATTATTATATAAATTAAAAGCAAATTTAAATGAGGGGCCAAATAATTATTGCAATTATTTGGAACCAACCCCATATTTAGCTTAGTGACCACATTCTTCATAAATTATCAAATTATTATGGAAGTGGCTCAAATATGCATGAACATGCCATGAAAGGATAGGTTTCGTCATTGCGATCAATTTGGTACTTTATTTGTAATTTTTGGGGCACCGACGAATAAATAGCAATTTAAATAATTAACGAGAATTTATTCTTTTAACCCAATTATGGATAACATCAAATAAATATTTGTGATCATGATTTAATATTAGCATGGTTTGATTGCATTTGAAAAGTTGAACACATTGATATCTTATTTATAAATTTTGGATCAATATTTAATAAGTTATGAATTTTCCCAAATTAGGCATCAATTTTACCCTTTTAGAGTTTCCTAATTATAGGGAAATTATTTTGCTCAAGAGGACATGATAAAGTTACCAACTGATAGGTTTTGTTTTGCTGAGCGATTTGATATTTTGTTTGCAATTTTTGAAGCAATATACAAAAAGATATTAGAGTTTTAAATTGCCTTTTTAATTCAAAAAGGGAAAAACAAAAAGGCCAGACAGGCCGGCCTTGTGCCGGCCAGGCCGGGCGGTAGGCCGGGCAGGGACCCGAGTGGTCCGGCCCAGTGCCGGCCCAGGCTGGGCAACCGGCCGGGCACCAGCCCGAGTGCTCCGGCCTCAGGCCGGCCCAAGCCTCGGTCAGGTCGGGCAGTGGGGCGCGGGTGCTGACGACGGTGTCGTCACCGGCGGCCGACGGCGACCAACGGCGGCGGGAGAGGGAAATGGGGCGAGGGAAGAGGCCGGAAAGGAGGAGGAGCTCACCAGGGGCACTCGTGCGGGGTCGGAGGGTGAGGGAATGGCCGGCACTCGCCGGAATCGGTCCGAGCGGCCGGCGGCAAGATGGACGATGTCGAGGACGCAGGCGTCGGCTCCGGCCCTCTCGATCTGATTCCCTGGACGGGGAGCAAGAAGAGGTCGTGGCGGAGCAGTTGACGGCGTCGGCGGGTCCGGGGAAGCTCCAGCGGCGGCGAAATCGACGGCGACGAGCAGCGGAAACAGGGAGCTCGGGGAGGAGAAATGGCGTCTCGATCCGGGAATCACGGGAGGGGGAAAGGAGAGAGGGGAGCAGGAGAGCAGCAGGGGGGGCCTCTCAGTGGGGTCTTGGACCTCCAAGGGAGCAGGTGGGCGAGGACCGCGTGCGCGGCATGGCGCCAGCGCCATTGCCACAGTGTGAAGGAGAGAGAGAGGGAAAAGGAAGAAAATTACGAAGAGGTCCCTGGAATTTTTGAATCCAACACAAACAGGTCCCCAGCAAGCTTTGGCGATTTAAAAGAGGCACTTAAGCATTTTTATAAATTCCAGAAAAATTCATGAAGCCTTTAATTACCTTGTAGAACCACCACAAAAATTGGTGAGGTCAAATAAATTGTTTTGCCCAAAATTTGTTCATAGCCTTTAGTTAGGGTAAATTGGGGCAATTTCCAAAATGCATTTAATTGGAACATTTATACAAACCCAAAAATATTGAAATTATTCATGGAGACCCTAGCAATAATACTGGAGCTTTCCATGATTTTAGTTTGAATTTTTGGAAAACCTAACTTGGTTCCAAAAGTGTAGTTTGTAATAAGCCAAAATGAATTCTCATATTTAGTTCCCCATTGACAAAACTTGAAATTTGAGAATTGAGGATAAGAGGCAAACAGGGAACTTCCTAAACAAGTTGGAAGTCCAAGAATGGTTGGTTGACAAAAAGGGCAAAACATTTGGTTGGAGGTTTTGGGAAGGGTTGGCTTCCCATTACAATTGAGTTCCAAGTGCAAGTTCAAAAAGGCAAAAATGCATAGGGATGCTATGATGCACACAATGAAGCAAAAGTGGAAAAATCCTTCGTATTTTTCGTTACCAAGTTTGGGATGCTACACTTTAGTTCATCAAAAACGGATTTCATGAATATCTTCTTGCGTTTTTGTTATTGGAGGTTTTACCGGTTTGTCTCTTCTAAGAGAGGTCAAACTCTCTCCTTATGATTTCATCCTCACATGATGGACTATGATGTGTATATGCATGATCTTGTAGGGCTTGTGATTATCTTTGAAACAAGCCCAATATCATAGAAAACGGAGTCTTGATGAAAAACTTGTTGGTTTTTTATGTTGGAGAATTTACCGATTGTTCCTTTTTAGAGAAGGTTTACCTTTCTACATTTGGTTTTATTCTCCATTGTAGGACTATGATGTTTCTCTGCATTATATTGTGGAGCTGTTCGTTGCGGTTCCAACGAGCCCAAGATCATCGAAATCGGAGTCCGGGTGAAAAAGTTATTGCAGTTTTCGTTTTGCTGTTTTTGCAGTTTTTCTGTAGGCCGGAGTCTCCGGACCTAGACCGGAGTCTCCGGTCTGAAACTTTGTTTTTTTGTCGAACGGGTGGCGCGGCTCTGTTGCCCTGTCGGTGACACCCCGGAGTCTCCAGTTTGGGCCGGAGTCTCCGGCTTGGGAAGACCGGAGTCTACGGGGTAAGTTTCCTGCAACGGCTCTTTTTCGTGGGGACCTATAAAAGGCCCCCTTCTTCCCCAAAGTGACTAAGGGTTCTTCCAGCACGTTTTCCCCTCTCTCTCACACCATTGTTGACCTTGGAAAACCTTGCCCCCTCTCAATCCCTCCCATGATTCTTGCATATCTTTGAGGGAAAAGTGAGAGGAGATCTAGATCTACATTTCCACCAATCAATTTCTCCTCTAAGTGAGGGGAACCTAATGGATCTAGTTCTTGGAGTTCTTAGTGTTTCCCCTCTTTGTTCTTTCTCTTAAATCCCTCCATAGCATTAGTTGCTTTCGTTGGATTTCGGAGAGAAGGATTTGACCACTTAGTGTGTTCTTGCCTTTTGCATTAGTTGCATCGGTTTGTGCTCTCCACGGTGATACGTGGGATTAAAGTTGAGAAGCTTGTTACTCTTGGGTGCATTGTGTTCCCAAGAGCTTGTGCCTCTTGGGTGCATTGTGTACCCTAGACGGTTGGAGGTGACGCGAAGACTTCGAGTTGTGAAGCTTCGGCACGATTTGGGAGCCCCCAATTGAGTTGTGGGTGTGTGCCCCAAGAAAGTTGTAAAGGCTCCTAATTCAGCCTCGAAGGATTCCGATAGTGGAAGGTGAACCAAACCCTTGGGTGCGGTTCATCGGAGAATAGGGTGAGGCCTTTGTGGCATCTTGAGTAGGCCTCTTGTGGCGAGCTCACACCCCTCCAACGAGACGTACTCTCTTAACAAGGAGGAACTCGAGAATACATCCTCGTCTCCGCGTGCCTCAGTTATTTCTATATCCGAGCTTTTACTTATGCATTTACTTTGTGATAGCCTTCGTGCTTGAAGTTATATATCTTCCTATCACCTTGTTGCTTGCTTTGCTTAGCATAAGTTGTTGGTGCATATAGGTGAGCCTAGTAATTAGGTTGTTGGCTTGTTAATTTAAACACATAGTTTTATTCCGCAATTATCAAGCCTTTAAATAGAAAAAGTTTTAATCGCCTATTCACCCCCCTCTAGGCGACATCTAGGCATAGTTTGTTCTTTCAGTTGGTATCAGAGCCTCGTCTCTCTTGTTTGGCTTTACCGCCTAGAGAGTAAAGATGTTGTTTAGAGAATTAGTGCATGATCACATGTTTATATTCAATGGCACAAATTTTAATGTTTGGAAAACTCATATGCTTAGTCACTTATGGGTCTTGGACCCCAATATTGAGCGTATCTTAGATATAGGTTTTTCTCCTCAAAAGGATTACGAAAGTACGACTTTAGAGGATGAGAAAAACTTATATCTAGATGCTCTACCTTCTAATGAGTTTTGCAAATTTGTAAGTGTTGTAGTTTTTGAGTCAATCATGCCTCTCCGGGATGCTCATGAGCTTTGGACCAAGCTTCAAGATAAATATGGAGTGTCCAACTCTATTGAGGATGATTTCTCTCCCTCCACCTCTGTCCGTGACGAGTTCTCGTCTTCATCTACTTCACCAAAATGTGGTAAGACACAAACCAATGTAATGGTGAGTAGTGATATATTTTGCAATTTTGATAGTGAGCTCATTTTTTATGATATTTTATATCTATCTTGTTGCAATGCCTCATCTTTGGACCTAAACACACATAGCACTATAAATGTCATACATGCTAGTGTTGATAGTCCTTGAATATCATCCAAAAATTGCTTAGATAAATCTCTTGATGATATGGTTGCTTTATCTTGTTGCCATGATAAAAATGCTTTTGTTTCCTTTAACTCTTGCATGAATAATAATGTAGAGGAAACCCAATTAGCTATGCAACAAGATGTGAACTTGAGTAGTTCAAAAATTAATTGTCCTTTTTCATCAACCATGTTGTGCCTTATGGCTAAATCTTCTACTAGTGATGATAGTAATAATGATAATAATGATGAAGAAGATGATGTGGAAAATGTTAATGCTCTCCTTCAAAATAAAGGTCTAATGATTCTTAAAGCCCTTCCTAAAACTAAAAATGCTCAAGCTATCCTATTTGAAATTATGGAAACGCTAATTGAGCGCGGGGAAACTATTGAGGCTTTGGAAGCTAGCCTTGAAGAAAAGGGTAAGATTGAAAGAGATGATGCTATGGAGAAGGCATCTTTAGAGGATTCTCTTGAGGAAGAGCAAGAGACTCGTGCTTCTCTTTAGGAGAAACTAGAAAATATTGAGGAGTCTCACAACGATATAATTGCTAAAATCATTAAAGAACGTGATCATGCTCATGCAAAATATAAAGTGTTTAAAATGGAAAATGCTAGATTAAATGATGAGCTTGACAAGTTTTCTTCTTCTATTTCTAATGTCAATGATGCTTGTGCTACTAACTCTATTTCTTGTGAAGCATCTATGTCGAAGGAGAATGTTGAGCTAAGGGCTCAACTTGAGTTGCTAACTAGCAAGTATAGGAAGTTGGAAGAAAGTCATAAAAAAAGCTATCTAGCTCTAATGATGATCTTCTAGCATCCTATGCTAGTCTAAAATTAGCTCATGAGACCACCACTACAAAGGTAACATCTAGTGAGCCTCATGTGGATAATAGCACAACCGTAACTAAAAATGCTATATTGTCATGTGCTAGTCCTACTAGTTCATCCACTAAAAATGTTGGTACATCATGTGATGAATGATACGTCTCAAACGTATCTATAATTTTTTAGTGATCCATACTAGTTTTGTGATATTGTCACATGTTTTTACTGTCATTTATATCATTTTTATGCATTTTGTCGGACTAACCTATTGACAAGATGCCCAGTGCCAGTTCCCTGTTTTTGCTGTTTTTGTATTTTATAAAATTTACTTCTGAAAATATTCTCGGAATTGGACGAAAATTTACGGAGAATTTTTACTCGACGAAAGGCACCAGAAGACCAAAGGGGAGCTTGAGGGGCCACCCACAGGGTGCAGGCGGCCTCCTGCCGCGGCCCCCCTAAGACTCGCGGGTGGGGCCCGCCACTGCTCCTGGGGCACCCCCTCGGTCCCCTCCAACGCCTATAAAATCCCTAAAAACCTAAAAACATCGAGGCGGCCATTATTTTCCAGAAACTCGACCCCGACGCGCCGTCACCGAAAACCCTAGTTCGGGGTCCAATCTGAAGCTGATCCCGGCACTCTGCCGGATGGGAGATCGATCCCGGAGGGCTCTTCATTGCCATGCCTTCCTCCGGAATGATTTGTGAGTAGTCTCACCTTGGACTACGGATCCATGGCAGTAGCTAGTTGGTAGTCTCTCTCTCTCTTGTGCTTCATGTCTTATGATCTTGTGAGCTGCCTAACATGATCAAGATCGATTATTGTAATGCTATGTGATGTGTTTGCTGGGATCCGATGTATTATAAAGTTATGTTCAGATTGTGCATGATTCTTATATGAGTAATTTATGTTCTTGCATGCTCTCCGATGTGCGTAGTTACTTTGGCCAAGTGATTGTGTGTATCTCCAAGAGAGGGTATTTATGCCAGATAGTGGGTTCATGCCCCCTTTTGTTCCTGGGCACGAGTGACAGAAACGTCTAAGGGCGAGGGTGTGCTGTTGCTACTAAGGGTAAAAAAGCGGTGTTAATGTCTCTTTTGATATTAGTATTGCTTACTTCATGCACTTTACTTAATGCAATTGTCTGTTGCTTGCAACTTAATACCGTTGGGTGACAGGCTGGATAGTGATCCCACGGTGGACTTTTTAGACAAAGACGCAGTTGGACTCAACGGTCTTTGTTCCTTGTCGTGATGCCTCCATAAATATTATCATGTCCTTTTTTTCATAGCTAAATTGGGTTTGTGTCATGATCTTGTCAATTGCCTAGCTGTAATTCGTTCACCCATCACATGCATATTTTATTTACTTGAGAGACTCCACTAGTGAACCCATGGCCCCCGGTCCATCTTTTTACATTGTTTACAATCTCATTTACTTGCTTTTAATCATCATTACTCCTCTGGTCACTTTTCATAATTTATCTATTTCATCATACAATTAACCGCTTTGTGTTCTGCGAGACCGGAGAGATTGACAACCTCTCCGTCGTTGGGGGCAAAGTATTTTGGTTGAGTGTGTGCAGGTCCACGTCTGTTGAAGGTCAAGCGCCAGAGATCTTCAACATTCACCTCGTTGTTGATTTCAAAGTCCTACTGGTTCGATAAACCTCGATTCGTTAAACGAGGGAAAACTGCTACTAGCTACAATTCCGCCTTCGCTTGGGGCACTACCCAACTTATCAATATCTACCATCAATGAATTACTTGCTTTGCCTTGTTGCTCTAACAATGATGCATCTACCTCCTCTAGTACTTGTGTTGTCACTAACCATGTAGAGAAAAGAGGAGAGCTCAAGGCCCAAGCTACTTCTATGAAGAAAGGCTTGGAAAAGCGTCATGAAGGGAAGAGTGCACTTGACAACATGTTGAGTGCGCAACAATCCCCCAATGACAAGAGTGGACTTGGATTCAACTCCAACAACAAGAACAAGTCCAATATTGATAAGAAGAAGGGCCAAGTTCAAGTGAAGAATCCGGCCAAGATCATTTGCTTCAAGTGCAAGGTTGAAGGGCACCACGTTCGAGATTGCCCAATGAAGAAGAAGCCTCTTAGTGAGAAGCAACTAGGGAAGCGGCCTCTTGCTCAATCTCATGGTGCACCACGAGTTGAACAAAGGCCACCTCCTAAGAAGACTCAAGTTATTGCTCCTCAAGTTGAGGATCCTATTAAGAAGAAGAAGAGTCGGTGTTGCTACCTTTGCCGTGGCAAAGGTCATTTTGCTTCTTCATGCACTAACGGTACCTCTTCCTCTCCTATCATAATTGATGATGTTTATTCTCTTGGGAAGGATAGAGTTGGCAATGTGTTTGCCAAATTTATGGGAGCTCAAAGTGGTGTCAAGAAAAGAACCATTTGGGTTCCCAAGCCTATTGTGACAAACCTCGTAGGACCCAACTTGGTTGGGGACCAATAAGCTCAAACTTGATCAATAGGTGTTTGTGGAGGACATTGGTGACTTGGTTATCTTTTGAAGAATTAAGGGATATTCATTTTTATATTTCCTCAAGCCAAGTCAATTGGAATATATTGCTCTATCTCATATCCAATGCTTCCTCCTTGCGGTAACTTGTATTTAAATCATATACACATTGAAAGTTGCTTGCTCCCTTGCATGTGTTAGTTTTGTTCCTAGCATGTGCTTGTATATGATATGCTACTTTCCTACTTTTCTTTATTCAAAGTTGTGTATCATGTATGTGTAACTTTATGTTGAGCTTTATTGGATCTTGTGTGGATTTTATTTGGCTCTTTGAGATATTAATGGACTATCCCATTTTGGGGGAGTGATGTGCTTAGTGCACCTCACAAACCTAAAAATGTGTGTACATGAGGCACACCACCTAGTATTGATATTTCAATATTATCTAGTTACTATGTGGTATGTCATATTCATGAGAAATTCAAATTCTACAATGTCCATTAATTTCTCTAGTTGGTCTTTTTGCCTCTTGTTTAAAAATAAATGATTTATCACATTATGGGGGAGTAATAAGCTATGTGCATATTACAATCTCATAAAAATGTGAACATTTGAGGTTTGCCACTTAGATTTGATATTGTAAATTATCTTATTCTTATGTGGCATGTTTGCTCGAACAAGTTCCAAATCTCTTTGTGATTGTCTTTTGGCTCTTGTTTGTGTGAGTTTGCTTGGTGTGGTTTTTCTCTAATATGCATTTCCATATATTATTTGAGAAACCATTTGTTTCATATTATTCTAACCATGGTTTTGCCGGTTGGTTCGAATAGTTGAAACTACCAACAAACCTTTTTCCAAAATATGGTGTTTTATTTCTTATCTCTTGCCATATGCTTGTTTGTTGTGAAGTTGGTCTTGAACATCATTCCTATATACCACCGAGAAATTTCTCTATATACTCCTTGTCCATGACAAGTGATACTAGTAATTGTGGTGGATTTTGTAGACCATCTTCATAATGGCTCTTGTGTTGAATTGACTTATTTGTTTCCTTCCTTGCCTCTTGCATGGATCCTAATCTTCAATTGGTAGTGTTTAGTGTTGTAAATAAAATATGGAGAGTAATGATCCCTTGTGTGTGCATTTTGTATTCAAATGCAAATATCTAAGATAATGCATTAATCTTGGGGGAGCATTCCTTTTTATTTAGAACACTATCTTATCTATCAATATTTGATCCTTTCAATTGGCATGTAATTCTTTATCTTATGTTTTGGTACCTTCAATTGATATTAATTGGAATTTAATATCTCCTCCATAGATATTTGTTTCAATTGATATTTATTGTGGGAGTTTTGATACCTTATTTCTTTATTTTTCTTTACTTGATTCTGATCAAGTATTATCCTCTTCTTGGTATCTTTTCTCCTAGTGGTATCTTATTTTCAATTGGTTTCTTTTCAATCATGTGTTGTTTGATTTGATTCCTATTGATATCACACTTCATGTGTTGATGTGTTTTGGAATCAATCATATGTTGTTTTGATTTTTCCTCAATCATGTGTTGATTTGGATTTGATATAATTTGGACAACCTTTTGTGTCACACTTTGGTGTGCTCTCTTCTTAGTTTACTTGGTGTTTTTGTCCAAAGTGTATCTCGTTTGGTTCTTGTAAGTCTATGCATGCATATTTACTAGTATATATATTTTATGGCATGTATATTCTCTAATATATATATATATATATTATATGACATGTTTGTCTTTCTAGTTCCAATACATAGGGGATACTCCACCGAATCCTAAATCGGCTAAGATGTGCATGAAATTCAATTTCATATCTATATGCACATATTTATGTGGAGTGTTTCCTATATATTGTAGTTCATCTAACTACTATGGAACCCAATGAGTTTGGGAACCATTTTGTACTTGAATTGTGTTTTAAGTACAATTGAGAAGCATTGGATGCTTGCCTCACTCATAAGGAAGGTGGTCTCACCATGTGATTTTAGGAGTCAAGCTATGATGACTAACAAAGAATCATCCTCTTCATCACCAATGCATCTCAGTAACAAGTATCTACCTCATGCATACCTTTCTAGTCTCAACCTTGTGTAGGTTGCTTCTTGGCATGTTAGCTTTTATGTGCAATTGTTGTGGTTTTTGCTTTTTTTTCCTTCACTTGATATATCTTTGTGATATTTGTGATGAAATTGCAAAAAACCTTTCTTCAATTGGTTTTATTTGGTTGTGATACTTGTTGCCTATCTCAAAGCATCTCCACTATCTCTTGTTCCCTTAGTGATATGTGTGATGTCTTTGATATTTTTGAAGTTCATTTATATACAATGAGATAAATTTGAGCTATGTGCTATGCTTTTAAGCAATAATCTCTTTTGTTTATTTATGACTTCCTTTTGGATACCTTGTTCTCTTTTTCCCGAACCATTTCGTATGTATATGTTTCTTTGCGGATTTATATCTTCAATGGTTTGTCCAATTAGAAACCTATACATATGAGAGAGGTCACCTTTTAGTTGGTATCCTAATTCTTTTGAGCTACCTTGTTTTCATCTATAATTCTTTAGTGGCTCCAAATTTGTCTCATGAGTGCTTAACTTATTTTTATTGGTATCTTTGCACTCATGTATTTGTTGAAGATCTTTGACTTCATGCTTACCAGGTGAGCTTGTTTGAATGTTATTGGCTAAATCATCTCACTAGCTTTTGGCATTTTCAATTGGTTTAGTTTCCAATGGTATCCATAAGCGTGTGAACATATTTCTATATCCCCGATCTGTCTCCTATCCGTCCGGTTTGGGGCCGGGGGCCGATCATTAGGGTGAATCGTGGGTCAATTGGCACCGCCCCGGAAGGGCGCATGGCTCAACCCACCCTCGTTGGGGGGTGCCCGTGCGATGCTTTGCGTTTTGGCGGTCTGCACTCGTTGGCACGGTGTTGGCGGGGTCTAGCTGACTTTGGGGGAGCGATGGATGACCAGATATGTTTGGTGCAACTCCCTCAATAGTGCAAAAGGAACATTGGGGAGCGTCTTCTCATTGTCCATAGTTTGATTGTAGGAACTCCGTCCGCTTTGGATCGTTGTGGATTGGCCTATCTCCTTTGTGGAGATTCTTAAAAATGATTTCATCTTTTTGCAATCTTTATATCCTCAATATAGTTTGATTCCCTCTAATTATTCGTCAATGGATATGTGCATTTGATTACACTCATATCTTGAGAAATGCACACTTTATGGAGGAACTCTTATTATATTGGCCTTCTAAATTTTTCTTCCCATTTCGGCAATCGATGCCAATGGGGGAGAAGTTTAGAGGGTTTAAGGGAATTTGGGCTTTATGCTTTTGTTGCATTTTCCTTTAATGCGCTTTGCATCCTTGCTTGTTTGTCTTGCAAGGATGCTTTATTCTTTATATAAACCCTCTTATAAGGGATTGTCATCAATTAAAATGGGGGAGATTGAAAGTGCATGATTGCCCCCATGTGTGGTTTTGGTAATTAATGACAATCTCTATGGACTAATGTTTGTATTGAGCTATATTTATAGGTGTGTCCATTTGCATTGCTTGATCTCCATTTGTTGGAGTCAAGGCTAAGGGAAGAAAAGTTGGTGTTGATCAAGGCTTTGTGCGGGATGATCATCACTCAAGACCAAGTGAAGATATGCCGAAGAGTGCGTCTCCCATCTTGGTGTATGGGGGAGCGTCATGTGTTTCTTCACCAAGCGAAGCGCAATCAAGAAAGGTGATGCGTCTTGAGGAGATGAAGATCGTTTTCATCAACCTCAAGTGGATTTATGCGCAAGGCAAAGGTATGATCTTGATAGGGTTTCTATTTTACCGGTCTCATGTTGTTTAGTGAGAGACCGGGTTATAGGATAGTTAACAGTACTATCAAGAGGGGCTCTCAACCGGATATCTTGATCGTATTGTAGTAGAGAGCACAAACCTTTGCATCTTTGCAATCATCTTTCTTGGTTGTTATTTGGCTTTTATCCATGTGAGAATTTAGAGCTTGTGTTCATCTCCATACCAAGCTCTAGTTCATCAAAAATGGATTTCATGAATATCTTCTTGCGTTTTTGATATTGGAGGTTTTACCGGTTTGTCTCCTCTAAGAGAGGTCAAACTCTCTCCTTATGATTTCCTCCTCACATGATGGACTATGATGTGTATATGCATGATCTTGTAGGGCTTGTGATTATCTTTGAAACAAGCCCAATATCATAGAAAACAGAGTCTTGATGAAAAACTTGTTGGTTTTTGATATTGGAGAATTTACCGGTTGTTCCTTTTTAGAGAAGGTTTACCTTTCTACATTTGGTTTTATTCTCCATTGTAGGACTATGATGTTTCTCTGCATGATCTTGTAGAGCTCTTCGTTGCGGTTCCAACGAGCCCAAGATCATCGAAATCGGAGTCCGGGTGAAAAAGTTATTGCAGTTTTCGTTTTGCTGTTTTTGCAGTTTTTCTGTAGGCCGGAGTCTCCAGACCTAGACCGGAGTCTCCGGTCTGAAACTTTGTTTTTTCGTCGAACGGGTGGCGCGGCTCTGTTGCCCCGCCGGTGACACCCCGGAATGACCCGGAGTCTCTGGTTTGGGCCGGAGTCTCCGGCCTGGGCAGACCGGAGTCTCCGGGGTAAGTTTCCTGCAACGGCTCTTTTTCGTGGGGACCGATAAAAGGCCCCCTTCATCCCCAAAGTGACCAAGGGTTCTTCCAGCACGTCTTCCCCTCTCTCTCACACCATTGTTGACCTTGGAAAACCTTGCCCCCTCTCAATCCCTCCCATGATTCTTGCATGTCTTTGAGGGAAAAGTGAGAGGAGATCTAGATCTACATTTCCACCAATCAATTTCTCCTCTAAGTGAGGGGAACCTAGTGGATCTAGTTCTTGGAGTTCTTAGTGTTTCTCCTCTTTGTTCTTCCTCTTAAATCCCTCCATAGCATTAGTTGCTTTGGTTGGATTTCGGAGAGAAGGATTTGACCACTTAGTGTGTTCTTGCCTTTTGCATTAGTTGCATCGGTTTGTGCTCTCCACGGTGATACGTGGGATTAAAGTTGAGAAGCTTGTTACTCTTGGGTGCATTGTGTTCCCAAGAGCTTGTGCCTCTTGGGTGCATTGTGTACCCTAGACGGTTGGAGGTGCCGCAAAGACTTCGAGTTGTGCAGCTTCGGCATGATTTGGGAGCTCCCAATTGAGTTGTGGGTGTGTGCCCCAAGAAAGTTGTAAAGGCTCCGGATTCTGCCTCGAAGGATTCCGATAGTGGAAGGTGAACCAAACCCTTGGGTGCGGTTCATCGGAGAATAGGGTGAGGCCTTTGTGGCATCTTGAGTAGGCCTTTTCTGGCGAGCTCACACCCCTCCAACGAGACGTACTCTCTTAACAAGGAGGAACTCGGGAATACATCCTCGTCTCCGCGTGCCTCGGTTATTTCTATATCCGAGCTTTTACTTATGCATTTACTTTGTGATAGCCTTCGTGCTTGAAGTTATATATCTTGCTATCACCTTGTTGCTTGCTTTACTTAGCATAATTTGTTGGTGCACATAGGTGAGCCTAGTAATTAGGTTGTTGCCTTGTTAATTTAAACACATAGTTTTATTCCGTAATTATCAAGCCTTTAAATAGAAAAAGTTTTAATCGCCTATTCACCCCCCTCTAGGCGACATCTAGGCATAGTTTGTTCTTTCAGGTAGGGACATTTAAGGCGCCGGCAGTAGGATTTTCCCTAGTAGTGTATGTCCCGCACCGCGAACTGGGGCTCCAACTTTAGGGGCTGGGTGCCGGACACTGTCCGGTGCATGCCTCCTACAGGTATGGCCCGCCCGTCATACACACTACGCGCCGTGCATGCGGAGGAGCGATCCACTTGCAGGATTTTCTGTGCCTAGCGACCCGGAGCATGATATTTTTATGTGCTACGTAGGCACAAAAGATCCCGTGAGTGTGAGTGGATCACGTGGGCTGCCCATTCTCAAACGATCCACTCACAGGATTCTCTGTGGCTATGTGGCATATTTATTAGTGTTATATGGCCACAGGATTTTCTGTGGCTACGTGTGGCCATAGGTTTCACCAGCTACACAAATAAATTTTATAGAAAATCTGAAGATTCAACACTTGTCCAGCATGTTTAGGCGGTGCCGGTGTGGGAGGCACAGAAAAAAACGCCGAACATAATTTAGGCACTCCCCGTGGAGATGCTCTAAATAATGATATAGGTATCATAAATTGTATCATGCATCTCATATACGCAAAAAAAAAATGTCCCAAAACAGTGAATGGAGAGAAAACGAGGTAGTGGATATCACGAGGATAACATAACGGATTTCAACACAAAATAAATCGACAACCTAATAAACGCAATATATCATGATGCCATAAATATTTTACTATACAATATAGGATTACTAGAGGTATTTACATATATACATGATAGGTTTATGTAATGATGCCACGTGCTGCGTTCCTTCCTTGGACATGAATTTCATGAATGGCCAATGATATGCAGCTGCCTGCAGGCAGGTCCTCACGGGGAATTGGGCGGAATGAGCGGGTTTCGAGGGAGGATAGCGTGTGGTTTCGCGCTGTCAGCGACGCAGAGGGAATCTGTTCGCCGCTACCGCTTGTTTCTGGCCTGGGCGCCTGGCCCTGGCTGCTGGCGAAGCAGAATGGATGCACAGCTCGCGGCTGCAGGCGGCGCAGGACGGACGTACGTACTGGGTACCGTTCACGCTGTCTGGCGCAGGTACGTACTGAGTATCCCACAGTCTTTCCACATGCCGGCGGCTGCAATGCTGCGGGATGATGATACGGCCGGGCGGCCAAAGATCCGGCGAGCCACCCAGATGCTGCAGCTAGCGCCTGTCTGCACTGCATACCTGCAGTTCTCGCTGAACCTGCTCTGGCGACTCTGGAATTTTTTCGAAATAAGGGCGGGGCGCGCGCGCGCGGTCGATCCAAGGCGTCCCCCCTGCGGCGCCGGCGTGCGAGCGGTGGATCCAAGGCGGCAAGGCGCCACTGTCTGCCACTGCCTCTCTGCATCTGCGTGGTGCTGTACCTGCGTCGCGGTTGAAAATTAAAACATAGGGCCAAATTCATACAAACTTAGATTAATACACCTAAGTCGAACTAATACCCAACTAATCTAACTCTAATCGGAGTCAGAGTCGAGGTAGCTAGCCCGGATCCCGAGTTTCCATACCCATCGCATTAATTCCGCTTGGGTCAAGGCTGCCACTCGGCCTTCAGACGGATCAAAGAAGAGTGAGATAGCCTGACGTGTCCTCGGTGGCTTTGTCTCGTCGAGCTAGCGCTTGACCTCGAGCATGGCCAGCATTGGCTGAGAGTCATTCTCATTTGTGTTGGAGATGGACCAATCATTGTGGACTCCTCCTTAACCGTATATGCCTCCATCTACGATAGGGGGACAATCGCCTCCAATCCGGTCATTATGCTCGGTCGTCAGACTTCGCCATGGGGAAGTCGTCGGGCTGCTCCTCTAGATCCTGCTTAGGCTCATGCATTGGCGGCCTGCCCCTTGGCGGCGACACACCAGTAAAACAAATCGTGAAGGTAAGGAGAAAAAAGTTGTAACACTAGTGAAACAAATCATGAATCTAAGCAGAACAAAATTTCAGACAAAGTGAAACAAAAAATTGCAAACATGGTTTAAATCACGATTTTTTATCAGAATAAACATTTCACAATAAGGAACAAAAAAAACTTCACAATGAACAAATAATATGTGCAAATGAAACAAAATTTACACCACCTTTTTCATAGCGCATGGGGAAAAAATCATGTGTACAACATGAACGAACTTTTAGACAAAATGGAACCAATTTTTAATATGAAAAGAAAATCAGCAATGTCAGCGAAGCAATTTTTACTAAGTGGAACAAAATTTAGCACTAATGAAACAAATCACAATCATAGAAGGAACACAAGTATGAACTAAGTCGAATAAAATTGCAGCGCCCGTGGAACACATCCCAACTACAAGTGAAGCCAAATTTTGTATCTAGTTTGGCCTGGATCAAATAATGATTGTGATAGAAAACAAGATTTTTGACTAAATGAACAAACAATTAGAAACCATGAAATACAAAATCAATATCAAGCATAAATAGAAGCATAAGGAAAAAAAGGAAAAAAGAAAACAAAAGAAGGAAATGAAAAAGGCAAATAAAAAAGGAAATAGAAAAAATATTGTACAAAAAAGAACTACACACAAAAAAAAGGGAAAAGCTAACTAAAGGCGATGCACATGTTGTTGTTCCGTGCGGCGCGCAGAGTTCAGAAACCACACGTCGTCACATTGCTTTTTTTCCGTATCACGAGCTACAGTTTATCAAGTACTCCTACAACAGTGCTACAAGCTAGGCCGGTGGGTCATCTTAATCTACACGGAGGTCTGGACGTCCAAACCGCTACAGTGTTTTCTGCTTTTTTTTGTAGAGTAATCCTTTTTTACAGTGAGCAGTATTAGGATACTTTGTGAGTACAATACTACATCGAAACGCTTTTTGATAGTTGTTTGTAGATAATCTCATAGCTGTATAAAAAAAACAAGGTAAATATGGCAGCCGTATCCTAATAATCTAGTAAGTTTTTCTGTAAATTCTGTTTGCATATAACCTGGTAGCTATAAACAAATAATCTGTTTTTTTGTAAATAACCTGGTAGCTACAAACAAATAATCTGATTTTCTTTTGTAAATAACCTGATAGCTACAACCAAATAATCTGATCTTTTTGTAATAACCTGGTAGCTACAATAAAATAATCTTATCTTGTTTGTAAATAACCCGGTAGCTACAAACAAATCGTAAATAACCGGGTAGCTACAAACAAATAATTCGATAGTTATTTTTTAAAATATAATAGCTACCATGTGTCAGTGACTCCCTTGTGTGAAAATAGAGAATGCATAGGTAAGCTACCACCTATGGTGTCTAGCTATAGGTCTACTACCATCCCACTGGGTGATGGTGTCCAGTGAATTAATCTGCTACCGCCTACCAGCCTATAGGTCAGCTACCAGGCTACCGATTAGAGCTTTGGACTTTACACTATTGCATGCTTCCGCGTGCGCGTGCGTGGTCGACTCCACGTGAGGACCGGCCCAAGTTGAATGTGGACAGTTTGGCTGCACACGGGCCGCCGCACGCTAAAGCGAATATGCGGCGCCGCTGTATAGCAGCGTCCCAAAAAAATTAGTGAAACAGGCCGTCACTTTATTATGGAAAAGAACTACACACAATTTTGGTGTGGCTAGACCCCTAGGACGTCGCTCGTCACATAGAAAAAAAAACACGCATATGGTCCCAGTACAAGGTAGCTCCGTCCCTGACACATTGACGCGGGGACTCCTATACATCGCTCCGAAGCGACGCGTCCCGCTTCCGTCGCCTGCAAGGCGGAAATAAATGGACAACATGGCGGCCCATTTAACAACTGAATTTCTTTTTTATTTCCTGTTTGTTGTTTTATTATTAGTTTTAACTCAAATATAAATCTGAACATTTTATGAACTGGAAACATTTTTTAAAATCTGATCATTTTTTTAAAATGTGAACAATTTTCAAATTTGAACATTTTTAAAATTTGAACAAATTTGAATTTTGAACATTTTTCAAAACTGAACAATTTTAACTGTTCAATTTTCAAATTTGAACATTTCTTAAAAATGAACAAATTTAATTTTGAACATTTTTCAGCGCTAATTTTTTTTCAAAATTTGAACATAAAATGTCGGTGAACATAAACTATTTTGGAATGATTTTAAATCTGAACAGAAAATGTCGGTGAACAGAAAATATTTTGGAGCGATTTTAAAAGTGAACAGAAAATATCGGTGAACAGAAACTATTTTCGAACGATTTTTAAAGTGAAGAGACAAAATGTCGGTGAACGAAAACTATTTTTAAATAATTTTAAAAGTGAACGAAAAAATATCGGTGAACAGAAACTATTTCAAAAATGAATAAACTTTTTAGATTTGAAAAAGAAATAGTTTTTGAGTATAACAAATTTTAAATTTGAATATTTTTTGAAACATTTTTCAAAAATCATAAAAAGTGAAAAAATGAGAAAAGAAAAATAAAATAAAAAATAAAAAACTAAGAAAAAACAAAACAGAAAGAAAAAAGAAAAGAAAACTAAAAAAGAAAAATAAATGAAAAAAGACTACGAAAAAAAAACGAAAAGAGAAATGAAAAAAAGAAGAAAATGGGCCGGCCCAGCCACGCGGCGCTTCAGGCGACGCATCCAGTAATGAGCCACATATAGGATTCGCGCATTGACACTGGCTGCTCTCGCTAGTGACCGATCTCATCGACGGAGCCCATGTACGATGGCTATCAGCTCAGAGCTAAACAGAGACATCCATGGTTTGGAGCATCTGGGCAGTGGGCACAATCTCATCGACGACAGAACAAGGCCGACACAGGCATGGTATAAATCTTTAGTTCAGCTTACTACTGAACACGGCCCGAAA